>JAUNZO010004745.1:0-261232 GCA_031894775.1 Chloris gayana
CAACCACCAGGTGTGATGTGTACGGGATGTCCCGATCTTTCGAAAGGTTCCGATAAACAACGATTTGGCGGAGACTTGACACAAATCGATCCGGCTTCCGAACAACACGTTCCGAACCCCGCAATCGCAGCACCACGTCTCCTCTGGTTATCAACCGTGCAGGCACGATTGACCTCGCCAAGAAGGCTAATCCTTGCCTGCGAATCGAAGAACACAAGCAAGAACAAGATAGAAGCAACCAAATTGCAAATATATGATTAAACTCACGAGTTGGGGTCTCACAAACCGACAAAACGGCGAAACTGTTCTTGACAGAATAATCTAAGCAAAACCCAACCCTAACATGGGTGGAGGCTGCTGCTAATAAAGACTTGGGGATGTGCAAGAACCCCCTGGACGCTCCCCTAAATGGGCTCACACGAGATACACGGCCCAAAGGCCAAAAACTGTGACGCAACACCAAAAACAGATTCTGGACGTTCCAATGTTTCGATGATTCCCGGCGACTCCGGATAAAATTTGACGTGGAACCAGTTCCAATGGAAATCTTATGAAATTATCTTTCCATCCATATGTAGAACGTCCAAATCCGACTTCATATGCGATCTGGGCGTCTATTTTAATTCAGACTGTTCCTGGACTCCGAAACAGACTCGAAGTCGACTTGGTTTGGGCCTCCACAATGCCTTGCGCCTCTTGCTGGACCTCCACGCCTCCAAGCCCTATTCCATTCATATTATGGTCCTCTCCTTGATTCCTAATCATAATAAAATCATTAGGTAGCAAACTATTCTCAAAATTATGAAAGGAAAGACTTAGGAACGAGCTCACCTCTAAATTTAATTGTTGAGCGCGAGCTCTAGTGATTGGTCCTTGAATGTTCAGCGGAGGAGTGTCATCTGTATCCAAAGGAGTGATGTCCTCATCAAGGTGGCAGCAAAATAAACCTGTATTTATTTTATGTTACAAAAAGAAATTATCGTTTTGAGTCACTGCAGTAAGTATAACATGGAAAACATACCTTTGTGCTCCCAAGTCATGCACTCACAGCTGAACACCGAGTTCTCTGGTTCTTCAACATCCAATACTGCTTTCACATGGAACTTATGTTGTATCCATAGGAAAGTAGTATCCACAAGCTGGTACTTGACAAAGTAGTACCCAGTCTTATCCGGATGAGGTTGTATTGTAAATTTGGTGCTTGCTTTTTGAGTCTCTTTGAACTCTTTGAACACATTTCTTGAATAGATCTTGGACAATTGCTGTTCAAATGGATGGTATATGACTGTAACAGGCTTAGACTGCGGGGGGAAAAATCAAGTACATTCGGTAACTATCCACATAACATATATTGATGTGAGTGCTGTCAGTAATTTCTCCAGAGCTGAAACATTCAGTAATCTTTTACATCACATAAATACACATAGAAGGGGCAAATTGTTATAGATGGTTACCTGAGAATTGTACTTTTCTCATGCCTGATTCTCATACATGTGCTGCAGCATCTCAAGTAATTGCTTTACGAATCCATGTATAGGTGTCGAGTTATCGACATACCCTCCTTTAATCAAAGAATTGACGCTCTCACTTCTCTGCGTTGAAGATACGGTTCCACAAAAATTATTTTTGTAGAACGCAGCTATCCACATTTTCCTTGCATGAAACAAGCTCTCCATTACTGCACTATCATGAATGTTGAATTCATTTATCATATCTGCCCAGGCCCTCTCGAATTCAGCTGGATTCAGAGGATGGTTTATCACTGAAATTAGCCTATCACACAAAGTTGGATGTTCATTGTACAACTAGTTCAGCGGGTCCTTGTATTTCCTCACCATATGCCACCTGCAGAATATGTGGTAGGTCCGGGGGAATATGATTGGTATCGCAATCTCCATGGCATTATCTTGGTCTGAAGGAAAATGGGAAGGAGACTTAAGATATGCAAAATCATGTTCATGTTGCATCAAAGACGAAATGTGATATTCTGCAGCGCAAAAATACCTGTCAATATTGTTATCGGATCTTTATCACCCATGCATTCCCTAAACTGCTCAAAGACCCATCTGAATGTTCCTTCGTGCTCATCTCTTATGAGCGCTTGCGCAAACACAACATTCTGTAGTTGGTTATTGAAACCCACGAACATTGCAAGAGGCATGTTGTATCTATTGGTTCTGTATGTCGTATCAAATGTAACAACATCTCCAAAGTCTGCAGTGGAAAAATTTTCATTCAATAATTTTTTTACAGTAATTTTTTAATCTAGTAAATTGTTATTCTTTGCAATTATAGAACATTCAATTATTCTACACCATTCAGTAATTCAACAACATTCAGTATTATGAACTACCTTTGAAATCACCTTGCTGGCTAGCATAACTCCAGAATATATTACGGACCACATTGTTTTCATCCAAATGAAGCTTGTAAAAGAATTGAGGGTTGTTCCTCTTGCACTCCTCAAAATATTCAACCAGCTTAGGTATGTCATTGTTTACATCATCACGCACAATGGCAGCCATCCTGCATGCATAGCAGCCAGTCCTGAATCAGTAACTATGGACAATATCAGCAAACTTCCTCAACAGTAATTTCATACTTTAGAAATCATTCTACATCAGCTACTTGTTAAACAGTAATTTTCAACACATTCAATAATTTTCTAAATCAGCAACTTGCAACACACAAGTAAATCAACAGAATATTCTCCATATGTGCCTCAGTAATTTTTTTGAATCCAGGACATTCAGTACAGTTCAACAAAATAATACCTGTTTTGGACATCCTTTTCAGTTACATTAAGGCTCTCGCAACCTCCAACAGTGTTCCTTAGTATGCTCATAACTTGCACATGCTTGACTTTGTTGTTGAGCAATAAATCAATCATCTTCTGAAGCGCAGGATTCTTGTTCTTGTGGGCCCTCATGCGCTTCACCATATTTGGTGACCAGGTAAGGATATGGTTGTGCTCAAGCATAATTCTCTTGAAACGCACAACCCCACCATCCTTTGACCCCACTGCGCACACCATAGCTTTGCAACCTTTGCGCATGGTTGTTTTGTCCTTTTTTCTGTTTAACCCCGGGCTTCCCCTATGCTTCCCTTGAAATGAACAATGATATTCTTGCCCACGATTGTCGTTCCTCATGTTGCTCTTTCGAACCGGGAAACCAGCGAGCATTGCATAGGTCACATAGAAATCATACGCATGAGTCGGGCTCTCAAATGTCAAGTCACCATGCGGGACATACCTCTCAGCAATCCTCGGGTCCTGCAGATTATAAACCGTGAGTAATATTTTCTACCTACTCCCAGTAACTTTCATGAGCGTTATACACAAATAAACATATTTCACATATAAAAACATTGCAACAAAATTTATACACAAACAACCAAATTTCACATTACTTATATGAGAATATGTGGGGACAACATCTGGTGTGATTAGCTGCTCGGGGGATAGGAGCTGGAGGCGTAATCATCACCTGGTACCTCATTGAATCATCAAGCCACGCTGGGCTGAATGATACATGTACTGCTGGTATGGGAGCATCAGGTGTTGATGAAATTACAAGTGGTGGAGGAGTAGCTGGTGTTGGCTGTGGAGCCTCAATTGAAAGGTCAATAGAAATAGGGGAATCAATGTTATCGCCGCCATTCGGTACTTGTGTGACCGCAGATGCAGTAGATTCAACATCCATGTTTCTGCAATAAACATATCCAAATAAGAACATTCAGTAGTTTACTCGGAGAGCTAACTGCAATCATTTTAATGCCATATTCTTCGAGAGGCACATAACTCTACAGATTTACAAAAACACAAGTACATTCAAACACAAGAAAACTCAATTACTGAACACTGCAAGATAATAATTACTGAATTCATAAGTTCAGTTACTACAAAGAGGAAAAGTAAATTACTGAATCATAAAAATTACTGAATCATAAAATCAATTACTGGATCATACGAAATTTACTAATGCAAAATCAGGATGTTCTACTCTGTCTAACGCAAAATTCTACTCTATCTTATTTGAAATTCACAGGATTCACAGGATGATCACGAGGCAACCAGACTAAATTTACTTGGAGCACTCAATTCACCAAAAATCACTGGAAAAACCAGAAGCAATCCAGACAGAAAATGAACCACAATTTAGCAAGGGATCTATCTAATGCAGATCTATAGCATAGAGGTCAGGGACGACGCGCACGGGCTGCGCTCGCTGCTCCTGCAGCTTGTGGTGGCAATGGAGACCGTGCGTGTGGTGGTGGGCCAAGTGTTGGTTGGGGATTCGCCGCTCCTGCGGCGAGAAGGAGGAGGAACAACCGGATGAGGTTGGGGGATGGCACCTGGACGGGGCTCGCCGCTCCTGCAGGGAGGAGGATGAAGCGCGGGGAGGACGATCAAATGCGGTAGCTGGCTCGCCGTTCTCGCCGTTCTCGCGCGGCGGCGGATCTCGGGGAGCGTCGCTGCTCGGGGTGTTTTGCGCCCGGAGGAGGTGAGGGCGGCGCCGCTCGGGGTGTTTTGCACCGGGAGGAGGTGGGGTTTGAGATCTGTTATCGGGTTGGAACGCGGCGGAGTTCGGACCCGGTACGACGCACGTTGGTCGGATCGTGGTTTGGCCGCTCGGTGGTGGGCTCGATCTGTGCTGGGCGGTCCGACCCGGGTGTAGAATAACTTATTCTACACCCGGGTGTAGAATAGTTCATATATATATATATATATACACACATATATAATACATTAGAAACGAGCTCGCCGATAAATTCAATTGTTGTGCTTTAGCTCTTGCCATTAAATCTTGCATGTCCAATGGAAGAGTGTTGGTTGTCTTTGATGAATCTAGGTCCTCATCACAAAAACCAACCCATATCCACTCATTACCCATATACCATCCCACTTTGTGTGTCATTATTCTCCTTTAATATGAGACAAAAAAAAACATAGTGGTCATAACTGAACTCCAACTATAGCTACCCATTCTCCTTCCAACCCATTCCTATCCGTCTTTATCACTATAAAATCAAATAAGGACGCCCCTTCCCCTTCATTCCAATCCATTATCCAAAAGTCATGTCTTTTCGGCTGACTCCTCTAGCCATGTCGCCCCAAATTCCCACCCCCATTCCTGATGATCTAGCCAATGGAATTACCCTATATTTGGTCAGAAGATGCGACTGGATGTTGTCTACAACATATCCAAAATTTGCAGCTATTGGAGTTCGTATACCTCCGGGATCTGCTGTACAATGGCCGTCACTTCCAGTGCGTTCGGTGGTAACTTTAACCCATGTTCTGCCAATTTTGTGTCAGTTCTTGATGCTCTGTTTGTACCACGTCGTGTTCCAGGTTGCTAGCAACACTCCCACTTGAGTGTTCATCATGATAAATTTCAAGGCCCCAAGGAACGCGGCCGGCGTGCGATCTGCTGCTGCAGGACCTCATCATGATGCAATCAATCGATCTCATGTTTAGGTGCACTCGCGACCAAATCCTTTTGTCTGTATCATGTTCCCGCAATATGTGGATCCTTTTATTCATCATTCAACCATGCAGTATTCCTTCGAGAACTGGCACATCTTTACCTTGATGACCGCATGTGGCCACTGCTCCCATCTTTGTTCAGACCCAAGCGCATGTAAATTTAATCGTCTCATTGCTCTATTCTGTTCAGAGAATTACATGAGACAATATGCTAACCCTGTCTTGTTCTAGGAAGTCCTCACAGCGTGCCCAAGAGATTGAGCCATGATTCGCCCTGAGGCGTCTAGGAACGCCGCCACCGTGTCATTTGTTGCCGCACGACCTCTCCAAGTTTCCTGGCCTGGATCACCAGTTTAGTTGAATTACAATCAAATCAATGTTTCACGTGTTCCACATCCTGGCCAACAATTAAGTTCAAACCAAATCTTTTTTTGTGCAGCCAATCCATGGGAACGCGGACATCTTTGTCATGCTGTCTATGCGCGTCCACTGCTCCCTTTTCTGTTTATCACGCGCGTCCATCGGTAACTATAATCCACAATCTGCTCAACACCTAGTTGTAATGGATGCATTTATTGTATCATATTGTGTCCCTCTCTGTTCTCTTCCCTTTCGCACGAGGACTCCTCGAGATGTTCCCCGACACCACCGGGAACACAGTTGGTGTCTCAACTACCGCTATTCAGGTTCAACATGATCCACCCATTTAATATTCTTTGCAGTTAGCTTCCTGTCCAAATTATCATGTCCCGAATACAATTCACATTCCAAAAGAAGTATTGCCTTGAGTCCTAAAGCCAATCTTCAGGAACGTGCATGTCTTTCCCTAGTGTACGTGTAGTCGAACAATGCAGAACAATCAACCTTAGCCACCTCGTCTCTTTTTCATGTGAGCTCTTACTCAAAGCACCTTTTCACCAATATGTTCCTAATCATCATGAATAATCTAGTCGAAGTTGTTGCTTCATATCTTGGCTAACCTTGTTGTCGAGTACGCGAACACTGGTTTTTGTCTTCTTATATCAATTCAACCAAACAAATAATTTTGTCACTCATGTTCAACAGGATGCGCTTCCAAAACATGATAAAGTCCAACATCACGTCTTGACGTGATGGCCATTTTTCTCTGTTCATCGTCAAAACTACTCAAAGAATTACCATCGATGGGATAGCGCCTTGGTGAGCCTTCTTTTGTCAACATCACACTTATCATTTGCTAATTAGCTCCTATTGTTGTATGTGTGTTCGTCATATATTTGTTTATTTTGTATGTTTGCCACTAGCGTACGTGAATAGAAGGACGCTGTTGGCACTCCTAGGTGCCCATTTTATATGTGAATCTTACCCTAAATAAAGTATAATTGACACTAATATAGACCATTTACCTTTGAAAATAGCTATATATTTGTATATGCATGTTTTTGGAGCTTTACTGCAGATCACTACGTCAGGTCAACTCTCTAGTGACACATATATGTGTTACTGGAAGAAGAGATAAGTGTTACTGAGGTCAATAGTAACACATTTAATAAGTGATCTAGGTTGCGTCGTTACTAGAGCAAATTTTGTTGTAACACATATATCTGTTACTACTTGTAACTAAAAGTGATACAAGTAAAATTTGTTGTAACAAACACATGTGTTACCGCTTGTAAATATATGTGATACAAGAACAACCCATTGTAACACATATATGTGTTACTCGTTTAAGAAAAGTGTTACACTTGTAGCTCAAAAAATAATACTAAATATAAAAAATATGTGTTTACCAAGAATTGAACTCTGGTGGTGTATTTGTAGGTTAGTTCCTATACCATCCGAGCTAAGACATAGTTGTGACTTTTGTGACTATTTATTCAATTTATAACATGATGGAGTATACGTAAAGGCTATTGTAACACATATATGTGTTATTTTCTGCAAGTGAGTGTTACTTGTTATGACAAAACATAACTCCAAATATAAGCTCATGTGTCATACTTAAGGTTTGATTGCATCGCCACCTATAATAATATGAAGTTGAGTCTCCTATTTGCCAACACAACTTATAATACGTTAATACATGGCAATAGTTTAGACTCAATAGTGCATTTATTGTCATTCAAGAAATATTTTGGATCATCACACGTCTAGAGTTTAGGGACTTAATGAATTAGCACATAAGTTTTAGTCCTCGTTGTAACATTATTTTGTGTTGCAACGAGATTTTTCTTGTAAAACTCACACTTGATATATATTGAATAATCGTAATCTTTGTAACACTATGCATGTAACATAAATTTTGTGTTACTGTAATCACTTCTTGTAACACATAATTATGGGATAAAAACTATACGTTACAAACATACTTGTAACACATAATTTTGTGTTCCTATAAAATATTTTGTAACACATGACTCTATGTGTTACAAGAATATGTTACAATATCCTTGTTTTGAAGTAGTGGATATAGGTAAAATTGGGGTAAATGAAGGCTGTACGGAGGGCAAGGGAAGAAGAAGGCGCAGAAGGCCCATCTGCGTCGATCGACACGGATGTGTGCTGATTAGCGCATGAGCTGATTTGGCCCATTTGGGCTATCCAAGGTCCATTCCGTAATTATGGAAGGTTAATTGCACAAGATACTTGAAGATATCTATCTAGAAGAGATTTAGGAAACTTCAAGATCTAAACGTGCAATGCAAGAAATAGAAGGCCCACATGGAAGCCGTGGAAGATATGAAAACTAACTCGGAGAGGAGATCGATGAAGACACGACACGGGACGCGTTGGTGCATTATGGAAATTGCCGGACTCCTACTCCTTTATGCGCTTAGTCTCCATATACACTAGTCAAACCCTAGAACGACGGGAGACAACGGAGAGAGACACCAGATTTGTGAGCTTGAGCCACCGGGGCTTGGCCCCGTTAGAATACATCTCTAGTTGAGTTTCAAGAACCATTGGTGATTAGATTTGATCCATCGGGGTAAGCCTTCTAGATGGTGATGTATCTTACACTCGTGTATCTCAATGATGATTACATGTTGATAATAGTTTTACTGATTTGTTGATCTTGATTGTTAAGTAGGATAAGACGTCTGCGCGATTAAGGGTTAGTCACCAGCAGCGATAAATCGGATGCCACTCGGACAGGTGGGATGTTCTTATTCATCTAAGGTTTGCAATTGATCTATGTAATTTATCCATTATGATGCTACCTAATTAGACTTCCTGGTTACGATCTCGACTAGTAGATATCTGGTTACTCACATAAGCTTACTTAGCTAATCAAGTCTTTGAAGTTATTTGTAGATTCCTAAAGCACGCTGATTGGCACATTGCATGCGACGATCGGCTCACCAGTGACCCCACGTTGATCGGCTCACCAGAGCATTCATCGACATAACAGCCACCAACAGTCTCTCATCCTCAACAAGCCACTAGTAGTTTGGTTAGATCCTTTTACTGTTAACAATAATTCAATTCTCATTGGTCCTTATTGATTCAATTAAACCTTGGAATACTCTAAGGGCAAAAGTTCTACAATTGTACACCGTCTTCTTACGGTAAATAAAAGGGTGCGTAGTTATGACCAACAAGCTACTTTTTCTCGACGGAGTTGTCGGGGACCTATGTAGCATTGAATATTGTTTGATGTATTAGTATCTAGCTTTACTCGCTCTTTTTCTCATTTCCTTTTGTGCGTATATTTGTTGAGTGCAACTTAACAGGTATGGACGTTCCTAAGTCAAACAAACCCTCTAATTACATGGATGAACCGAGAAAGACTTAACAGGTATGAGCAGGACCTCGCTTTGATCCAAGGAGATTGTTCGTTATTGAAGATCAAGAAGGAGAGGACATGGTGGAACCGCCACCAGAGACACCATCGGTTGATCGCATCGAGGCCACAATTAGTCAATGTCATCAAGAGATATTTCAATGAAGGACGAGATCAATTGTTGTATCTGTTACGAGAGATGTGTTGGGATAGTAGCACAACAGTTGTTTGTCGGTTCAGAAGATCCTAATCAGCATTTGCAACACTTCTTGGAGGTTTGCAGCACATTCGAATTGCAGGAATGACTCGTGAGGCTGCACAGTTGCGTTTGTTCCCTTTCTCCATAATCTAGGCGTCCAAAGCAATGGTACTGATGAGGACATCACACCATCAAATATAACCAACACTCCTCCAATAGACATACATAATTCAAGGACAAAAACTAGAGCGCGACAATTGAATTTACGGGTGAGCATGTTCCTAATGATCTCTTTATTTATATTTGAGAATATATTACTACCTAATGAGTTAATTATTGTTAGGAACCATGGAGATGATGATAATAAGGTTAAGGAGTAGGTTGGAGGCGTGGAGGGTCAGCAAGGGCGTCCATGTCAAGTTGTAGGCCCAAAAAAGTCGACTTCGAGTCTGTTTCGGAGTCCAGAAACAGCCTGCACCAAAACGGATGCCCCGGTCGCATACGAAGTCCGTTTGGGACGTTCTTTATATGGATAGAAATATAATTTGATAAAATTTCTATTGCAAGTGATATCGTATCCAAATTCCTCCCGAATCATCGGGAATCATCGAAATAAGAACACGTCCAGAAACTGTCCCGGTGTTGCACCACCGTCTTTTGGCTTTTGGGCCGTGTATTTTGTTGAGCCCACTTAGGGCTGCGTCCAGGGGAGGATGGAAGACCCTAGGGACCTCATAAGCGGTAGCCGCCCCTTCCTTAAGGTTTGGGTTTTGCTTAGATTATTCTATCAAGAACAGTTTTGATGTTTTGTCGGTTTGTGAGACCCCAACTCGTGAGATTAATCATACATCTGCCAATTTGGTTGCGTTCTTTCTTGTTCTTGCTTGTGTTCTTGATTCACAGGCAGGGATTAGCCTTCTTGGCGAGGTCAACCGTGCAACGCCGGATGATAACCATAGAGGACGTGGTGCTGCGATTGCGGGGTTCGAACGTGTTGTTCGGGAGCCGGATTGACGTGCGTCACATCTTCATCAAATCAAGAGTTATCCGAACCTTTCGGAAGATCGGGACCCTAGTCCACATCAAGTGGTAATCAGAGCTTACGGTACACCGTTAGGTTCCTCCATATCCTTTCTATTTTATTCGATCCTAAACCCAGAAATTTGTCTTGCAAAAATATTTGTTCGTCGTGTTTCCGCTGTCCTATATCCCCTTTGTGCCTCGCAATTTTTTATTTTCAGATTGTGTCTCTGAATTTTAGTCCCTGTCGTGTCGTTGTGTTTCAGCTTGAACTTGTTCACGGTCTAGTTTTGGGTATGCTCTTGGGTCCCCAATAGTTTGCAGAGAGAACAGTAGCATCATTTCCAATTTTGGGTGCAAAAAAAAAAGAACAGAGAGATGAAACATTTTCTTTTTCCCTCCACGTTATGAGCTATTGTTGGGGTTCTCATGTTTAGATGCGTCATTTGAGTTATAGAGTAGCTAGCTCTTGCTGTAGTTCTGTTCTACGGGGAAAAAAAAGAAAGCAAAAGGCAGAAAGGTGAAAAAAAAACAATGGAAAAGCCACACCAAAAAAATGCAAAAAAAAATGCGAGAAGAACGAGAGTAAAAAGGAAAAGAAAGAAAATTATCAGAATTGTTTCATCCTTTTGAGTCCCTTGAGTTGAGTTGTCATATTGCTTGCTTAAACTAGGTCCGAGACAAGTTTAGACTGGTAATATATTGGGACTATTATTCAGTTTTGCAATTCTGAATTGAAAATTTGCAATTCATTGCTACTATATTTTGCCTATCCAAACTCCACATATATCCTTTTGAACAATCACAGGTTTTGACCCTCGCAATTGTTGGCTCACACTCTCCAGGTATCATTTGCTTTGCTGATACTAAGAACCTTGTAAGAGCTTGGTTACATGCTTCCACTTGCATATTGAGAGTTTTCAATATTCATACATAGTAGTGATAGGAAAATATACTTCGTGAGTTTTCTTGTTTGCTGCTAACAATGACAGGTGATGATATGAGTATTTTAGCACAACGAGTGCTGAGTTCTCAAATGGAGAAGATGGAGCAAAATCAGGTCAATAATTTATTCCAAACTTTCTTTGTTGTGATGAATCGACGTTGCCGTGTTGTAATTGATGGTGAAACTAGCCGCAACATTGCAAGTGCCGAGTTGGTCGAGAAGCTTGGCTTTACCACACAACATCCATACTATATTGGATGGGTAAATTGTTGTGAGAAGATTAAGGTAACAGAAATTGCGCGGATCAATTTTTTCATTGGTACTTATAAGGATAGTGCAGATTTTGATATACTGCCTACGCAAGCATGTCATTTGTTGCTTGCTAAACCTTGAATTCATACAAATAATGTTTTGCACAATACAATCACCAATAGTTATACATTTAAATACAATAGAAGAAAAATTATTTTTTAACCTTTGAGTGCTATTGAAATTTTAGAAGCTGATCTAGAGAGATTATAGAGAAGAAAGATTGAACCTTTTAGAAAAGAATGGGCGGTTTCAAATGTTGCAACACTTTCATCTAAATCTGAATTGACGAAAGAGCAACAAAGTTTCTTACCTATTGTTCCTGCTAATACCTTTCAGGATATACAAAAGGATGAGGATGAAGTGGAAGAAAATGAGGTGTTCACGAGCCCATGTGCAAGTTCAAAACCATCATTTAATCTTGAACCTATTACTTATACTGAAATTGAGAGTAAAGGTAATGCTCATAATGCTACACTCACGGAGGGTGAGAAAATTCTTGATCTGCTAAATTTTTCTACCAAATCAGCTATTGTAGAGCAACATATGGTAGAACCATTTATTGATTTACCTTTATCACAAGTTGATTTGCTTGATTTGCCTTGTGATAAAGAGGAGTTGTGTGCTGATGCTTCACTTATACCTTTGCAACAACTAATGAATGAGAATACTTGTGCTAATAATATAACCTTGCTTCCGATTGCTTCTGAAATTGATGAGTTGAAATTGTTGTCTTCTTTAGGTACTTTAGTTTACATTTAATTTGATACTCTACGTGATCTAATTAGTTTGGAGAAGAAATTTTTATGTGTTGAATTGCCTTGGTTGCCTAGACATACATATCACTATATAGGAAACTATAATTGTCAAGGACAATATATGGTGCATCGAGTTTATATTTGTTCGAAACAGAAATCTTCTTTGTATGGGCAACAATGTGATGAATCAGAGGGCTATAGTAACACTAATCATGTAAAATCTAGTTGCTCTAATTTTGTTTTCAAGAAATAGGCTATCTTCCAAGAAGGCGAGCATTGGTGGTTTCCACCTACGATATCTTCTACAACTATGGTCAAACCGAGGACATATTGCTTTCAAGGAGAGGAGAACAATAAGGAAATGATATCCTTCGAAATAATCATTCAAGCACCATCGACGCCGAGGACGGCTTTTCATCAAGAAGGGGAGGATGATGAGGACATCACAACCTCGGATATAACCAACACTCCTCCAATACACATACATAATTCAAGGACAAAAACTAGAGCGCGACAATTGAATTTACGGGTGAGCATGTTCCTAATGAGTTAATTATTGTTAGGAACCATGGAGATGATGATAATATGGTTAAGGAGGAGGTTGGAGGCGTGGAGGGCGAGCAAGGGCGTCCATGTCAAGTTGGAGGCCCAAACAAAGTCGACTTCGAGTCTGTTTCAGAGTCCAGAAACAGCCTGCACCAAAACGGACGTCCCGGTCGCATACGAAGTCCGTTTGGGAAGTTCTTTATATGGATGGAAAGATAATTTGATAACCTTTCCATTGGCAGTGGTCTCATATCAAAATTCCTCCCGAGTCATTGGGAATCATCGAAATAAGAACACGTCCAGAAACTGTCCCGGTGTTGCACCATCGTCTTTTGGCTTTTGGGCCGTGTATTTTGTTCAGCCCACTTAGGGCTGCGTCCATGGGAGGATGGACGACACTAGGTCATAAGAAGCCGCCGCCCCTTCCTTAGGGTTTGGGTTTTGCTTAGATTATTATGTCAAGAACAGTTTTGCCATTTTGTCGGTTTGTAAAACCCCAACTCGTGACATTAATCATACATCTACAAATTTGGTTGCGTTCTTTCTTAATCTTGCTTGTATTCTTGATTCATAGGCAGGGATTAGCCTTCTTGGCAAGGTCAACCGTGCAAGGCCGGTTAATAACCATAGAGGACGTGGTGCTCCGATTGCGGGGTTGGAACGTGTTGTTCGGGAGCCGGATCGATGTATGTCACTTCTTCGCCAAGTCAAGAGTTATCCGAACCTTTCGGAAGATCGAGACCCTAGTCCACATCAAGTACAGTGGAGTGGAAGATACAAGAAAGGTCGTTTAGAACACTCCGGCAGCTGAATTTTTAGCCAAGTATTTCCCTCCTGGCAAGACTCAAGCTTTGAAGAGTAGGATCCTTAGATTCACTCAATATGTTGATGAGAGCATTGGAGAAGCATGCGATAGATACAACGAGTACATAGACGCTTGCCCTCATCATGTTCTTTCAAGAGGAGAAATTGTTGAGAGATTCTACACTCGATTAAATCATCTATCTCGTCAACACTTGGAAGCTTCAGCTGGAGGTTCATTCATGTCAAAAACTCCCACTCGAGGCTAGTGATTTGATTAAGCTTTTAGTGCAAAATAAATCTTGGGATAGTGAGCGGAGCAGGGACAAGAAGAAATCGCTACCTTCAAAAGGAGTTATAAAGAACGTCATTGAGAGATCGCAAGATGATCTGATTATAGATTGTCTCGACACAATACAAAGGAGGTTGGACAATAATCTTCACATCCCTAAGGAAGAATCAGTCAAGATAGCTGAATCATGCTCTACATGTGAGGAATATGGAGAGTTTAGACAAGTTAGCAAGCATGTGACATCCCCTCCGGGACACCCGAGGAATCGGTACGGAGGGACACTCGACGAAGCGAGTTACAACGAGTGCATCATTTCATACAAGCCGAATATATACATCATGGTATAATACAACCAGGTTTTCGAAATACAAACATTTGCACAGCGGAAATATAAACATTATTGAAGTTAACATCCTACGAGTATTGCAGCGGAAACTTGTACTTTCATACAACAAAAGTCTATCCAACGATCAACGTGATGTACCGAGCCCGTCGTACATCACGATCCTTCCTCTTCACGGCGTGGGGATACGTTCCCATTGGAGGGAACCTCCCTCCGGGCATTGCTCTTCTTCCGGGAAGCTGCCATATAAGTCATGGAAATACGACTCATTCCCCGAAAGAGAACGAACAAACCTTGAGTATTCTAATACTCAGCAAGATCGACCCATCAAAATGGCACGCTAAGGCCGACGTCTAGTATGCAAAGGCTTTCTGATTGTGGGGTTTACTCTTTTGTGAAAACAGCCCTAAAAGTAGATCCTTACTTTCAATGTTTTAGCTCAAGCATTAAGTTCATTAGCATCTAGGTTTGCAGTCTATAGCTATTGCAAACAAGTTTGCAAGACAATACCAAAGTAGATCATTATTCCTTTCTTCTCTCATCCTCATCTTCATGTTGTTTAACTACGATGTGAAGAGCTAAACATGCGGTACTCATTACGGCGAGGGACAGCGATTCAAATCGATTTATACCAGCTGGCAAAACCCGACTACACGACGTATACGCACCCCATCGGTTGTATACGACAACTTTTCCCGCTAGCACCTGACGAGAAGACTAGCCATTTCCAAACTCTCTCGGGAGTATGGTGACTCCACGACTTCCTTCGTGGCCAACCCATCTCCCTCCCGTGAGACTAACCTCTCACTAACGGCCGGCAAAAGAGAGTTGGCTACGCTACATCTCCGGGGCGATAGGGTACATCGACTTGCTTGGGCCCATGATACCGAGCATGTAGTACGGTACGTTCAAACTTGTTCAACTAAGTCGACAACGGTACGGAAACCTATCTCAAATGCATCTAGGGTATCAACATTCCCTAACGGTTAATGCACAAATATAACTTAACTATGTGGTAAAATAAAATATTTAAAAACATAGGTAGGATGCACCGGGCTTGCCTTGATGCGAGTCGAGGTTAGCTTCTTCGGCGTGTGGGTCGACTTCGTGATTCCCTTGGCTCTGTCTCTACCTCGGGTGGAACCTCGATCACCTCGGAACCTAGGTCGACCAACAATGCGTTGCGGATCACAATCATGCATGCATGAATGAAGAGGATATGATCATGCAAAGGTTTTATTAATTATGTTCATCAACTAATAATTAATGATTAAGTATGTTCAGAAATTAACAATTAATAATTAATAATTACTAATTCACCATAATTGTTAATTAACAATTTATAATTAAGCATGTTCATTACTCAATAATTAACAATTGATTATGCTCATTAATTAATGCTTAATCATGATTATTACTTAATAATTAATCATGTTCCTTAATTAATAATTAATTATGTTCATTAGTTACTAATTACTTAGGTTCATTAATTAATAATTAATCCTATTTATTAAGCAATAATTAATCATTAATTAAATGACATGTGATAATACATAGGATAATAAATTGGAATCACATGAAATGATCATGTTTAAGTTTAATTTTGGAAAATAATTTTCATAATTACTTTCGTCTGCAGATATCTCCTTCATTTAATTAAATTATTTTCTTATATTAAACATTTAATTAGCATAAAATAATAGCTTTTATTAATCAAAGAATGTGATTAATTATTATCTATGAAATAAAAATGCTCAAAATAGATATTTTATTTCACAAATGAATAGATCTTATTTTTCCGAGTCTAACAAAATTGGTTTCACATTTTTCTGATTTTTATTGAATTTCCTATGAATTTTCGAAAATTAAAAACCTATTCTCGTGCCACACCCGGGCCACGAGGCTTTGGCCACACAGGATCCCGCGTAGCCACACGCGATCCCGCGCGTGTGGCCCGCGGTGTGGCACCACCGCGGCGGCGTGCCCACAGCGGCGCGGCCACCGGAGTTGGCCGCCGGTGCTCCAAACCTCACCGCGAGACCACCTAAGCGATCTACTCAACATGGAGAACTCAACAGAGAGGATAAACTCGCATGAGCTCGACCGGAAACCGGTCGACGGTGAGAGGCGTCTCCTTGTTCCAACCATTATGTCCAAGAAAAGTTTACGTTAGACATCTCAATTCCAACATAATTATGGAAGGAACAGGAATACATCAACGAGATATTTTCCAAATGACTCTTATGCAACAACCATCTTTATTAAAGCAACCACCAAATCCACAAACACATACTCGTCCATCCAAGTTACAATGATTCCTAGTGTACACTCATGCGCGGTTACATCACGCTTGTTATTTAACTAACGCCTATTTTACATACTAGTCTTTCTCACTCGCTACTAGCTAGCACTCTACTCTTCCTCGCACGGCACTGGACGTCACTTCTGGCTTATGGAACTTCTCGTCTCGGATTCTGCATCCTCTAGTCATGGAATCTCCGTGAAATCTATGACTGAATCCACGTCCATTGTCTCTTCGGAATCCTCCTCTTCTTCTTCGATTCAGCCGCTACGAGATTTTCCTACACTACTGGTTCATCCTCGGGATGTTGCTGTCCAATTGCTTCATTCGATAACGCATTGTGTGCTTGGAGTAGATCTTGCTCGAACCGAGTGATCGAGGCGTTTGCGGTTGCCGGTTGTTGATCCTTGAATCGAATCTGCTGCTCCTTGTTCATCAACTGCGCATCTCTAAGTGCTAACAACTCCTCCTTTTCCTGCAGTTGTCTCTCCAACCTTACTATACGAACATCCTCCCTTCGTCCTCTTACTTCACTAACGACGGTACTCGTGCTGTCCATCTCTCGTGGAGAAGTAAGCATATCGGACACAAGCAGAAACTATTCCCAATATTTCAGCAAACTCTTTTATACTAGTAACTGCATAGATATATTACTACCACTTCTTTTCATTATTTATTGTCCGTACAGCTCAGCCCCAACTTTTCCTACACTACCACATGACCAACATCCGCTAGTACCCTATCCTACATCTCACCTATGTCAGCAAAATGTGACTACCCTCCAACATCGGTAAGACCACAACACAACTAAGCCGACGGCGCGTGGGCTGGCAGCGTCCGACTCGGCGTCCTCCTCCGGTGAGGCCGGTGGTGGCTCGTAGTCCATACCGAGAGACCTCCTCGGCATCGTCCGGTTGACCTTGCTGCTGCTGTTGTAGCTGCTGAAACTGCACAAGCGGTGCGTCGTGGTCGCGTATCGGCGTGTGGTGCGCGTCGGCCGATCCGTCAAACATCCCCTCAAGGTGACCCATCCGGTTCTGCACCTCGATCGGCGTGTCCACAACGTGGTTACGCTGCGCCGTCATCCCCGCCAACCGTATCATGTGTGCCTCGTCCGCCTCGCGAGCGGCGTCTCGCCGTGCGGTGACCGTGACCAGCTGCTCGTCCAAAGCTATGGACATCCCGTGAAAACCGTCACGGTCCCGGGTAACCTCCACCAGCTGCTCCTCTAGCTCGGCGATCCTGGCGTGGGACCTCCGGATCTCCCGGCGGTCCACTCGGCAGCGGTTCTTCCACGCGCCTATCCGTCGGTCCCGGCTCCGCTTCGCAACTCAAAGTGGTGGATCTGCTACTCTAGCTCCGTGACGCGTGCAGCCCGTGCATCCTCCTCCTCCCGAACACGCTTCCTAACGCGAGTCATCGGCATCTGCAGGGAACATGTTTAAAGCTGGTTAAACACTTCTTCCCATAGAAGAAAACGAAAGTACAACCTATACGAGTACTACGAAACTAGCTAAGTATACCCAATATTTCCATTTAGCACACAATATGACATGATGGATCCTCGACAAACTAACTATCCGTACTACAATATATAAAACTATAACGAATAGTTAGCACTACCCAAAACCCAAACATCGAATAGTTAGTAAAAATCTAACTATTCTACATCCTTATAGGGCTCTACACTCTCTCGTGTTCTAAACGTGCTAAACGTGTTAAGTTTTGAAATCAAGCTTGTAATGATGTACTCGTTGCCACCGAACCGCTCCGATACCAATTGTGACATCCCCTCCGGGACACCCAGGAATCGGTACGGAAACCTATCTCAAATGCATCTAGGGTATCAACCATTCCTTAACACTTAATGCACAAATATAACTTAACAATGTGGAAAAATAAAATATTTAAAAACATAGGTAGGATGCACCGGGCTTGCCTTGATGCGAGTCGGGGTTAGCTTCTTCGGCGTGTGGGTCGACTTCGAGAGTCCCTTCGCTGTCTCTACCTCGGGTGGAACCTCGATCACTTCGAACCTAGGTCGACCAACAATGCGTCGCGGATCACAATCATGCATGCATGAATGAAGAGGATATGATCATGCAAAGGTTTTATTAATTATGTTCATCAACTAATAATTAATGATTAAGTATGTTCAGAAATTAACAATTAATAATTAACAATTAATAATTAACAATTACTAATTCACCATAATTGTTAATTAACAATTTATAATTAAGCATGTTCATTACTCAATAATTAACAATTGATTATGCTCATTCATTAATGCTTAATCATGATTATTACTTAATAATTAATCATGTTCCTTAATTAATAATTAATTATGTTCATTAGTTACTAATTACTTAGGTTCAATAATTAATAATTAATCCTGTTTATTAAGCAATAATTAATCATTAATTAAATGACATGTGATAATACATAGGATAATAAATTGGAATCACAGGAAATGATAATGTTTAAGTTTAATTTTCGAAAATAATTTTCATAATTACTTTCGTCTACAGTATCTCGTTCATTTAATTAAATTATTTTCTTATATTAAACATTTAATTAGGATAAAATAATAGCTTTTATTAATCAAAGAATGTGATTAATTAATATCTATGAAATAAAAATGCTCAAAATAGATATTTTATTTCATAAATAGATAGATCTTATTTTTCTGAGTCTAACAAAATTGGTTTCACATTTTTCTGATTTTTATTGAATTTCCTATGAATTTTCGAAAATTAAAAACCTATTCACGTGCCACACCGGGGCCACGGGGTTTGGCCACACAGGATCCCGCGTAGCCATACGCGATCCCGCGCGTGTGGCCCGCGGTGTGGCACCACCGCGGCGGCGTGCCCACAGCGGCGCGGCCGCCGGAGTTGGCCGCCGGTGCTCCAAACCTCACCGCGAGACCACCTAAGCGATCTACTCAACATGGAGAACTCAACGGAGAGGATAAACTCGCATGAGCTCGACCGGAAGCTGGTCGACGGTGAGAGGCAGCCATGGCGAAGCTCCGCCCATGGTGCGAGCTCGCCACACTCGGACAAAATTTAGGGAAAATCACTCTAGGAGCTTCTATGGAGCATAAGCAAGCTCGACGTGCTACCCTAGAAGCATGAGCACGGCTAGAGAGGGTGGCTCACCGTGAGAGTGGCGGACGGCGGCGACCGGACGTGGAGAAGATCGACGATTTCACGGCTCCTCGTGGAACAAACTCGAGGATGAGCAACCAGGAACCTAGAGCAATGAGTTACGCACCTGCAAGAACAAGGAGATGGTTGAGCGGCTCACCGAGACGAGCATGAGTTTCAAGTCGTGGCGGAAGAACGACGACGAGCTCGTCCGAGGAGAAATGGCTTCGCCTCGACGGAGTAGGGCAGCTCGTCTTGATTGAAGGGTTTGTGGAGCTCGAGAGGGCTTCTACGGAGCTTGTGGTGGCCGTGGCTCCGACAGGGAGCGACCGAGGCGGCCGGGCGACGGGCCCCGGAGGCTTCCGGCAATGGTGTGAGGTGAAGTGGAAATGAGAGCGGGGAGGGGAAATAAATAGGGCCGGTAGGGCCTTTATCCTTGCCGAGGCGGCAACGGAGCAAGCGGGCAGCTGCGCAACTAGGTACGGGGCTGCTGCGTGGCAGCTCGACGGGGAGGCAGCACGGCAGGGGCGGTGGTGAGACGCGGGAGAGAGGGAGAGAAGAAGAGAGGTCGTCCTGTAGGCCGGGCCCGGCATTTCTACAAAAACAACCCCGGCTTTCGGATAATTAAAAACTAACCTTCCCGTGCTCGGAAAATTCCCCAAAAATTCAGGGGTGTAATTGAAAGTATTTTAAACATTTTTCCCATTAAGTCCAGGTTAAGATTCCAAATTATTTTCGGATTAAAAATTTATAGATAAACTAACAAAAGAAGCTTTGTTTATTTCTTGTAATTATTTTTACCAAGAAAAATAATTTCAGGGAACTTTTATAAATCTCTATTTATGATGTTTAAGCAGTGGAAAATGTTAAACACATTATTTACTCTTATTTAAATTATTTTTAAGCATTTACTTTATTCTTTAGGTAATTTGATATTTTATGTGCATTTTCTTAACACAATATTTAATAACTTCATAAATGCAATATGATGATGTGCTCATGAATGACATGAAATGCATTTATTTCCGAGAGTTGTTACAAAGGATTGATCTGTGGATCGCAAGCTATTAAACTATATAAAGAGTACTTGGATGGAAGCCTCAATATCAGCAAATAAGGAATACCTTTGCTCCTTGTTTGTCCATGCAAAATGATGTGCCACTTCGTCTCCAATGTCAAGAATTCATTCAAGCCCAAGAGAAGATAATAAGGATAATCGAGGCCAAGTTTAAGGAGATCGATCGTGCTCTTAAGGGAATTAGTGAAAAGGTGATAGAAATTTTGAAGGAAACCAAGATTATGGAGCAACAAATGGGACAATTGTCGCAAGCCATTACGGATGACAAAGGGGCTATTCCTAGAAATACTACATCTGCAAAGCAATTGAAAGAAGTAGCTACGAGGTCGGGAAGCAAATAGAAGACCCCGAACACACCTGCAAGGGCAAGGAAGCCTCGCACCGAATGGCGCACCACCGGTGGCGATTGACACGATGTCTGGCGCTGATCGGCGCACGGACGAAGTTGATCTCGACCGGCCTAAGAATTGGCTCGAAAGTCGAGGAGCATGGACCTGCTATGTTCCTGGATACATAGTTGCTTGACGAAAACAGAGAGAGCCAAGCCATATGATGAGCAGTTTGTTAGGTTTGTCAATATAATGAAGAAGCTTTACATCAATGTCCCATTCCTTGATGCTATTCAAGTGCCCACTTATGCCATGTATATAAAGGAAATGATGCAAAACAAGAAGTCCATAGCTTTCGAGGAAATTTTGATGGGGACTAAGTAGCTCACGGCGGCAATCAATGACATATCACTAGAGAAGAAGCCAAACCTTGGATTCCCTAGTATCCGGTGCTTAATAGGAACTCACATATTTGATAGATGTTTATGCGATCTTGGAGCAAGTGTGAGTATGCCCCGTTATATATTTTCACGTCTCAAATTGCTCGAATTAGAGCCCACGGGAATGTGCTTGGAATTAGCTGATCAATCGGTACGCTATCGTGATGGAATTGCTAAGGATGTGCCTCGTTCAAATTGGAGACCATATTGTGCTCGTTGACATTATCGTGCTAGACATGGATAGAAGGGCAAAGACTCCATTGATTCTAGGCAGACCCTTCTTGAGGACAGCAAAGGCGAATATTGATGTTGGGTGCGAGAGAAATAAGCTTTGAGATAAGTGGTGCTCAATATACATTCAAGTTTTGCCCCATGGACGAAGAGTGTCGTGTCATTCAAGAAGTTGCAAAATACAAGTCACCATGGCATAGAAGATCCGAAGGTGATTGGAGGGGACGAAAGGACATCCAAAATTGGGTTTTAAGGAAATAGAGGACCTTGACCTTGAGTGTTGTGGATTTATTCGGTTCCACAATCCTAAGGATTGATTGATCACGGGAGGTCATAGCTCTTTGAACTCTAAATAACTAGAGCGCTTCTTGGGAGGCAACCCAAAAGTTTGAGAGACATTTAGTTGTTTGATGCTTACGGGAGGGCAACCCACTTAATTTAGACAAGTTAGTTCGACGGGAGGGTAACCCAGTGTTTTTTAATTATTTTCTTGTAATCAAGAACAATTCTTCTAGAATAAAATTGGTTAGAAAAGTGTGTATTTAATCATTGTGTGTTTCTATGTTGTCTCGTTTACGTATGCAAAATTGTGCGATATACTATGCGAACTAACAATGCAGGAAAGGAAAATAAAAAATAATGGAGAAATGAAGAAAATCAAGGATGTGCCAATGGGCACGGTCACGTGCCAATCGGTGCCACCGGCCATGTACCAATAAAGCGAAGTTGAAGATGGCCTAAGGGGTGGAAAATCCTCTACGTGTCTGAAGAATCAATGTAGATCGAGCTTTGATGATGGAAGATTGTTTAAGGTAAATGAGTATTTTGTTTCCAAAATTATCTTATGTGCGAGTAAATATGTTGCATGATGCATGAAAACAAGGGACCAAATAGGGAGTGGGACTAGAAGGACTACCGCGAGAAGTGTGTCGTGCCGATCGGTGCAACCATCGTCGCCTGAACCAAGATGCCCCTACAGAGCGACGATTCTTATGAGCATTGGGAAGAGGAGCCATGCACGACTATTAGGAGGTTGTGTGATGTAGAGGGGGCACCGACTCGGCAGTACTCGAAAAGTGGACGACTGCGCCGATCGATGCGGACTCTATGCGATCGGCCCGGTTAAGAAAGTTGAGGATTCGAGTGCTGCTCCCCGTCGGCCAACATTGCGTTCCGGGAGCTCGCATGGAATCTTGGAGTCAGGTGCAGAGGTGGTTGATCTTTTTGAGATCCACAGGAGGTTCCTTCCCTAGAAGGATTGACCCCTATAAAAGGAGGCCTTGACGCCTCATTCCCGCACAACACTCGGCTACTTCTCCACTCTCTCAATTTCCACATTTTTCGCATACATGTTGCTTTGTTTTCGTAGGCATGGATCATATTCACAACCTCGGCAAGTGGTTGTGCCACCAAAGCTGCTCCGGTAGTAGCCACTCTAGCAACACGGGCACCGACGGGGATTCCTCCGAAAGGGAGAGTTCCACCGCATATGACGATTGGGCGGCCGGTGAGGTGGATATGACTACCACGGAATTGTCGGGTGGTGACTTTGCCATCTGTCACCGCGGCGCCATCATCGACATCCCTCTCCCTTCGGGAGCACGTACAAAACACCGGATGGCAAGGGCTAGCGCGGCGGCGCGTGGAGAGGCCTCCTCTCAACCGTCGACATACGTGCCACGTGTGGTTGAGGAGGGCTTCTGTCACACCCGGCTTTAAGAACAAAACTGAATGCATAACTATGTGTGTGCCAGGATCAATTTTCACACACATAGAGAGACAAAAGTGAAGTAAACAAGTACAAACCATGTTATTATTATATCAGCATAATATAGGTTACAATACCCGAATTATTACATTGCCTCAATGGGCAAAAACACAACGCAGCGGCACGCCATTACTCCACGAGCAGATCAACCGGGGAGTCGCAAACCTAGAAGTAGTCCTCGTCAAAGAAGTCCATCTCTTCATCATATGAGCAGCAGGTATATGTAGCAAAGCTGGAAAGTAGCACGCGTGAGTACATAACGTACTCGAGCAAGTGGGAGAAAATTATGACATGCAAGCTTATAGAAGGAAAGGCTAACATAAAGTTTATTGCATAGAAAACACCTATGTCTTAGTTTATTTTATATAAAGCAACCTATTTACTAAGTGATAATAAACCCCTTACTACAGGCTACTCTACCCGTAGTAAGCCAAAACCTTCTAGCTCGTGTGAGGATCCAGGGCGCTCGTAACCGTGAGCACGGCTATTATAACAGTTTTACACTCTGCCGAGGTTGCACAACTTTATCCACAGGTTGGTGATTCCATCACTATTCAGTGACTAAAGTCTCCATGTTGCCAAAACACTTCCGTACTTGTGAAGCCAAGAGATCACCACATGGTCTTACAAAGAGCTTCCCAATCTGCTAAAACACCCACGCTAAGGTTTCACCGCTGCGGAAGTACCCCTTCGTACGAAGCCACCTCTGGCGCCGTGGCTAGAAGTAACCCCTTCATCACCCGAGGCCGAAAGTAACCCTATCGTCCTCCCGCCTCGATGCCGACGTAACCGGAAAGTGATCTTCTACTTAACCAAGCCTACCCATATCAGCCATATGCTATACACTGTTGTCCTAGGTGGCCGCTCCAATGGTACTCAACCTAGTACCCGTGCATACCCGCACCATCATCATCATCCTCCTGTTGGGATTACCTAGGTTCCATGTTGCTAAAAAGAGATTAACCCCATGATGATTAAGTTAAAGATATAGGCAAGCTAAGCATGACCTACCTTTATCTAGACTACTACACCCAAACCAAGGCGACAAGGAAAAGATCACAACAATTCTAGTAATTCCTAACATGGGATTCAATTTAGACAAGCATGCATGAAATTAAATTTAGATAGATAAAGAAATAGGAGCAAAGTGCATCAAGGACACTTGCCTCTATCCACTTGCTGCTGCTGCTCGGATTCTTCAAACTGGAAGTCTTGGAAATTCTCCACGGGCTCACCCTCTAAACGATCGTCAAATCGGAAAAACAAACGATAAAACAAACATAAGAAAAAAGTACAATAAATAGAGGAAAACAGTATGTTTATGCAATGAGTGAAAAGACTTCATTGCTATGAAAATTTTGGTTCAAAAATCAACTAAATCGAGTTACGAGTTTAAAAAATATAAAAGTTTAAAGGTTCTACGGGCTAGATTTCAGTTAAACTTAAATTTCAGGAGCTAGCAGGTAAAAGTTGCACACTCGATAGGGCTGTGGGATAATTAAACAAAACTATTGGGGTTTAAGCACAAAAACTCCGAACTAGTCCGGACTCGCGGTTTCTATTACGCAAAACCCGGGGCTAAACCGCAAAATGCTTAGAAAAGGTTTTCTTTAATTATTTTTAAACGGAAATGCCATGGACTAGGTCCATGTGACTATGGACCGGAGGGACTTGCTGGACTATGGTTCACGGTACATCGGGGTGGCACAGGCGGCGGTGTCTGTAGGAGCCAAGGATTGTCGTACAAGAACACGAGACACACAATTTGATGGGCATCGGATGCCCTCCGACGACAAACACCATGACTTTTTCCTCTGTATTTCTCTTACCTCAAACAAATACATAGAGTACATGGCGTTTTATAGCCGGCAACACCTAGCAACTAACTCGCTGAGATCAAGCCACGCACACGCACTATCTCCGGCAACGAACGTCGACCGTTCGCCTTCCGTGCGACCCGGCGCCCTCCACATTGAACCCAACCATGCCGTTCGTGCTCCGCTTCCTAAGCATATTACCAAATCCTAACCAACTTGGAGAATAATTCTCCTCTATCTAATCGCGGTGCAACACACGCAGTTGCCAATCTAACACACACGCACACACGTGCTAACAAACTAATCTAACACATACGTGCAAGTCGGGATTAGTGCTAACAGGCGCTACCGCGCAGAGCTCACCGGAGTTCACCAAACGTCGCTCCGGTGGTTGTTTTGCGATGGGAGTAGGGCGATGAGGGAGAGAAGCTTACTGCAGACTCACCGAGAAAGGTTCGTGAGTGGCATGGGGTTGGGAAGAGGCTCGCGTTGAGAGGGATGGTGGAGCTCCGTTTTGGCATCGACGCGAAAGAGGTTGCAGCAGCGATAGCTTGACGGGAAGCTACTCCAGGGCGGAGGTGTAGTTATGCGAACCCGACAAGGTAGTGATACAGGAGAATAGGAGTTGCACGACAGCGAATTGACGACGGCAGCGCGTCTTACCGACAGCGGGGAGAACTTCGATTTGTTGCGAAGGTGTTGGGGGAAGATCACAACCTTACCCCAATAGGCCGGCCTGGAGGAAATAGGCCCAACAAGGCCATGGAATAAGCACCTCACATGCACGGCGGCCCAAAGAAGAAGCACTTGGAGGGGAGGACTTGGCACAACCAAGGCCCAATAAGGCCATGAAGAGGAAATTCAGCCCAAGAGTAGA
Source organism: Chloris gayana (assembly GCA_031894775.1). Lineage (NCBI taxonomy): Eukaryota > Viridiplantae > Streptophyta > Magnoliopsida > Poales > Poaceae > Chloris > Chloris gayana. Next base: position 26,460 of record JAUNZO010004745.1, read on the forward strand.
TAGAATAGACAGGGGGCATAAGTGTAATTTGTGGGGGCTGATAGTGACCATTAGGGTTGAGAGAGTATGAGGCTATAAATACTCTCTCAGCCCATCACATCGACGGATCTTTGGACTCTCCTTATAATACCACTATAATAGAAATGAGATTCTCCGTATGGGGTCCTTCGTGACTCTCGCCGGTTCCAAGGCCCTTCGTAGTTTTCCTGTTTCTCCTCAATAGGCCTAGCCCAAGGACCTTCGTAGTCCCGAAGCCCATCCGACTCTCCGGGACACCCTTGGGCTGGCCCATTCCTTGTTGATTGTGGCCTTCGTAACAACAAGAGCCGGCGCCATCCGTGGCCGGAGGATATACCGAAGTCGAAGGATTGGTGATCCTCGGGGTTCCACAACAGCAGATCCGGGAGACGCAGTGGGTCAAGAGGAAGGCATACTCGCACAAGCCGACTTGACCGAAGGGGTGACCAATGAAGGAACCTCGGCTGGGACCGAAGGGGCCCGCGAGGCGTCAATACAAGCCACACCGGAGGACCTCGGGTTACAGTGGGATTGATTGGACTTGGAAAGACAGGCGCAAGAGGAGAGAGACCGCGAAGGGCAAGCTCGAAGGGAAGATAATGCCGGACTTCTTGCAGAGTGTGAAGGGCAAGCCCGAAGGGAGGACAATGCCGGACTTCTTATAGAACGTGAAGAGCAAGCCCGAAGGGAGGAGCATGTAAGGCTTCTTGCGGACCCCGAAGAGCAACGAGTAAGCCTTCTCGCGGCTCGACCGGAAGCGCGAGTACAACCAAAGGAGGGCAATCGAAGAGCGTGAGTTGAGGGCACGAGCTCGCAAAACTTCACAAGGCAAGAAGCGGGATACAAGGAAAGGTCGGAAGGCTGTCATAAGAACTCAAGAATTGCTAACAAAGCAGCTGGAGGTTCACAAGAGAGCAAACATGTCGGAGCGACAGGCTCCGGCCCATGAAGCTTATCAAGAGCTGTCTTCACGGGATCAAGGGCTCGGGTAGATAACTCATCCTTCGCAGGATCCATTACCTAGGCGGATCGCTTTCCCTTCGGCTACGGGTCCGGACCGGGGGGTTGAGATGGACCCTTCCTTACCCTTAACGTGGGAGTTACGAGACAGCGGTGTGGCCTCACCGGTTGGCCGGAGTCAAGCTCCCGGTATACGGAGGGACGACCGACCCGAAGGAGTTCTTCATTCGTTATGAGACAGCGAGTTGAGTCTGCACGGTGGAGGAGATGCAATTAAAGCAAGGGCTTTACCACCGGCACTAGAAGGCATAGCAAGTACTTGGTATTCTAGGCTGTCATCTGGATCCATCATTTCTTGGGGGCAGCTTAAAAAGTGTTGTCTATTCATTTTCGAGGGTCTCACCCAAAGGAACCGAATAGCGGAGATCTAGCTGCATGTCTGTCAAAGAGAAGGCGAAACACCGGCGTAGTTTACTAAGAGGTTCATGCATTTAAAATGTCAAGCGGCGAGATGTTCCCGAATCAATTGTCATTGAGTTCGTGGCGAGGGCCTTCACATCTGCGAAGCCCGAAGAAGGATAAGAGAGAAAAGACCGCAAACTTTAGATCACATGTTCGGGATATTGGAAGCCCGGGTCTTGAGGAAGATATACGAACGCGAAAGCGAGGTTAGCGTCATCAATCCGACCGAATGGGGGAGAAGCGTTCGGATGAGTTCGGGCATGAGGGAAATCAGCGAGAAGATGTCAAGGAACGTATACAATGTAGAACAAGAATTCCCTCAAGCAAGAAAACCACCCTTCGAACGAGTCGTAGGGGTCTTCTCCGTCGAGGCGGTCATAGAGGAGGTGGTCGTGGCGAGGCCGAGGCAGGAATTTTTCAGGAAACGAGGCCACATGGCTTCTTCTGCTATTATTATGGCTCGGGGGCAAATCACACTACCAATAACCGTGAAGAAATCGAGGCAAAGTGTGCAGCAAGACGGAAGGAGCAATCCGAAGGCCCTCGCTCGATAATACATACTAGTCATTACACGCCTATCACACCTTCGCAGGCGCTGCCACCACCGTCGCCCTTACCATTCTAGATGCCCTATGTTCCACCCCCGTATGCCTCGTCATACGGGTTGATGCAGCCGGTTCATTATCCACCGCTACCTCGGCTTGAGCGAGCATTGTCTGTCTCTCCGGCAGTCCGAACCCCCGAGGCTCATCGGTCGGGATCAAGGGTGATGCATCAAGCCCCATCGGCGAGCCACGTCGGTATGCATGCAGTCGAGGATCTAAGGGGACAATCCTCATGATCACCGGAGGAAATAGCAGGGACTTTCCATCCAAGAGACAGCGCAGAGATTACATCGAGCAGGTTTCTCACGTAGCAGCTTGTCCTCCAGTCGAACTTCACAAATGGATGGACGTTCCGGTGGCTTTTTCAGCAAGCGATTTCAGGCCTATGATTTATCCGCACGATGATGCTTTCGTGATGAGGGTCAATATCCATGGCTTCGATGTGCACAAAGTTCTGGTTGACGGAGGTAGCTCAACATATGTCTTACTATGGAATACCTTTGAGAAAATGGGATTTACCCAAGCAGATTTGCAACCTTCGTATACCCTCCTGCATGGCTTCGGTGCACAGCCAATTCACCCCATAGGCTGCATTACCCTCAAAGTCTCGTTTTCGGGGTCAAATGGACAAGTGGGGATTCGAACCGAGGATATCAAGTTTGACGTCGTGGACATGGTATATTCATACAACGTGCTTGGTAGGTCGAAGGGTCATCAACAAGTTTCCGGCCATTATTCATCATGGTTGCCTCCGTATGAAGATACCTGGACCGATGGGGGTCATCATGGTATAGGGGGACCAGGTCGAGGCAAGACGACTTGAAGTCGACATGGCTCCAGGAGAGCGTCACATCAATGTCATTGAAAAATGTGAAGGCAGTTCTAGCCCCGTGGAACTGCCCATCGCACCAAGTATATACCAAAGGTACAACCACAAGAGGGCACGAAGGAGGTCGTGTTATGCGTTGATCGGCCCAATCAAACTGTTTGGATTGGATGCGAATTGTTTGAGGAAAGGGAAATGGAGCTCCCTCGGTTTCTAAGGAACAACGCTAATGTCTTCGCTTGGTCGTCAAAGTATATTCTGGGAATTGACAAAGCAGTAGCTATGCATAGAGTGGAGGATCCAAAGGTAAGGCCCATAAAGCAACGCATGAGGGATTGGACGGAAGAAAAGATTGCTATTCTCAAGGCAGAAGTGCAGAAATTGCTAGATGTGGAGGTACATCGTCCCATCGACCGAAGTACATGGTTAGCCAACCCTGTGCTAGTAAAGAAGCCAAATCGACGAGTGGTGGATGTGCATTGATTTCACAAACTCTAAACAAGTTACGTCCGAAGGATGAGTTCCCACTAGCACGAATAGATCAACTAGTTGACACCACGGTTGGGGCTGCGTTGATGAGTTTTCTAGATGGCTATTCGGGTTTTCATCAAGTCCGGCTAGCGGCCGAGGATCAACCCTTGACGGCCTTTCAAATACCCGGAGGAACATACTCGTTATAACCGAATACCCTTCGGACTCAAAAATGCTTGGAGCTACATTCTCTCGTACGGTCAAGGCTACCCTCCGGAGGTTGCCCCAAGGAAGCCCAAAGGCGCTCAAGCCCGGCACGCGGGGCAGCATGTTCCTTCGGAGAAATCTTCGAGAACGCAACCTTAATGCGAGCGTTGCGCTCAAATACGAAGGCCGCAAACTCGCTCAACGTTCCCTCCGGGTTATTCCACTTCCGTCTGCTCAGCTGAGTCCCGGTCACCCAAAAGGGACCAGGGGCTTCGGAATCCCCGGGATTAATAATCGGTGAGGTAAAGCATCTTCAATGATAGCCTCCTCCGAAATTTCATGCGTCTCTTCGAGCCGGAATATCCCTAATAAAAAGAAGTGGGGAAAACTTGATGATATATTACCATAAACCGTAGGTACAATAGGCCGCTTCGGAGCGCTAGACGCTTACGAAGGCGATTACATAGCAAAAGACAAACTACCAAAAACCAAGAGAGGTAGGGTAAGATTCACACCGAGGCCGCGAAGAAGGGCTTTCGGTGCAGGGACCCTCGCCTTCGATGGCGGACTCGGGGATAGTTCCGAGTATCAAGGCGGTCCGCGGCCCCTTCATCCGCGAGTGGTGTGGGACGGCCCGGCTTCTATCACAGTGCGGGTGACATGGCCTAGCTCTACATTTGCTGCCTCCAAGGCAGCGGCACGAGCAAGCTCTAGCCCCGAAGGCCCCGGAACTCCCGGCCAAAATATCGGTTTGCGACGGCTTCGTCGGCTCGGGCCTCCTTGAAGGCGGTATAGTCTTCACCGCACACTTCACGGAGCTCTCGAGCGCCCTCATTGACTTTGCGGGAGGAGAAGGTGCCGATGGACTTCACCACCCGAAACGCAGCCGTCCAAGCCACGCGAGCGCGATGGTGACCCCACCGGATCGAAGCGGCCTTCGCGGCGGCGAGCCCCGAGGACATCCAGCGGACGCTTGCCGGACCATCGCCGTGCTCATGCGTAGATTCCGGGCGGACGACGCCCGGAGAAGATAGGAAATCCCGGAACTGGTTCATGAGTTCCCAGTTCCTCTTGCCAAGGGACTCCGTTGCCACCATGCTTTGGTTGGCCATCTCCGAGCCTCGGCTTGGGTCTTGATGGTGGCCTCGGCATCGAAGAGCGCCTACTCCAGCCGGTCAATCCTCTGTTCTTGAGCCACTCGCATGGTCCGAAGATGCCTTTTGCAGCTCTTCGTGCTCGCGCAGCAACTTGGCATATTTTGTCCGCTTTTGAACAAGAGCATCATCGGAGTCGCGAAGGTGCTGCTTCAAGTCGGTAACCTCCGTGACGTAGGTATCCTTCGACATGTAGCGAGCAAGCAGCGCCCCGCCAATACAAATCAATGGGTGTTAAGAGCAATTTAAACTTGGTCTTGCCATAAGTTCAACGGAAACTAGAAATACCTTCTTGGTGATGCGGGATAAGCTTTCAACAAGCTCCTTCCCGTCCACATCTTGTAGACTTCTGTCCACCTGGCACAAGTCCGAGCATGCGGCGAGTATATTCAAGGCCCCGGTAATTCGAAGCCCCATCTTCGAAATCTTCGGGCTTCAAAAAGGAGCCAATGTTATGAGGGTCTATCCCGTGAGGGAGCACCCCCATGAAGCCCTTGCCACCTCCTTGGCCAAGCACACCTTCGTCGGAGGTGCCTTCTCTGCTGCCGGAGTGGTGTGCTTGATTAGCCCCCGTTCGTCATCGGTTTCAACGACATTTCGCTCGCGATCGTCGCCGAGGTCTAGGGGCCGAGATGAAGGCGAAGGCTCGTGGACCTCATCGGCGGGAGCGGAGTTGTTAACTTCTTCCGCCTCCTCCGATCGGGTTTTCTCATCCCGAGCATTGTTGTCTTTGTCCTCCTCGGAGGAGGAGATGGGAAAGTTGAAGTTCGGAGATCCTACTCCGAACCCCATACTAGGGGCCACGGTAGACCCTCCGGCCTCGCCGGCTGTATCGTAGCCATAGGAGGTCGTCGGCGGCATAGCCGACGATGTAGCTCGGGGCGGGGAATTCGAAGGCCCATCGTCGTGCATTTTGCCTTATTCTTCGTTGTCGGCATCATCGTCATCCGCTTCGTGCACGACGGGAAGGACAGCTGCGAGCGCTTGATCTTCACGCGCTTAGCTCGCGTTTGGGGGCTGCCTTTTCGAAGGGCCCCGCACGTCCCCGAAGCGGTCCGATTGTCCCTCGGAGAAGTGTCCCCGTCTTCCACGTAGCTGCCCTCATCATCGAACGGCACAAGAGGAGTAAAGCTTCGCGCTTCCTCCTTCCCCCTTCGGTGTAACCGCGTGAGGAGGCGGAACAGCTTCCGGGTGTTTCGGAAGATAATCCCGGTTCGGACGGCTGGTCCGTCCACACGCCTCCATGCGAGCTAACTCGTCGGGTTTCACCCCGCCAAGAAGGTAGTAGGATCGCTCTTCGATCTCTTCGAGGGTCAGCTCCGCAAAGCGTATAGTACAGTCGGTAAAAGTCTACAAAATGTAGTGCAAGGATAAGTAACAACGAAGAGTCCTTCGGGCACTTACCGGGAAGCAAGCCGAGGTTAAAGTTCACGGATTGGCCAGCCGCGTCAAGCGTAAAAATGGAACCCCAATCTTGGCGAAGGGGCATAATTCCTACCGTGAGGAACTCTTCGCACAAGTCCCTCATTGATACCTTTCGAGCAATCCGTTGCAGCAAGTCGATGCGCCTCGAACTGCGGCATCCACCGCAACCTCCGGGAGACCAATGTAGCTGATCTCCGTCCGGAGTGAGTGTAGGTTGCGGTTGGGGTCTTGTTCGTAGTAAAACCATTTCTGGAACATGGTCTTACCCCAATGCCCCCTATAGGCCTTTGCGGGCATGAGATGCTCCATGCCATCACGGGGCCGAAGGGCAACGGACATGACGCTCAGCCACATGTGATCGCCCGGCGGGCTATTCAGCGGCCACCGAGTGGCTTGGTGCGTTGCGGCGAAGGCCTTAGCAGAAGGCTCCGCTCCTTCCATCCGGAATGCCCACTCGAACATGGACAGCTGAATCATGATGTTGAGGGTAATCTGTTGGATCTACAGCACGAAGAGATCCAACACCTCTCCCAAAAACCGGGAACAGGGAAATGAAGGCCGCTTTCGAGCAGCTTGGCGAAGATGATGAGGCGGTCGGGGCGCACCACGGGAGTTGTATCCTCCGGCGTGGGAATGTGGGCGCGTCCCCGAACGAAGCAATTGTGCTCTTGGGCCGCCCATTTGTCAAGCCGGGCTTCGGTTACGGAGCTTGGGCCCGGATAAGAGCCGGGAGGCTTCGTGTTGCTCGGACCAACGCGTTGGCCGGTGCGGCGTCTTGCCATACCGAAGGCTAAAGGCTAAGGCTTCGCAACGGAGGTCAAGTCTTTGAATCAAAGGTCGAGGCTTCGAAATGAAGGCTAACAGTTGAAATCGAAAGTCGTGGCTCGGAAGCGAAAGCGAGGATATGAAACAAGGGCGAGAGCTCGGCGAGATGAGAAAGCAAGTGAGTCGACGGGCACGGTGAAAGTGAGTAGGAGCTCCGGTTTACTGTTGGCATCTCTTAAGGTCACGCGGAAAGAAACACGTGACCGCGGGAGAGCCAAAGGTTTAAGTCACTTGCACTATTTAACCAAATAATCCACATCCGAGTACAAGTACTAGATATGTATTATAAGGTGGGTCATGAATATCCGCAAGCGGACGGATAACCCGTTGTAGCATTTCACCCGAGAGTATTCAAGGGTATCGTATTTATATTTTCCCAAGGGAAGACATGGTTGATAAGAGTACTTATGTTCATGGTGTTACAAAAGAATGATGAAGTATTCACATTCCAATGCAGGGGTTAGGAGCAATAAGTTGAGGATAGTGTGACACACACCAAGGCGATGCATTCTCTTATAAAAGGGATAGAGGCGATCCTAGATAAAGCTAAACTAGACTAGCGAGACCACTACTCCTAATGATACAACATTCATATGAGTGCGCAGCTTCTACCTAACATCCAAGATCATGCAAGCGCAAGCAAGCGTCTAATGCCTAGGCATCATCGGGAGATCCGTCTTACGCGAGGTCCGCCTCGCGACTCCGGCTTTTAGACTCCTATGCCATGCCCGAACGTGGAGGATTACTTTGGATGACAAGGCTGTCACTTCTTGTCACCTACCTCTACAAACCGTGGGACACGAAGCACATTCAACGGTGGGTAGATAACCCCGACACCGTGCCGGCGTCACTAACCACAACTCTAGATCCCTCGAGGCACCGACATGGTGGTAAATCTAGAGCACCCTTGCGGGACGATGAACCCGAAGCCTATTCATAAGAACACTAGCCTAACTAGCATACGCTAGACGAAAGGATCAAAGCTAGCACTAAGTCATGCAAAGGCGTTCGTCGCTCAAGAATGAGCGACGAACGGCAATTAATCAAGTAAGATCGGGAGTAATCGGTGATCAAGTATGAACGAACGAAGAACATTCGATATGAGTTCATCTTCTATTAATGAAGAACGAAGAACGAACGACGAACTCATATGAACGAACGATGAACGATCAAACAAGATCATGACTACTCTATAAAGCTCATGACAAGGATATGAACGAAAGTATTCCATATATAAAAGATCAAGTCTCATAAAGAGAGGATACAAGAGCTATACCCAATTTTCCACAAGACTTTGGGAGCAATGAGGCAGCCCACTACTAAGCCTAGCACTACCTAGAAAGCCTCTAAACTTCTAGTGTGAGGAGAGAATGATCCTTGTGTTGTTGTGTGTGTTAAGGAGGGGGGTACCCCTCCTTATATAGGCTTGAAAGGTCGGCTCCTGGAGGCGGTTTCGTAGGTCGGTGGCATTTAATGCGCGTGGAACCGACCTCCGGAGGCGGTGGGCAAACCGCCGGAGAAAAGTGGGCCGGGGGGGCCACCATGACGGTTCGGCCGAACCGCCTTGTTGGTTCGGCCGAACTGCCACCGGCCCCTCCTGGGCTGGGCTTTGGCGGTTGGCTCCCCACCTGGATGTTGGTCTTTGATCCAGGTGCGTGAGGCCTTATTTGTGTTGGATTTCGTGGTCGTTGGCCTTTTATCTTGGAGTTGATTCCCGCGGCGAAGTGGAAGTTTTGTAAAAGTGTTGATTTGTCGCCTCGGGGCCTGGAATTCATCATTTTCCACCTGCACACTAAAAATCTAGAGGTACACGTGGAACTAGGTTATTTCTAAGTAAAATGCATGCAAGACATGCCTAGTCCTTCTCATTTATTTGACTAATTGACGGTCGAAATTGGTCCGTAACGACCGTCAACAAGCCCCCCAAGCTTACCCCTTGCTCGTCCCGAGCAAGTAGTAGAACTTTAGGTTGTTGATCAGGAGTTGCTACAATGCCTACTTCTCAAAGGTACCAAGTGTATAACAAAGATACTCATCCTTGAGTTGAATAAGTTGGCAATGGTAACTCACCCTTCCCCTTAGTCCTCATGGGGCTTTGTGCTTTTCACTTTACCTTGGGCGGTTGAGAGAGAGAACGGTGTATAGAGCATTTATTTTCTCTTCCCTTGTCTTGCTTTTTATTCTCCGGACGTTTTCAAAAAATATTTTTTTTTTTTTTTTTTTTTCAAGTAAAACCACGTTCCACAAGTGATGCTCTCGAATCGCTCTAATGGTGTTTATATTCCTCACCAAGGCATGTGTATTGCCTCATCCTACATCTAATAGGCTTTTGTGGAGCTCAAGGTAGGGTATGAAATGAGGCATACTTGCATTCATATTTTTGCGAAACCAAAAGAGTGGATCCATGGAGATAGCAAGTCATACAATCGTAGATCAAGATGTGCAAGTGTGAAGATGATGGTGGTGGTGTATTTGACTACTCCTCTTTTTGTTTCACCTCTTTTTATTTTGGATTTTGGGCATGGCTATCTTTTCTTCTTTCTTTTTCTATGCTCGAAATGAGAGCAGCATCTTTTTCTTGCTCATCTTTTGTGAGCCTTATTTTCTTTTTCTTTTGCATAGCCATGCCTTCTTTTGATATTTTAAGAGAGGTGATAAAATGTGAGGAGTGTCTTTATTTTGGGTGGATGGCATGACATGTTGCTAACTTCCGGTGTAGAAGTGTAGCATATGAGGTGGAGTGTGTACGTGATCTTGATCATGAGAGTATGAAAAGCATCTCACTAGGGTCACACAATTTTGATAAAGCTCAATGAAGTAACAAGTAGCAAATGAGTAAGGTTTTCAAGGGAAATTTGCATATGGCTTTGGTAGGAATTTATCATCACTTGGGAACTTATAGATTTTGCAATTTTTGGGAACAGAATTCCGGAGATTTTAAGCTCAACTTAGGACAAGATCATAGCAGCTCTTTTTACCATATCATCATCTCACAACAACTTAGGTGCAGCTCAAGCATGTGCAGCCCACAAGTTTCAGGTTCTAAGCAAGTTTTGCTAGCCACCAAACTCAAAACTAGGAGAGTTCTAAATTATAGACTAGGCACATGAGAGAAATAAAACAGAGCAACTATTCATCATCTCAACATAGAAAGACTAGCAACATACTTGCAGCGTATAAAAGGGAACTAAGCTACTTCTTTTTGTTCTTTTTAGTTTTATCATTTTTATTTTGTTTTTCATATGAGAGGCAAGAACAAGCAAAAACAAGAGACAATAAAGGATACAAGTTGCGATACATGATACCTTAGCGGGGGTGCTGCCCCCAAGCTTGTTCTTGCTCATGGGTTTGGTGGAATGAACCCCATGTGACGGAAGTAAGCCAAAAGATCGGCTCGTTGTTGCTCCGTCATGTTGGTGAGGGCGGTGAGCTGGGTGTCGGTGCGCTCTTGCCATTGATGAGTTTGCAAGATGTGTTGGTTGAGCGCATACTCGGTGTCTTCCGCCGTGGTTTGGAGTCTTCCCATTTGTGAGGAGAGGTTGTTCATCTCCTGCACAAAGTTGTAGCCTTGGGCTGATCCGGAGTCGGTGGAGTGTTCCTCCCATTGTTGTTGTGGAGAAAACAGCCCCGGGCCATATCCCGGAGTTTGCCACGCCGATCCCCGGCCATGTGAGGTGGCGGGGCTGGGTACCCACGGGAGAAAACCCGGGGTGGCTGTACCCCGGCTCGCCATGAGTCGTGGGGTGCGGTGTGGGCATCTCGGAGGTAGATGGTTGTTCTGATCTGTGCGCCCCCTGCGAGAAGATACACTCTGCGAGACCGCTGCGCTTCTTGGAGCTCAATGGTTAGATTTTTGAGAGTATACAAACGAAGGTCCGGGTTAGGTAACCGAAACTCGTTTGCATATCCCACAAAATAATATATGAGGGAATCGTTCGGACCATTCTTAAGAGAGTGACCTTGAATAAGATAATCTTTATTTATAAGAGAGCGAGGTGTAGCAAGGTATTCAACATTAGCATCATGTAAAGCTCCCACCCGCATGGCAATTCGTGTCACTAGAGAGGTACATTCAATTGGTCCTATCGTCCCAAGATTTTCTATCCATTGGCAAATCATGGCTTTCACGGGAGCAATCTTAATCTTATCGACCGCAGCAAAAAGAATTTTTAGCTCATCCTCGCGCACAATTCGAATATCACTCCTTGGAAAAAGAGTGATAGCAATCCACATGTGCATAAAACGCAAGGTAGGATGATGGATGTGATTAGTTCTAGGTCGCACGCAACTAGGAAGACCCGTAATCCTTTCCCAAAAAGCATGCTTTGAAAGCGAGGAAGGGCACCATCCAAGTCGGTATTGCAGCGAGTATTAAAGCCAAGAAGAGTGCTAAGTTCTTTCCAAGTCAAACGGTAGGATTCACGGAAAAACCGAAAAGAAATTCCTTCATCTACCGTTTGTAGGGTGCATAAAAACTGAAGTGTAAGCAAGCGGGAACCCGGCTCATTTACACTAGCAAAATCTGTCCACCCTAAGGCTTTAAATACTTGAGCAAATTCAGCATCCATACCTATTTTGTGCAGCAGCTCCGTGTCAAATGCTCGCGTAGGAGCAAAGAGACGGTGTTGGAGAAGCGTGTAGGTGCGCGTCTCGTGCTCGCCCACTAAGTCGAGGTCGGTGTCGGTGAGGAGACGATGCTCGATGTTGCCCTCTTGCCCTTCTTCCTCGACTTGTGGTGGTGAACTTGGCGGTGACTCGACTACGGGGCGTGCGCGGGTGCTTCGACGTAAAGAGCTTGAACTTGAGCGTGAGCTCAAGGACCTCTTGATTGACCCGAACAGACTTCTTGGCACCGGTCATGGCTGCACACAAAGAGAGCAAGAATGCAAGAACAAAAATTCCGAACGGGTCATGTGAGGGAAAAAATCAAATTAGCGACACCGTCGGTTGTTCATGTGAGCAAGAAATCGCAACTCGAGAAAACCAAACAAAAACAAATCAAACCAAAAACTAGACGACACACCAAGAGCAAAAGATTTATGCAGAACTTTTAGGCAATGAGCAAGTGAGGACAATGGAAAACTTGAGAGTAATGAGAATGAAGTGAGTGAGGAGTGGAAATGATAGTGTGAGAGGGGAGAGAGCTACGGCCAGGCCACCTCTACTTATAGCTCACGAAGTAGCCGTTTTGAGCGTTAGGAGGGGCATATGACCGTTGGGAAAAAGGACGAGACCGAGCAACGGTCATGGCGGTTCGGCCGAACCAAGGAGGTGGGTTCGGCCGACCTGCTGTGGGTCCCTTTTGCTCCCCCTTTTGGCCCATAGCTCCCAACGGCCAAATGATCATTGACCATGGTTGCTACGTCCGGATATTCCTCAGAAATTTTTGCTCAAGAAATCCAAAGAAAGTTGCCTCAAATTCAGCTTTATTCGAAAAATCAAATCTCGAGAAAAAGTGTTGGAGAAAATTCCAACATGCAAAAATTGTTTTTGGATTTTGTATAAGGATACAAGGGTTGTCCAAAAGTTTCAAACAAAGTAGGAAAATTTGGACGTAAAAGGATTTTGGTTTTCAAATTTTCTATGCATGGCGAGTGAGAAAAAAAAATCAAATATGCTGGCGGAAAATCCAAATAAATGAAATGAAAATTATCTTGTGATAAAATAGAATATGCAGGGAGATGCATGTGGTGGAAAACAAAAATCAAAAGAAATCGAAAGATAATACCGATTTATCCTGTCGACCGGGGCTTTGCCATTTTAAGTACGGCGAGCGAGGACTTCTCCATTTCTTTTCATCCTTGTGGTGCGGGCCCTTTCCCTGGAGAAGAGGATGAAGATGGCTGCACCTTCTTCACTTGCCACACTTGTTTGGTCTTTGTTGATGTAGGTGGCTTTGTGTCTTGAAGGAGTGGCTTCTTGGCCCATAATCCCGGCCTTGCTTGTTGCGAGGCTTCTTGGGTTGGTACCATGACGGATTCTCAATTTTGTCAAGTTGCTTCCAAAAGGCGACGAGACTATCCGTCTTTCTTGGCGTCACTTCAACTTCACGGATGTTTGAGGGATTTGGCCCATACTTGATCTTGATCATTGAGCATTGTTCTTTTCTTGGTTGGAACTCAAACTTTTCCTCCTTCCCATTGATGTGGAATCGGATTTCTCCATTCCCAACATCAATTTGGGCGTTGCGGTGCTTGAGGAAGGGACGTCCCAAAATGAGGGCGTGTTCTTGTCGATATCCATCTCAAGCACCACAAAGTCCACCGGTATGAAGTTGCCTCGAATTTTTGCGGCACGTCTTCGGCTATTCCCGCGGGGTAGCGGACCGAAGAGTCCGCCAATTGCAACCTCATTGGTGTAGGAGTCAAGGTTGTGTAGCTCAAACGATCAAAGACTTCTTTGGGCATCACGGCGACGCTTGCCCCAAGATCACATAAGGCCTGGTCGAAGTGGTGTGCCCCAATGGAACATGATATTGTGGGGCAGCCGGGGTCCTTCTTCTTTTACGGAAGCCGATTGAGTATAGCTGCGCTACACTCCTCTGTGAGCTTGACCATTTCCTCGTTGGGTAGTGGCCTCTTGTTGTTGAGGATGTCTTTAAGGTAGCGTGCATATGTGGGCACCTGCACCATGTCCAACAATGGCACGTTGACATGAATCCTTCGGATGGTCTCGACGAATCGAGCAAATTGTTCATCCTCCTTTGGCTTCTGTTTACGTGAGGGAATGGCAAAAAGCTTGTGTCTTGAAATTCAATTCCATTCTTCCCTTCACTTGGCTTCGGTTCTTCTTCTTTTTCTTTGGTAATAGAAGGGCTTTCCTCCTCCAGGTCGTTCTGTTCTTCTTTGCTTGCATGGTTAGGATATGGCGGATCCCGAGTGGATTTTCCTCCCTCGTGGTAACCGCATTAACATTTTCCAAAGAAGACTCGGGTTGCCCCGGGATCTTCCCGAAATTAGAACCGGGAATAAGAGCAGCTAGGCTGAGCAACTTGGGTTTCAATCATTTTATTAAAGCTCGGCTGATTTTTGAAAGCGAGAGGAGAAACCTTCTATTTGTGCGATTATGTTTTCTAAGACTTTATCATTGGCAGCAAGCTTTTTGTTGATAGATTCGTTAATTTTAGCTTGGCCATAAACCAAATCTTTCAAGGAAGGTTGATTATTGTTAAAGCCGAGAAAAATTGTTACCTCCTTGATATGATGGTCGGTTTTGGTTGTACCCTTGTCCTCCGTTTGGACGATACCCGTTGTTGTTGTTCATGTAGAACACCTCTTCATGGGTATGGGGGCAATCCTTCCCCATATGGCCGGTGTTCCCGCACTCCTCACACGTCATGTGTGAGTCCAATGCATGAACACCACCATTTGCGTTGTGTTCGTCCAAGCGTTTTATGAGGAGGTCAACCTTGGCGGACGGCATGTCCACCTCCTTGACGGGGTGTACGCCTCTTGCGCGTGTTTGGAGTCGATCATCGCTCCACCCTTGATTGGAGACCATCTTCTCTATGAGTTCTTTTGCTTGGGCAATAGTTTTGGAGAAGAAGGCTCCTCCGGCAGCGGCATCCATATGTCCACGGGTTGTTGGTGTCAACCCGTTGTAGAAATGTTGAAGAATGAGCCATTCCTCCATCCCATGGTGAGGGCAGGCCAGAATGTATTCTTGAAGCCTTTCCCATGCCTCGGGCATGGATTCGTTTGTCAGCTTGCTTGGAAACTTGCAATTCTTCCACGAAGGGCATTGGTTTTGCCCATCGGGAAAAACTTGGCGAGGAACGCCGTGGAACATTTGTTCCAAGTGTCAATGCTTGCACGATTGGCATAAAACCAGCTGTTTCGCCTTCCCAAGGAGGGATAGGGGAAACGGGCGGAGTTTGATAGCATCTTGGTTGGCTCCGGCCGTGGGCGATGTGTTGCATATTTCCGGGAAGCTGTTGGAGATGAGAGTTGGCGTCCTCGGAGGCCTTTCCACAAAAGGGAATGGCTTGCACCATAGTGATGAGGCTGGACTTGATGTCAAGTCCTGCGGCACCGGCGTCGACGTTGGGCCCAATGGGCACATTGGCGACGGAGGGCGCGAGTAGTCACGAAGGGTCCTTTCAGCCATGAGTGTTGAGGTTGATGGTGCGGAAGATGCGGGCTCGCTTGTCGTGGGTTCTTGAGGAGAGACAACGACGCGAGGTCGAGTCTTTCTCGCAAGAGCCTCGGGATTATCAACGAAGTTTTCCGGCAAGTCGAATCCACGCATGCACTATCCTGTTTTCACCTTTGAGAGAAAACGGATCAAGGTTAGCTCTGCAAGGGCAATGATTAAATCATCATCAAGTGTAATCATGAACATTCATTGTATTCTTATTAACCAATGTCTTCCCCGGCAACGGCGCCGAGAAATGCTTGTTGGCATCTCTTAAGGTCACGCGGAAAGAAACACGTGACCGCGGGAGAGCCAAGGGTTTAAGTCACTTGCACTATTTAACCAAATAATCCACATCCGGTACAAGTACTAGATATGTATTATAAGGTGGGTCATGAATATCCGCAAGCGGACGGATAACCCGTTGTAGCATTTCACCGAGAGTATTCAAGGGTATCGTATTTATATTTTCCCAAAGGAAGACATGGTTGATAAGAGTACTTATGTTCATGGTGTTACAAAAGAATGATGAAGTATTCACATTCCAATGCAGGGGTTAGGAGCAATAAGTTGAGGATAGTGTGACACACACCAAGGCGATGCATTCTCTTATAAAAGGGATAGAGGCGATCCTAGATAAAGCTAAACTAGACTAGCGAGACCACTACTCCTAATGATACAACATTCATATGAGTGCGCAGCTTCTACCTAACATCCAAGATCATGCAAGCGCAAGCAAGCGTCTAATGCCTAGGCATCATCGGGAGATCCGTCTTACGCGAGGTGCGCCTCGCGACTCCGGCTTTTAGACTCCTATGCCATGCCCGAACGTGGAGGATTACTTTGGATGACAAGGCTGTCACTTCTTGTCACCTACCTCTACAAACCGTGGGACACGAAGCACATTCAACGGTGGGTAGATAACCCCGGCACCGTGCGGCGTCACTAACCACAACTCTAGATCCCTCGAGGCACCGACATGGTGGTAAATCTAGAGCACCCTTGCGGGACGATGAACCAGAAGCCTATTCATAAGAACACTAGCCTAACTAGCATACGCTAGACGAAAGGATCAAAGCTAGCACTAAGTCATGCAAAGGCGTTCGTCGCTCAAGAATGAGCGACGAACGGCAATTAATCAAGTAAGATCGGGAGTAATCGGTGATCAAGTATGAACGAACGAAGAACATTCGATATGAGTTCATCTTCTATTAATGAAGAACGAAGAACGAACGACGAACTCATATGAACGAACGATGAACGATCAAACAAGATCATGACTACTCTATAAAGCTCATGACAAGGATATGAACGAAAGTATTCCATATATGAATGATCAAGTCTCATAAAGAGAGGATACAAGAGCTATACCCAATTTTCCACAAGACTTTGGGAGCAATGAGGCAGCCCACTACTAAGCCTAGCACTACCTAGAAAGCCTCTAAACTTCTAGTGTGAGGAGAGAATGATCCTTGTGTTGTTGTGTGTGTTAAGGAGGGGGGGTACCCCTCCTTATATAGGCTTGAAAGGTCGGCTCCTGGAGGCGGTTTCGTAGGTCGGTGGCATTTAATGCGCGTGGAACCGACCTCCGGAGGCGGTGGGCAAACCGCCGAGAGAAAAGTGGGCCGGGGGGCCACCATGACGGTTCGGCCGAACCGCCTTGTTGGTTCGGCCGAGCTGCCACCGGCCCCTCTGAGGCTGGGCTTTGGCGGTTGGCTCCCCAGCTGGATGTTGGTCTTTGATCCAGGTGCGTGAGGCCTTATTTGTGTTGGATTTCGTGGTCGTTGGCCTTTTATCTTGGAGTTGATTCCCGCGGCGAAGTGGAAGTTTTGTAAAAGTGTTGATTTGTCGCCTCGGGGCACTGGAATTCATCATTTTCCACCTGCACACTAAAAATCTAGAGGTACACGTGGAACTAGGTTATTTCTAAGTAAAATGCATGCAAGACATGCCTAGTCCTTCTCATTTATTTGACTAATTGACGGTCGAAATTGGTCCGTAACGACCGTCAACATTTACCGCGGCACCTCTCCATATATAGGTGGTAAAAATAGGGTAGCATTCAAGACGCAACGCCTCGAGAGTAGTGCACCCTATGCGTGCGTTCGCGTCATACGAGCGATCGCGCCTCTTCAAGAGTGGACGCGCATCCCGAGAAACATAACCGCGTGGATACCTACGAGTTAATGCGGCTGTTCTTTAAGAGCGTGCCGCCTAGGATTGCGTGTAACAACTAGTGCATTAGCCAAGGCATTTAATGACACAACAAACATGATCACTTATTCTTGGGAGACGTTACGAGTAAGTGCGTTGTGTTGTAAGTTCGCGACCAAAACAAGTTCTACGAAGATCCTTCGATCGAGCGGTACTATGGTTTTGATTCGTGGTATACTTATCTCCCTGATCTACCAATTGTCGTCGGACATAATAATCGAGTTCAAATAACAAAGTGTGAATGGCGAGTGTGGCATAATGACAAGCAAAGCTACCGTAGCGAAGGACCAAGTAACGATAGCGAAGGACCAAGTAACGAGTATACGGATAAGATGGAGGACGTGGAAGGATAAGCACGATTACGTGGCACACCGTCCTCCAATAATTGTGACACGTAACCTTGTCGATCTTGGATTCCCCCGCCACATAAGCATGGACACAGCCTATAAAAGGGGAGCAAGGCTTCTCGCCTTCAAACCTCACAACATCATTCTCCGACTTTCTAAACACTTGAAAGATGCAAAGTTGGGCCTTTCGGTTTGCGATAAGAGGAAGTCCGAAGGACATAGTTCCATAGCCTTCGCGCTTCACTAATCGACTTCAAAGGGTGCGCAACGCGCTTACCAAGCGACTTAAGCGAGGTCACGTGTCCGCCGAGCTTCCTAAGGCGAGTGGTACGCGGGAGCCGTATTCGATGAAGCTCGATGGTAAAGCGCCGGCGTAGCCTCGATTCTTCCTCGAAGGCTATAACTTAGTATAGTCACGCCGAGAAGGAACTGTCCGGCTCTATGACCGATAGGGTAGGTCTACCGACGGATCTTGAGGGTCTATTGTCACACCTTGAAGATCTAAGGACCAATATCGGAGGTTACGACGGCTAGGGCCATCACGCCCTTCACGGAAGCTGGACAAAGCCAAGGGTGGCCTCCGCCTAAGCAAGACCATTTGGTCGGCGAAGGGTATACCCTAATGACAATGACTAAGTCTCGGGGAACCGTGACCCGGGAGGGTCACCGGTATCCTTCGAAGGCGGACGGTAGTCGCATTCCTTCCGGTCAAGGGAACCCTTTTGGTTAGGCTAGCTGTGGCTTTCGAGGATGGTCTCCGGACCGATGTGCGTCACCCCTTACTCTTTCTTTATCTCTTTTTGGTAGCATCCTTCGATCCAATTGTAATCGGCTTCGTTGGTAATTGGTAATAATAAAAAGTGCCTTCGTTTTGTAGGTCGAAGAACTTGTGAAGACTATGCGCCTCCGGGCAGTCCCGAAAAGGGGGATGTAAGGTGGAGATCCTCCGGGATCACGGTTTCGGTCCTACCGAATGTGGAGCTCACCCGTGAGGGGCTACCGTTGGGGGAAGATCACCACCTTACCCCAATAGGCCGGCTCTGGAGGAAATAGGCCCAACAAGGCCATTCAATAAGCTCCTCACATGCCGGCGGCCCACGGAAGAAGCACTTGGAGGGGAGCACTTGGCACAACCAAGGCCCAATAAGGCCATGAAGAGGGAATTCAGCCCAAGAGTAGATAGAATAGAGAGGGGACATAAGTGTAATTTGTGGGGGCTGATAGTGACCATTAGGGTTGAGAGAGTATGAGGCTATAAATACTCTCTCGGCCCATCACATCGGCGGATCTTTGGACTCTCCCTGTAATTCCACTGTAATAGAAATGAGATTCTCCGTATGGGGTCCTTCGTGACTCCTGCCGGTTCCAAGGCCCTTCGTAGTTTTCCTGTTTCTCCTCAATAGGCCTGGCCCAAGGACCTTCGTAGTCCCAAAGCCCATCCGACTCTCCGGGACACCCTTGGGCTGGCCCATTCCTTGTTGATTGTGGCCTTCGTAACCACAACGAAGGAAAAATAACTTCCTTGCTCGCGAGAGGGAAAAAGCACGACGAGATCTCGGCTCTATTTATAGAAGAATCCCGGAGAGGTGGGCGGGTTGAAGCTCGTCGTTGAATCAATGATTCTACGGCCATTAACGCGGACTAGCGCGCACCGAGGTGCTGCTGTGGGCACCGGGGCTCGTGAGTCGGGAAGGGGTGGCGACGCAACGCTTTGGCTCTACCGGTTCGGGAAGCGGTTGCAGGGGAGAGAAAACCGAGGGGTGGCGACGATTGATGTTTCCAGCAGGGGCGTTTTGGACGCGAGGAAGACGAAGACTTCCTGGTTGGTTTCCTTGGTCGTGCGTAGTGAGGCCATGGTGTTGTTTGGCCTTGGCTGGCCGAGCTGGGTCACAAGGAAAAGAAAAAAAATTTAGTGCGTTGGGCTGGTGAAGTCTACACTGCGGTTAAGTAGGATATGTCGGGTGGGTTCGTGGGATTAGGCCCGTGCTGGCCTTGCTTTTCTTTTCTAATTTCTACCCTATAACTTATGCATAAATTGCTATAAAAACTCCACTAAAAAAATACCGAACGAGAAAACTAGAAAAATCTACTCGTCCTATATGTCTATATGCCAAAATATGAAATGCATAAATTAATATTTTAATTAAAAAAACTTTTATACCTAATCTAGATGATCACATGAAATAATGATTACTTCACATGAAATGATAATTCTTACTTGGCATTTCTAGGTTTCAAAAATGTAGGGTGTTACAGACTTCACCCTCCCGAGCACGGACGAGCAGCGGTGGTATGAGTCCGTTTGAGGGCGGCTCATTAAAAACCTCACGCCCTGGGTAGGTCTTTCCCTCATGAGGAAAATAATAATAAAAACTAAGTTTTCTAACTACTTCGCCAGCTCCCTTGCTTATATCTTTTGCAAAGGTGCTGCTTTAGAAACTTTGCGCTATGCACACTATCTTGGGCCTTCGCTGATTTGCGAACGTTTTGCCCTTTCTTACGGCTTAGCTTTTCCTTTACTTCGAACGCCCATGGTGCGAAGTTTTCCTTCATTTGGCGCCGGATGAATACCTCTCGCTTTCTCTGCGGTTGTTACCTTCGGCAGATCGAGCCTCGTGGCTTCTTTGGCATCTGCTAGTTTGGCTTGCTTTGCTTCTCTTTCCCGCTTATCCTTGGTGAATACTTGAATACTGTGTATGTTTGCTTCTCCTGGTGTGAATCCTTTCTCAATGTTTCTTGCTAGCTGCTGATCTTATTTTATCGTTATCAACACATTTTCCGCTGGTATGTTCATGTGGAGGTACGTGTTGTGGATCACGGAGTCGAAGGTGTTGATTGTAGGCCGCCCTAAGATTACGATGTATAGGTATTTTAATCGACCACGTCGAATGTGACAAATCCTGTTCTTGGATTGCTTGCGGGCAACTTTAACTTTCATGCGGGCTCCACTCTTTTATCTCCGAGGCCATATACGAGCACGTTTGATGGTTCCAAGTCTTGGTCTATGTACCCCATCCTTCGCAATGTTCCATGGAAGATTATGCCTGCTCGGCTGCCATTGTCAACGAGTACTTTGTCTATTCTCCATTTGTCTATGTGTGCTTTGATTACAAAAGCATCCGAGTGTGGGTTAGATTAGCTTCGGTGAAGGTGATGGGTATGTGGGACCATTTTGATTTCCTGATCGGACCTTCGACGAATACTACGTTTACTAGCCTAAAGTAATCTATGTGATGCCTCTTTCTTTCGAAGTCCATGCCCGATCCGCCCGAGATCATTCTCGATGAACCCCTTTGCGGGCAATGGCTGAGCACGATTATCTTGGTTGCTTAGGTCTTCAATTTTGGGTGGTCGTAGTGTTAGCAGCTCCGAGTAGGCGATTCTATTGTCCCGCCTTGGTTGGTACTCGGGCGCAGGCTGCGGGTGGTGGACGGAGCCGAAGTAAGGAGTCGGGTAGCAAGGTCGGGTTAGGTAGTAATGGTTCGGACACTTGGTTGCTATGATTGGTGCAAGGGCCATGCGCTCGTTGTTGTGTGGTTTATCTCCACTGTCCGCTGGGACTGTTTCTTTTCGAGATCTAGTCTTCGCATTATCTCCTTTGTTTTCTCGACAGTCCAGTGTTTTGTGCGATACGTGGCCTTCGCGATAGATGCGATAAGGCTATTTGCGCTGGAGCGTCTTGTTGTGGCTATTATAGTTACTTCCTTTGTTGTCATTCCGTGTTTTTTCCTTGTGCTAATTGTATTGAACTTGTCCTGCTCTCGTATGTTGTTCATCGCTGCGTTTGGACGTTGTCCTAAGGCTTTGCTTTCTTGTTGCTTCTGTCATAGTTGTTTTGGGCTTCGCGAGATTGCTTCCGGTTCGAGGTGCGTCTTTTGTAGTCTGTCTCGACCGATCGTATTCCTCAAACTTGCTGCACATGTACTCTATGGTCGGGGGCCTTTTCTTCGCATACTTCAAACTCGGGGGACTCGCGCAAAGCCCTTGAATGGCGTACTCGATTACCAGCTCTTCGGGGACGTTATTAGGAATCTCTTGTAGAAATCTACAAGCAGCTCGATTGGCTATTGTGCGATGTTTCGAGATTCTCGAGTGCGTCGGAGGCTCGCCTCGAACCCTCTGCAGTTTGAGACCACCTTGTCCCTAAGATTCTCCCAGCTATAGATTGACTTTTGCTGCAGGCTGAGGTACCATGTTGAAGCCGGCCCCTCGAGTGCGCACGTGAAGATTTTGGCTAGCGCTACTTCGTCTCCTGCTGCCGAGGTGACTGCTTGCTTCATAGTCGGTGAGGAATTGCCTTGGATTCGTATCTCCTTTGTATTTTGGGATTATTCCCATCCCGAAGTTTTCTAGGTAGCTAGCTCTTTGTAGCCCTTCCGAGAGGGGGAGTCTTCGTCTATGATGATGAGCCCTGGCCTTCTCATGGGCAGTCTTCGCTCCTAGGGTTTGCGTTTTTCTTCGTCGTTGCTTGTGATTGGTTCGGGCTCCGAGTCACTTGGTATTGTTGCTTGATGTTGGCTTTGAGTGTCTATTTTTCTATAACACCCTGGAATTTTGAATTCTAGGTTATGCATAAAATTCACTAAATTTTGAAACTTTTTGCTTTTTGAAATGTATTTAAATATTATCTAAAGGATAATGTTATAAATATATTTTTCTTTCTTTCTTCTTTAAGAGGAAGTGTTATCTCGTTCAACTCAACCAATTTAAAATGTATTTTGTTTATAAAGTTTCTTTGTTAAATTTTCCAAATGTATCTATGATTTGTTTTGCTTGCGACAATGACTTAATGAAAAGATTATATTTGATTATTTTAGAAAGCAATATTTTACACAACGTATTTTTCCCTTTTGCAAGAAAAAGAGAAGTGTGTTTTCATTTTATGTGAACCAAAGAGTTATTTTTTGAACAATAAATAAAGTTTGATCTACCGAAACATTTACTTGTGTAGCTAATCTATTTTGAGAAAATGATTTATGAAAATAAATTATTGAACAATTATATTTGATTTAAGAAAATTAGTTTATTTCAAAAAGCATTATTTTATATAAGATATTTTGTAGTTGTAAGCAAAATGAGAGCTTTATCATTTTATGTGAAAAAAAGGAGTTATTTCCAAAACTAGTTAAAGTTTTATTTATAAAAGCTTTTGATTTGATAAATGCTTTTGCTTCATGGTTTAAATACTTTAAATTTGTGAAAATGGCTTATCAAATAAATGTATTTGGTTTATGCAAATGTTTGCTTAATAAATACACTCGATTTATGAAAATAGTTGTTTTATAGGCATATGTGTTTTATAAAAGAACTTATTCAAAAATAATTATTCTTGTTTAAGGCATGTTATTTTGTACCTAAAGAATTTCCAATAAACAAAATGGTTTATCCTTATTTGGTTGAAAAATTGGTTTTAAAATACCATTTATAAGCCCTTTTATGTAAGGTCTATTGTTTCCTATTTTAATTAATTAATATAGATTATATACATATATTGGTTGACATGGATTTTGTTGAATAGCTGCATTAGGGTTTTATTTTGGGTGAAAATGTGTTTCAAAATTCAAATCGAATTTGTTTATTACTTAATTTGTTTTTAGAAATGGAATAGGAAAAAAGAAAATTAAAAAAAGGAATTCAATCCTCCCCAAGGCGCCATGGGCCAATTCTCCCCGACCCAACTCTCTCTCTCTCCCCCTTCTCTTTTCCCCGACCTGCCGCAGCCCGACCACCGGCCCACCCGAGGCCGCGCGCAGCCCGTCCCCAAACCCTAACCGTCTCCGATCCCAATCCAGGCAACCTCGGCGCACGCACCAAGGCTGCTGCGCCCGCGCCCCATAAATACCTCGCCGTACCCCGGGTCCCTCTTTTCCCTTAAATGCTCCGCCTCCAGAGCCCTAGCTCAAACACCGTCGCCGCCGGTGAAGCCGTCTCCTCGAGCTACGACGCAACGCCGCAAGAAGCCGCGCGTTACTCGAAAGACCCTAGGAGAAGCTTCGCCTCGCCTCGCCACCCCCGCTAGTGTCGACCGGACAAAGCGCGAACCACCCGGACGCCTCCACGTCGATGCCGAACAAAGCTACCGCAACGTCGCCATCGAAAGCCCCTCTCCGGCCGGCCTCCCATCCTCCCGTGATCCCCGGTGAGCTCCCCGCTCTCTACTCTCTCTTCGGGACCAAGCGCGGCAAGGAACGAAGCCCTACGGCGCCGGATCGAGGCCCCTCCGGCAATGCGCCGCCGCATCACTTCGCCGATAGTGGCTTAACCCGGCCCGAGTGCCGTGCACCGTCCATCGCGTATTCAACGGCCCGGATTAGACCAACTCGAAGGGGTATGATCCCGAGTCCACCGTGGACCGTGGACCGGAGCCCTTGGCGCGGTCCACCATCGCCATAGATCCGGTCCACGGGTTTTAGGATTTATTTTAATTCGATTAATCCCGATAAGTCGATAATTTTACACATAGGCCCTCGTAGTTTATTTAAATCACCTTTAAACCCTCTCGTTTTTACATAATCAACCCTAGGTTTAAGTTTAATTATGTTTTAACCCATGCCGTGGCATAGGATTAGTAACTTTTGCAATTTAGCCCCTGAACTTATTTTTAATTATGTTTAGGTCCAAAAATTTTACAAAAACAACCCTAAGTTCTTCTTAAATTATATTTTAGCCCTAACCTTTTACATTTCAGTCCCTATACTTTTGAAAATTACAAATAGGTCCCTGGACTTGGCTATTTTACAAATAGGCCCCCACAATTTTATTATTTTACGTTTAGGTCCTTATCTTTGTTAGAAGGAGCCCTAGCCTTCACTTTACATCTGTTTTTGTCCTTATCTTTTTCGTTAAGACTTTTATTTAATTGTTAAATTATTTTTAGGTCTTTAAGCCATATTTATTTCAATGTTTTAATTATGGCCTTTTTACATAAACACCCCTTGCCCGAAAATTACGTTTTAACCCGTGTTTAACCAAACAATATTAGATCTCGTTCTTTTGCAAAACCCACCTTGGTGTTTTATAAATTTATATTTTTAGCCTTTAGCCTTTTTACACTTTAGTCCCTAAACTCTTCCATATTTACAAAATGATCCTTAATTTGCTTGTTTTTATGATTTAAATCATGGATCTTCAATTGCTCGTAACTCTTTTCTCGTAACTCCGATTAAGCCGATTCTTGCGCTCGCGCGATTGTAGTGATGAGTACTATTTATTAGTACTGTTTTCATAGTCATTAGGTATTGTTTGGTGTACTGTTTCTTAGTTTGCTTGTATGCTTGTTTCATGCATGTACGTATCGGTGTCACGTATATAGAAGAACGTATTTTTCGAAAGACCTTGCGGTGATCTCTTCGCCTCACACATAAGGAAGTGTGCCAGTATAATAGAGGTTTTAGTCACCGACGAGTGATGGAATCACCGACCTGTGGGTAAAGTTGTGCCACCTCCGCAAAGTGTAAAGTTGTTATAACGGCCGTGTTCACGGTCACGAACGGCCTGGATACTCATGAGAACTAGAGGGCATGGACAGGTGGAGTAACTCGTAGGTTGCTACGAGCGGGGTAACCTGTAGTGTGGTTTTTTGCAAGTAGGGTAGCTTATTAATAAAGACATTGTCCTTTTATCACATTATTTGTCCTGTGTGCGTGAAAACTTGGTCCCGGGCACGCATGCGGATGCATTCGGTTTTGGTCCTTAAAACCGGGTGTGACATTTTCCTTGCTCTTGCCCGAAGTTTCTTCACTTCTCTCGCTAGCTCTGTGTGCTTGCGTTTTCTTCCAACAGGGCTCCTTTCTCTTGTAGTAGTTTTCCCCTAATCTCTACTTCCTACATGAGCTTCGTTGTGGCTTCGAATCTTCTCTACTTTTTTGGCCGAGTGCTTACGTGACATCCCAGGTCACTAAAGGTTATGTGCACAGTACCATTACCCTAATTGCATGTGCAAACCCCTAATTAGTTGGCAAGTACATAAATAATGAATTAGGGTTTCATAATTTGGATTTAACCTAACTTTTCTAAACTACATGATCTTCCATGAAAGTACACACATCTTTTTGGACATTTTGGTAGAGCACATCAAAAGAAGAATTAAGGAAATTTTACTGAAATTATATTATGGCACATCTCCCCAAAATAAATTAAAAAGGGCAGAAAAACAGAAGTCATCTCTGAATTTTTAAGAATTCTTACAAGCAACATCACAACTTTTGATAATAACAAAAGTTGTTCAACATAATTTTCCGAGTATGCACAAAAATTGGCATGAAAAATATCAAACGAGCTAGGGTTTTGGAAACAAAACAGTAGAGGGGTTTAGTGGCAATTTTGTAATTTTGAAAAACCTTCCTTGCATAGCAATCTTGTCCTCCCCGCATGTCGGACATCGCATATTCACGTGGAATCCACGTAACCCTACCCACCGTCGATCACCATGGTGGAGTTCTCCCCTGCCGCCATGGTCGAGTTGCCCCTTTTCTTCGCCGGTGCCGCTCCCTAGCCTTCCCGCAACGCAAGGCGACTCTCGGGTTCCCGGACACCTTGCGAAACACCCCGCACACCTACACATGGTGCAACAGCCACCAATCGACGGGCATCCCCGGTTCTTCCCCGTTTCTCCCCCACCATGGTCGCGGCTCAAATTCTCCGAACCAATGTAATGAGGACATCACACCCTCGGATATACCCAACACTCCTCCAATACACATACATAATTCAAGGACAAAAACTAGAGCACGGCAATGGAATTTACGGGTGAGCATGTTCCTAATGATCTCTTAATTTATATTTGAGAATATGTTACTACCTAATGAGTTAATTATTGTTAGGAACCATGGATATGATGATAATATGGTTAAGGAGGAGGTTAGAGGCGTGGAGGGCCAGCAAGGACGTCCATGTCAAGTTGGAGGCCCAAACAAAGTCGACTTCGATTCTGTTTCGGAGTCCAGAAATAGCCTGCACCAAAACAGACGCCCTGGTCGCATACGAAGTCCGTTTGGGACGTTCTTTATATGGATGGAAATATAATTTGCTAACCTTTCCATTGGCGCTGGTCTCATATCCAAATTTGTCCCGAGTAGTCGGGAATTGCTGAAATACAAAGACGTCTAGAAAGCTGTCCCGGTGTTGCACCACCGTCTTTTGGCCTTTGGGCCGTGTATTTTGTTGAGCCCCCTTAGGGCTGCGTCCAGGGGGAGATGGACGACCCTAGGGACCTCATAAGGAGCCGCCTCCCCTTCCTTAGGGTTTGGGGTTTTGCTTAGATTATTCTGTCAAGAACGGTTTCGCCGTTTTATCGGGTTGTGAGACACCAACTCGTGAGTTTAATCATATATTTGCAATTTGGTTGCTTCTATCTTATTCTTGCTTGTGTTCTTCGATTCGCAGGCAATGATTAGCCTTCTTGGCGAGGTCACTTGTGCTTGCACGGTTGATAACCGGAGAAGACGTGGTGCTGCGATTGCGGGGTTCGGAACGTGTTGTTCGGAAGCCGGATCGATTTGTGTCAATCCTCCGCCAAATCGTTGTTTATCGGAACCTTTCGGAAGATCGGGACACCCCGTACACATCAAGTGGTAATCGGAGCTTCGGGTGCACCGTCGGGTTACGAAAGTGCATCTAGGCCCCTCATTTTATTTTGGATGATTGATATCAATACAATTAAATTTGGACTAATGCTTTCATGAGAATGTGTGTAGTAAATATCCAAAGCACATGAAAGTGTAGCAAGCACAATCAAAAAGGAGAAAAGAAATGTGAAATGCAATAAAAGGAGAATTTGGAAAAGACCCCTCTCAAAGCTTGTGCCTCGCTTTATTTCTTTGCTTTGAGTCATAGAGATGCCGTACTATAAAGAGGGATGCAAATCACAAACGTGGCTAAGAATGGAGATGCTCACAAACTCAAGAAATCCCCTCCAAACCCATTCTTTCCGAACCCATCGGAAGCTCCGCGTGGTACCGGAAGTTTCGGTAGGCTTACAGAGAGTTTTGCTCTCGGGAAAAGCCATACCGGAAGTTCCGTCTAGGAAGTTCCGCTAGAGAGTTTTGCTCTCGGGAAAAGCCATACCGGAAGTTCCGGTCCCAGTACCGGAAGTTCCGGTAGGCTTAAATAGAGTTTTGCTCTCGGGAAAAGCCATACCGGAAGTTCCGGTCCGTGGTACCGAAGTTCCGGTAGGCTAACGAGAGAGCTTTGAGCTCTCCGGAATGCCATACCGGAAGTGCCGATACGGCACCGGAAGCTCCGGTGCGGTTCAGTTCTCCAACCCTAAACCTACGTACCGGAAGCTCCGGTACTCCACCGAAGTTCCGGTGCGGGCCAAAAGTCCAGATCTAACCCTAATTCGAACCATACCGGAAGTTCCGATACGCTATCGGAAGTTCCGCTGCGGGTTTTCGGACAGGCCAACGGCTCTTTTTGGGCTGTGGTATATAAACCACACCCCCCCATTCCATTCACTCACTAGCACAACTCCGAACCAACACACACTTGAGCTTCACTCCATCTACTCCAAATCCTCTCCAAAAGCAAAAATTCCATCCTTGAGCTAGGATTTGAGTGAGAGACTTTGATCAAGTGTTTGAGAGACTTGATTCCATTCTTGAGCATCTTCACTCCCGTCAAGCTTGTGATTTGGATTTGTTACTCTTGGAGCTTTTAGCTCCTAGACGGCTAGGCGTGCTCGTGAGCTCCCAACTTGTGTGGTGACGCCCGAGAAGTTTGTATTGCCCGTCCCGAAAGGGACCTTGATAGTGGAAAACTCAAGCTCAACCTTGGTGGTGACTTGAGGGAGAAATAGGGTTGAGAGAAACCCGGTCCTTGGTGGACTTTCTCAATGGAGACGTAGAGTCCTTGGTGGGCTTGAACTTCGGTGAAAAATCCGTGTCTCTTGTGCTCCCTCTTTTTACTTGCGCGTTGTTGTTTAATTTACTAGGTTGCTTGTTAGCTTTCCGTTGTGCCGTTATATTCCTAGAATTGCATAGGGTTGTTCCTTTCTTTCTTGCAAACACTAGAATTGTGTAGGGTTTAATTCCGCATTTATCACCCTGCACCGGAAGTTCCGGTATCCTACCGGAAGTTCCGTATTTGACGTTTTCGTCTTAGTGTTATTTCGCAGAAATTTTTAGGTTCGCCTATTCAACCCCCCCCTCTAGGCGACTTTCAATTGGTATCGGAGCGGGTATCTTCGTTGAAGCCTCACCGCTTGAAGATCAAAGATGGCAAATGAGAAAGAGGCAACGGGTAGTGGTGAAGCACCACCTAAGGTAGCCGATGAAAGAGGTCATGAGACCTCACCGGGTGATGCCGGAGATGGAAATGGAAAAGGGATTGCCCAGGGTGGAGATGTGCCTAGTGCCTTGCCGATAAGCTACAACAAAACACCATACTCCTATAGTGATGGAAGAGATGAGCATATTGGACCTAGCTCCGGAAGACTACCATACTTTGATGGTCAATACTTTGATCATTGGAAAACAAAGATGCTACTACATTTGGATTCAATGCATCAAAATGTGAGAAATGTGACTCAAAATGGATTCTTGTGGGAATGTAGAAGCAAGCCAACCGCACAAGACTTGTTCAATGTTAGGTGCAATGTGGCGGCGGCTAGTGCTCTAGTATGAGAAGATAACCGGAATGGAGGATGCCCATCAAATTTGGTTGAAACTAGAATTGGTTCATGAGGGCATCGATAGTGTGAAGGAGTCTAAGCTAGAAGGGCTTAGAGAAGATTTTAACTACTTTGTCATGAGGTCG
This sequence comes from Chloris gayana, assembly GCA_031894775.1. Classification (NCBI taxonomy): domain Eukaryota; kingdom Viridiplantae; phylum Streptophyta; class Magnoliopsida; order Poales; family Poaceae; genus Chloris; species Chloris gayana. The sequence goes on from JAUNZO010004745.1 coordinate 55,861, forward strand.
GATGAAGGGCCAAGAGAAGCCCATGATAGAATGATGAGAATAGTAAACAAGAGAAGAGCACTTGGAGAGAAGGTGTTAGACTTGGATGTGAATAGAAGGTTGCTACAAGCTTTGCAAGCATGGGATGCCAACATAGTATCCAATATAAGAGACAAAGATGGTTTTAGATACCTCACCACCGATGAAGTGATTGGGAAGGTGCTCTCCCAAAAACAGCAAATTGACCAAGGGAATAGGATCAATGCTTTGCTCAAGGACAAAGAAAAGGCTAGTGGGAGCAAGAATGATTTGGCTCTTAATGCCGAACAAGAAAAGAAAAAGAAGGTGGTTGAGGAGAGTGATGATGATAGTGATGATGAAATGGCTCTCTTTGTGAAAAGGTTCAACAAGCTCATGTCAAAAAGGAGCTCCAAGAAAAATGACCAAGACAAGAGCAAATTGAGGAAGGCCAAGAACAAGTGCTATATTTGTGGAGACAAAGGTCACTTCATGGCGGAATGTCCGGAGAACTACAAGAACAAGCAAAACAAGAAGGGGGACAAGAAATACAAGAAGCATAGAAAGTACCGTCGGGGTGAAGCACACATTGGACAAGAATGGAACTCCGATGGATCATCTTCCTCCTCCGAGTCGGAATCCGATGAAGAAAAGGGAGGCATTGCATCACTTGCTATTGGGCTAACACCGACCAACTCCTCCTTATTTGGAAGCTTGACCGATGATGAAGGTGACGCCGGACACAAGTGCATGATGGCTAAGGGCTCTAAGGTAAATGCCAATGGAAGTTCTCAAATTCCTAACATGTTTGATTTGTTGGACATCATTGAGCAGGAGAAGGAGACCAATGAGAGGCAAGAGGAGCTTCTTGAGAAACAAGAAGAAATGCTTGTTCAAGAGAAGCAAAGGGTGCTTGAACTTGAGAAGCTCCTAGAAGTTGAGAGGAAGGGTGCTTGAACTTCAATTTGTTGTCTATCTCACAACTTTGTGGAATGGGCTACGATTGCTTGTTCAATGACAAGGGTGTGATTGTCTCAAGGAGAAGTGATGGCTCGATTGCTTTTGAGGGTGTGCTCAAAGGGAAGCTTTATGTTGTGGATTTCACCGCGGGTAAAGCAAAACTTGACACATGCTTGGTTGCAAAGTCCGACATGGGATGGTTGTGGCATAGACGACTAGCCCATGTCGGTATGAGAAATCTTCACAAACTCCAAAAGGGCGGTCACATTCTTGGACTAACGGATGTTTGTTTTGAGAAAAATAAAATTTGCAGTGCATGTCAAGCCGGAAAACAAGTTGGAGCACCACATCCATCCAAGAACATAGTGACAACCACAAGGCCGTTGGAAATGCTTCACATGGACCTCTTCGGTCCCATTGCCTACATTAACATCGGCGGTAATAAATATGGACTTGTTATTGTTGATGATTATTCTCGCTTCACGTGGGTATTCTTTTTGTGTGATAAAGGTGAAGTAAAGGATGTACTCAAGACATTCTTGAAAAGAGCACAAAATGAATTTGAAGTGAAGATCAAGGCCATAAGGAGTGACAACGGTACCGAGTTCAAGAACACTCAAGTTGAAGAGTACCTTGATGAGGAGGGCATCAAGCATGAGTTTTCGGCACCCTACACACCCCAACAAAATGGGGTGGCCGAAAGAAAGAACCGCACACTCATAGAGATGGCAAGAACCATGCTTGATGAATACAACACCTCCGACCGTTTTTGGGCCGAAGCAATCAACACCGCATGTCACGCCTCAAACCGGTTGTATCTCCATCGACTCTTGAGAAAAACACCATACGAGCTACTAACCGGTAAAAAGCCTAACATCTCGTACTTTCGAGTTTTTGGGAGCAAATGCTTCATGCTCAACAAGAAACCCAAGACCTCAAAGTTCTCCCCTAAGGTTGATGAAGGTTTCTTACTTGGGTATGGTTCAAATTGTCACGCCTATCGTGTCTTCAACAAAACCACCGGTTGTGTTGAAGTTTCACGGGACGTGACGTTTGATGAATCTAACGGCTATCAAGGGGAGCAAGTTGTTATCAATAATGCAGATGTTGAGGCTCCTAGACAAGCAATCAAGAGAATGGCACTTGGTGATGTGAGACCGCAAGAACCACAAAGTGATCAAGATCAACCTCCTCCCTCAAGTCAAGACCAACAATGCACAAATCATGATCAAGTTGATCAAGGTGAAGAAGTTGGTAATGAAGATCATGCTCAAGCACAAGATGATGAACCCATATCGCATGATCAAGAGGTTGAACAAGACGGCGGTCAAACAAGCTCACATCCACCACACCCAAGAGTGCACCAAAGTGTGCAACGTGATCACCCCGTGGAACAAATTCTTGGAGACATAGAAAAGGGGGTAATCACTCGTTCTCGTGTTTGCAATTTTTGTGAACATTACTCTTTTGTCTCTTCTTTGGAGCCATTTAGAGTAGAAGAAGCACTCGAGGACTCGGATTGGGTGATGGCCATGCAAGAAGAACTGAACAACTTCACAAGAAATGAAGTTTGGACATTAGAAGAAAGACCAAGATGCAAGAATGTTGTGGGCACCAAGTGGGTATTCCGCAATAAGCAAAATGAAGACGGTGTTGTAACAAGGAACAAAGCAAGATTGGTGGCAAAAGGATATTCACAAGTAGAAGGATTGGATTTTGATGAAACCTATGCCCCCGTGGCAAGGCTTGAATCAATAAGAATACTACTTGCCTTTGCCACTCACCACAACTTCAAGTTGTACCAAATGGACGTGAAGAGTGCATTCCTAAACGGGCCAATCAAGGAAGAAGTGTACGTGGAACAACCACCGGGCTTTGAAGACCCCAAGTATCCTAACCACGTGTACAAACTCCATAAGGCGCTCTATGGGCTTAAGCAAGCACCAAGAGCATGGTATGAATGCCTTAGGGATTTCCTTTTGAAAAAGGGTTTTGAAATGGGCAAGGCCGATGCAACCCTCTTCACAAAGCGTTTTGATCATGATATATTTGTGTGCCAAATTTATGTCGATGACATAATATTTGGTTCTACTAACCAAATGTTTTGTGATGATTTTAGCAAGATAATGACAAAGAGGTTCGAGATGTCTATGATGGGTGAGTTGACATTCTTTCTAGGATTTCAAGTCAAGCAACTCAAGGAGGGCACCTTCCTATGTCAAGCCAAGTACACTCAAGACATATTGAAGAAGTTTGACATGGACAAGGCAAAGCCCGCCAAGACACCCATGGCAACAAATGGCCATCTCGACCTCACCAAGAAAGACAAGCCGGTTGATCAAAAGGTTTTTCGCTCTATGATCGGCTCTTTGCTTTGCTTTACCTTTGTGCATCTAGGCCCGATATCATGCTTAGTGTGTGTATGTGTGCACGTTTCCAAGCCGCTCCTATGGAGTGCCACATGGTGGCCGTTAAAAGAATCTTGAGATATTTAGTGCACACACCCAACCTAGGGCTTTGGTACCCTAAGGGTTCAAAGTTCAACCTAATAGGCTATTCCGATGCGGATTATGCCGGGGACAAAGTGGATAGGAAAAGTACCTCCGGGACTTGCCAATTCTTGGGTAGGTCCCTAGTGTCATGGTCATCCAAGAAACAAAATTCCGTTGCCCTATCCACGGCCGAAGTGGAGTATGTGGCAGCCGGTAGTTGTTGTGCACAACTATTGTGGATGCGACAAACTCTAAGGGACTACGGTTACAAGTTGAACCGTGTTCCTCTCCTATGTGACAATGAGAGTGCCATAAAGCTAGCATATAACCCCGTTGAGCATTCACGCACAAAGCATATAGATATCCGTCATCATTTCTTGAGAGATCATTCTATCAAAGGGGATATTGAGGTGAGCCATGTGAAAACCGAAAATCAATTGGCCGATATTTTCACCAAGCCATTAGATGAAAGCCGGTTTTGCTATCTAAGAAGTGAGCTAAATATACTTGACTCTAGTAACGTGGTGTAAAAGCGTGCACATTTGCTTGTTGTTTTAATCGTTTTTGGATCTTAAGATCGAAATACATGCTTTCGAAAATTAACCAAGCTTTTTGAGAGTTTTTCTTGGTTCTTGACCAATAGGTCAAATCTTGTCAAAATGTGATCATAGCTTTGTTTGTTGATTGTATACTGATCACATGATGTCAAGATATCCCACTAGTCCATCAAAATTATTTTTGAAAACTCTTCTCAAAATCTCACCTCTTCTTCTCTGTTTTCCACCCTACCGGAAGTTCCGGTAGGGTACCGAAGTTCCGGTACGGGGACCGGGGCTCGGCGTTTGTTTCCCGGTCGGACGTTCCGGTAGGGGACCGGAGGTTCCGACTGGAGGTCGAACGGATGATTTTTCCTCTCGGTCGGAAGTTCCGGTACCCGATCGGAAGCTCCGACCGGGAGCTCACCCTCGGGTGTCATGCCCACACCGGAAGTTTCGGTATGCTACCGGAAGTTCCGGTGCGGGATGTTGACCTAGGGTTTGAGCCCGCACCGGAAGTTCCGGTAGGCTACCGGAAGTTCCGGTGCGCGGCGGCAGTATAAATAGGGGAGCCCGTCCCCTTGAAAGGGACGGCTCCCATTTGAAAAAGACTCCTCCTTTTCATCTTTTTGTCTTCTGTTCCTCATCAACCGGAAGCTCCCCTCAACTTCCGGCGACGATCTACGGCAAGCTTCTTCAACTTCCTCTCTCCGATCTTCTCCAAGCTCCTAGCTAGAGGAGAAGGTATACCTTCATTGCCTTCACTTCTAGATCTAGGCTTAAATCCTTGAATCCCTAGGAATATTTGATGCTTAGATGTTTCTCTAGCAGTTCTAGAACACTAGCATGCTTCTAGGTAGAAGATTTGTTGGCTAGATGTAGTTTCTTCGCACTGCTAGGGTTAGGGTTGACCCCTACCGGAAGTTCCGGTAGGCTACCGGAAGTTCCGGTATGGGTCACTTTCTAACAGTTCAGGAACCCGTCGGAGGTTCCGTTACCGAGGGTACTCGGAAGTTCCGGTATCCGATACCGGAAGTTCCGACAGAGCCTATCTCGTTAGCATCTTCCTAGCATCTCAAAATTCCCACATTGTGTATGTTGCTCCTTACACATGTTTTTCTCTCTGTTAGATGACTCGTGGCAGGAAGCGGACCGTGTCCAAGCGTCCAGCACCCTCTCAAAGTCATGATGACTCGGACTCGGACTCGGACTTCGACGTGCCGAATCCGCGCCTTGTCAAGAGGCAGGCCACGGGAACCGGTCACCGGTCTTCCTCCCGTGGTCTTGGCCCCGGCAAGGGCAAAGGTCTTGGAAGGGGCAAAGGAAAGAGCACAGCTAGGAGACCTCCTCCCGCTCCCGTGTCGAGTGATGAAGAAGAAAGTGAGGAGGAGGCTGGAAATGTGGGCGGGGATGATGAGTGGTTTCTCCCCATCGCCCGCAACTTGCAGGAGCACTACAAGTATGAGCTGCGGTCACCGGTCGTGAGTGGCAGGTGCAGGCTACAATGTGCCTTTCTACGAGAGATGAGGTGCAGAAATATAGGAGCAAGTGCCCGTGGATCAAGGCTAAGGAAAGGGGTGCGGATGACATTCGCTTTTGCGACCACACCCAAGCCGAGTGGTACAAGGAGGTGCTCAAGTTGAAGAAAAAGACTCATGAGATGAAGTGGATCAAGTGGGATCTGGATGGATCGTCGGAATGATCCGGTATTTACTCAAATCAAGGCCGAGTGTGCTAGGAGGGATTTGGTGGAGATTATGGGACTTGAGCATGGGTGGAACACGGAACCGGTGGTTCGGTTCTATGCCACTCTTTGGCTTGAGTTCAATGATGACTCCCGGGAGGACTCCATCATGCACTCGGACGCTTGATGGAAACAGGTTCCAGGTCACATATGCTGAGTTTGCACGGATTCTCGGATTTGGTCATGCCGACGCTATGAAGAACAATGTGAATATGTTTGACCCTCCGGATGATGCAGCTTTGGAGTTCATGTATGACAGTCGCTACGCTCACCCCAAGACAATGATCATTGGGACACACTTTGGGCTGCACCCTACTACCGTGTTCCGAACAATATGTTCGGATGGACTTTGGATCCTAAGATAGGGGATGCATCTTCTTTGTTGGCAGAATCCAAGACTCTACTTTGTGCCATGCGTCCAGGAGCTGAGCCGTTTTGTGTCTTTGAGCACATTTGGACATCCATCATCAACCACTCCTACACTCACAAGGCGAGCCTTCCCTTCGCCCCCTTTATTATGAAGATGATTGAGACTCATCACTGGTATGCACTTTGTTCATGATAAGGACCACCCCGGACTTCGTCCCAAGAGGTTCTCTCTCTTACCCACTCCTCGGGGATCACCGGTGAGACAGCCGGCTCCTCCACCACCAGCTCCGCAAGCTGGAGATGCTCCACCTACCTCCTCTCGCCGAACTCGCAGCAAGTCCGGATTCATTAGCTCGGTCCTCAAGTCCATCTTTTGCATGTGCAAGGCTAATAGTGAGGACATCTATGAGATGAGGATGGAGCAGCGGTGCATAAATGAAGGACATCACCGATATCTCTCTCACCTAGCTCAGCAGCAGCAGCAGCCACCACCTCCTCCCTTGGATCTTGCACCGATAGTACCTCGGCGGTGGGAGGACCCTTGGGCTCCATATCAGCAGGCCGCGGGAGTGGCGGCACGAGCAGCACAGGCAGCAGCTCAGGATGTGGAGTGCAGTGGCACCGAGAGTGGAGAGGATGACAGCGCAGAGGATGTCCCGACCGCCTCCGCTCCCCGCTCTCGCACTCGGATGCCGCTCCATGAGAAGGGCAAGGGAGTGGCACGCCCGCGGATGAGGAAGAGAGCGATGAAGAGGACGACGACGACGATGATGATGACGAGTGATCCTCACTTGGGCGTTCTAGTTGTGACACCCCGTCACTAAAAGCTTCTCCATCACCGCATCGGAGATGAGTTTCCAACACGAAGTTTAAACAAAACGGATCAATAAAGGTCAAAAGTTAAGGCTGGCAAAAATATGCATTTCCTCAAGAAAAGTATATGCATATTATATTTTTATTGGATTGGGTATAATGAGAGGAAATTATGAGGAATTTACTGGAATTTTTCAAAAAAGATAAATGCCCATTTAAGTAAAGATTAAATCCCAAGTCAGCTGTATTGTGGATTTTTTATAAATTTTTCGGAGCAGAATTGGCTCTTTGGATAATAAGGAAAGTTGCTCAGAATGTTTTGCAGTACACCCTGGAATTTTGGCATATTTTTCTGCGTCCTATAAATAGAGTTTTAAATTAAGTAAGCTTCGGAGGACTTTTCTGCAAAGTGGCGAGCTTATCTCTTTCTCTCGGCTCTATCCCGATCCCGCCGCCTGCTGGCCGCGCTGGACACGGCAGCGCCGCGTGCCCTCGCCCCTGCGCTCCACGCACAAGCCCCGGCCACGCAGCAGCTAGCCAGCTTCACCTCCGCTCTGCCCGGATACGCTTTTCCTTCTCCTTGTTTTCGCGCTCGAGCACAACAAACGCCATCAACCGCCACCCCTGCTCCGTTGCCGCCAGGCCGCTTTAGGCTGCCCCCGTCCAAGCCGCAGCTGCCGGAAGCTCCGCACGCACACCCTGCACCCTCCCATCCCCTCGATTCCGGTCGAACCTCCCCGCACGTGAGATCGAAGCGGTTTCTCCCCCGGAGCTCATCACCGTCGTCCACCGACATATCATGAAATTCTTTCGTTCGGAAACGACGAAGTGCCGGTCGAGAATCTTCGGAAGGAATCAACACAAGAACCGGCACCAGAAGTTGCTAACATTTCCACTGTGGCACAAGGCAAGCCCCGGTGCATCCTCCCGGTTTTTAAATGTTTTTCCTTTCAGTATAACACTACTAGATGTCTAGGGTGTTTGTGCATTAAGTGTAGGTGATGTTTGAAACCCACCTGCATTGTTGCCCAATATGACCTATGTTAGTGATATATTGGTTCAGGTAGTTCGATAGAAAACTGGCTATGCTTACGTCATAAGTTTATTGGTATAACTTGCTTAATTGTACTCGGAGCATGGAGGCTTCGAGACTCGGAAGTTAATGAATCTGAAAAGCTAATCTTGAGACCAAACGAGTCTGTTTGGAAAGAGCGAAGGCAAGGGCCTGGAGAGGGCTTGTCTCGCAAGGTGGCAGATCGTTCGTGTAAACCACTAAAAGTTGAGACGTGGACGGGCCCCGTAGGTGAAAGGGCAAGTGCATGTGCCTTCGAGAGGACATGGCTTGCAAGGCTGTAGCCCCGCCTGTCGTCGGTTAAGGACCGTGTCGTTGTTGGCCCTGCTTGAGCAAGTATTGAACGAGTACCGAGTGCATGCTAGTTGTATGGGAACTAGTAAACCTACGTAACCTTAATAGCTTGCAATGGCGTAGGTTACCCGAATCCTTGGTCGTAGGATCCGTTGGGGTGGACAGGTTCACGAGGTACTCGTTGAACGGCTGCCCACTCGAGGATTTGGACCCTACAAAGTTGTAGGATGTCATGGTGAACGGTTGATATACGTGTTCTTAAATGATGCGTATGTCGTGTACCTCGGGTTTTCCCAGCTGGTGATAAATCGATGCGTATCGCTGTCCCTCGCAGTAATGAGTACCGCTTGTGAACCGAGTCACATCGTAGTTAACAACTTGAACGAAGCTTTGGATAATTATGGTTGCCTGTGATGATTTTTACTTATGCTTTACAGTATTTATATCTTTCTTGATGCTAATATCATTGTTACTTATGTACAAGTTAATAACTGCTAAAATCCTGAAAGTAAGGATCAATGGCTTAGTCGCTGTTTTATTATCAAAACCAGCTACATCCTCTCGAGCCTTGCATGTCTAGGCGTCGGCCTTAGAGTGCCATGTTGACGGGTCGGTCTTGCTGAGCTCTAGTTGCTCATGCTTTGTGCCTTTGTTGTTTTGTTTCAGGTGATGCATTAGATTGCCCTGTTGGTGTTATGCCCTGGGATATGCAGATTCCGGAGGGCTGGACTTCCCACTGGGAGCCTAGTCTGCCGCAGATAATGTGCTTGGCTACGTGATAATCCGTATGGGCTCGGATTTATCACCTTTTGCTGTATAATATCGTCGAGACGTATCAACGTTATGTTTGCTTCCGCACCTTTTCTAAACTTGAACTTGTTAAACTTCCGCTGCTTTGAACTTAATAAACTCGATGTAAATTATGAAGTTCTTTCCACTCGTTGTAATATAAAGTTGGCCGGTTGTTGTATTATCAAGTGTCCGCTTAAACAGCACCTCGGGAATCACGATCCGTGGGTCGGTCTCGTTGCAGCTGGTATCGGAGCCAGTTCCATGGTAATACAACAACTACGACATATTTTGAAAACTACGTCGTAGTTACGAGTGAGGATACGTTAGTATGCCCGGTATAAGGATGTTAGAGTTGGTGGCAAAAACTAACCTTGGGTTATGATTGTTTAAATATTTGCATCTACGGAATCTTCAACGAAGGTACATGCGTGGGCCGACACGCGGATATCGGTGTCTGTTCCCGCGGACGTATACGGGACCTCCTTTGGCTCGTGGGATACCACGGGACGATCCTTTTCCATGGATCGTTACTAGTAGAACTGCTTTTATTTTCGTAGTTTCTTTTGAATTTGATGTATTGTTTCTGAAATGGATCTTCTGCAGGTACACTAACCACGTTAGTGTGTTGTGTATCGAAAACTTAGATTAACTTACGTGGTTGAGTACGGGTCGCCACCGAAGTTTCGTTTACCGCTAAGACGGAAGTACTATTTTCTTTTGAGTGAGGAACGGTTAGGTTTAAAAATGAAACTTGCATCATGGCATGGCATAAAATAACTGAACTAAAATATGCCTTATCTCACTTTTCAACCTTCTGGTTGCTATTCGAAAAACAAATTGGAATAATCAAGAACTTAAAATTTGACTTAAGGATGTCCTAAAATTTTCAAGTTCCGATCTTGATTTTGTTCCAAATCCTATCCTTGGAAATCCTCGTAATTGATCTCGAATGTCTTGAAAGATCTTCAACTTCGATTATCAGTTTGCTATTCTGAAATTTCCTTGTCATGTACATTGATTTTTCTAAAAGGATCGTGTTGGTCTATAAGGAGTAAGGAATTAATGTACATCCACAATTTTATTTCAGCATGGTGAACACTCGCAATCGCTCCGAGGCCGAGAGTTCCCAGCAAGGAGCTCGCAACAATGCACCTCCACCGCCACCTCCAGCTACGTTGGAGCAGATTCTCGCCCTGTTGCTTGAGTCAAGGCGAGAAGACACTGGATTGCTCGGAGAAATAGCTCAGAACTCAAGTCGCAATGGTGGACGTCGTGACGATCATCCACGACAAAGTACTTATCAAGATTTTCTTGTCAACTCATCCAGTACCATTTGAGCGTGCCAACGAGCCCCTGGATGCTGATCATTGGCTCCGTGGCATAGAGTCCAAGTTTGGATTGCTGCAGTGCACCAACGCACGTAAGCCTCTCTTCGCAGCACAGCTACTACAAGGACCCGCCAATGCTTGGTGGGCAAATTATCCGGCTTCTCTTCCGGAAGGACACATAGTGCAGTGGGATGAATTCAAAACTGCCTTTCGCGCTCGTTATATTCCTACCGCATTGATGGAAAGAAAGCTGCAAGAATTTCAAGATTTGAAACAAGGAGGGAGGACCGTTCTTGAGTATACCGAGAGGTTCAATCATTTAGCCCAATATGCTCCTCTTTATGTGGACACCGAAGATAAGAAGCGTGCTGCTTTCCGAAGGGGCATGAACCCCATGTTAAAGGAGAAATTAACTTGGCAGTCCACTGGAACTTTTAATGATCTGGTTAATGCGGCTATCATTCAAGAGGATGCTCAGCGTGAAGTGCTAGCCGATGAGCGCAAGAGGAAGGCTCCACCAAGTGGTACACCTCCTGGTCCTCCACGAAGTATCGTCCGGTGTACACTTCACCCACCGGACAACGCTTTCGGGCAGCACCTCAGCAACAATATTATCGCCCGCCACAACAAGGTTATGATAGGCCACCCCAGCAGCAGCAGTATGCTCAACGTGCACCACCTCAACAGCAAGCAAATCAGCCTGCGCGTAGTGTTCCTCAAGCTGGGCAGAATAATCCTAAAGGGTGTTACAATTGTGGTCAAACTGGTCATTTCATCAATAGTTGTCCATTTCCGAAGAAGAATGGTAACAGTGCAGTCGCAAGGGCAAGCTGCAATTCAACAACGAGGTTCTTCTAACAGGATCGGCCGTGTGAATTTCACAAGTCCGGATGACATCCCGGAAGGTGAACCTGTTCTTGCGGGTATGTTCTCGCTACATCTTCGCCCAGTTGTCATTTTGTTCGACTCGGGTGCTTCTCATAATTTTGTTAGCCAGTCTTGCATTCGAAGGCATAACCTATCTACCTATACCACTAAAAATCCTTATACTATTCGATCTCCTGGTGGTCAAATTCATGCTGATCAAATCCTAGGAAAGGCACCGGTGGAATTGAATCGAAGGTATATTCCACCAACTTTATTATGCTAGAGCAGCAAGAGATAGATCTTATTTTAGGTATGCAATGGATGACTTTTCATAAGGCTTTGCTAGACATCGCGCCTCGCATCGTTCATTTGAATTCTCCAATTCATGGACCGGATTCCATTCCTTTGAGTCCGGTTCCAACCAAAAGTCTTGTCGTCCATCATCTCGAAGAAAAATCCTTGGAAAATATTCCCATTGTTCGCGAGTTTCCGGATGTATTCCCCGATGATCTTCCCGGTCTTCCTCCCGACCGCGATGTTGAATTCAAAATCGAACTCCAACCGGGAACGTCTCCGGTTTCTCGACAGCCGTATAAGATGGCACATAATGAGTTGAAAGAGCTGAAAGTCCAACTGAAGGATTTGTTGGACAAAGGGTACATACGCCCAAGTTCGTCACCTTGGGGTTGTCCTGCTATGTTCGTGAAGAAGAAGGACAAAAGTCTACGCCTTGTCGTCGATTATCGACCGTTGAATGAAGTGACCATCAAGAATAAATATCCATTACCCCGTATTGACATTCTATTTGATCAATTGGTTGGTGCAAAAGTGTTTTCAAAGATTGATCTTCGTTCGGGGTACCATCGGATCAAGATTCGAGAAGAAGATATTCCGAAGACTGCCTTCTCTACTAGATATGGTCTTTATGAGTATCTAGTAATGTCCTTTGGATTAACCAACGCTCCGGCCTACTTCATGTATTTGATGAACTCAGTGTTCATGCCGGAGCTGGATAAGTTTGTAGTGGTCTTCATTGATGATATTCTCATATACTCCAAGAATGAAGAAGAGCATGCCGAACATCTTCGGATTATACTACAACGCTTGCGGGATCATAAGTTATATGCCAAGTTTAGCAAGTGTGAATTTTGGTTGGATCGAGTTCCATTCCTTGGTCATGTGGTTTCAAGTGAAGGCATTGCTGTTGACCCTGGAAAGGTTCGGGATGTATTGAATTGGAAGCCACCCAAGTCCTGTCTCACAAATTCGAAGTTTTCTTGGACTAGCGGGTTATTATCGGCGTTTCATCCCCAATTTTTCACAGCTAGCACAACCTATCACGAAGCTGCTGAAGAAGGAAGTAAAGTTTGAATGGAATGATCAATGTGAACAAGCTTTTCAGAATTTGAAGAAGTTGCTAACCACTCGCTCCCGTATTGGCTCAACCGGACATCACTAAATCCTTTGATGTGTATTGTGATGCATCCGGTACGGGACTTGGATGCGTTCTTATGCAAGAAGGCCGTGTTATTGCTTATGCATCTCGACAATTACGTAAGCATGAAGAACACTACCCTACACATGATTTGGAGTTAGCTGCAGTGGTACTAGCACTCAAGATTTGGCGACACTATTTGCTCGGTAACCTGGTGCATATCTACACGGACCACAAGAGTCTTAAGTATATATTTACACAATCGGATCTGAACATGCGCCGAGAAGATGGTTAGAGTTAATAAAAGACTATGAGTTGGAAGTACATTATCATCCTGGTAAAGCTAATGTCGTTGCCGACGCACTGAGTCGTAAAGAGCATTGCAATAATTTGGTGCTACAATTGTTGGACCACACTGAAGATGTTTCTACTATCGAACCAAGTACCCACATTATACCTAAGGCAGCTATACACAATCTGGCGGTCCATTCTACTATCGAGAGAAGAAGTAATTGCTGCTCGAGAAAAAGGATCCGGGTATGGCTCATATTCGGAGGAAAATTCAAGATGGCAAGGCAACATGCTTTCGACAAGATAATAATGGTGCTCTATGGTTTAACGATCGATTGGTTGTTCCTAAGGATTTTAAACTCCGTCGTAAGATTCTCGATGAAGCACACCAATCAAAGTATTCGATTCATCCTGGTAGTAACAAAATGTATCAAGGATTAAGAGAAAGTTTTTGGTGGACTAGGATGAAACGAGAAGTTGCTCGCTACGTCGCCGAGTGTGATACTTGTCAAAGGATCAAGGCGGACCATTTGAAGAAAGCAGGTCTTCTGCAACCATTAAGTATTCCTGCTTGGAAGTGGGATGACATTAGTATGGATTTCATTGTTGGTCTTCCTCGCACGACTCGTAAGCATGACTCCATCCGGGTTGTTGTGGACCGACTCACTAAGTCAGCTCATTTCATACCAGTCAACACTTGCTACTCGGTTCGCCGGTATGCCGAACTTTATATCTCCAGGATTTTATGCTTACATGGTGTGCCCAAGACAATTATTTCAGATCGAGGTTCCCAATTTGTGGCAAGATTTTGGGAACAACTTCATGCATCTTTGGGTACTAAGTTAATCCGCGAGTTCAGCTTATCACCCAGCTATCGATGGACAAGCCGAGCGTGTCAATCAGATTTTGGAAGACATGCTTAGGGCTTGTGTCTTAAAACATGGAGGTAATTGGGATGAATATCTGCCTCTCGCTGAGTTCTCTTACAACAACAGTTATCAAGAGAGTGCGGGTATGACACCATTTGAAGCCTTATATGGACGCAGTTGTTGAACCCCTCTAAATTGGTCGAGTCCGGAGAAAGAGTCACCTTTGGACCAGATCTAGTACAACAAGTCGAAGAAAAGGTTCGGGTTATTCAAGCCAATTTAAAGGCTGCCAAGCAACGTCGGGAGATGTATGCAAATAAGCGTCGTCGACCCCTTACCTTTGACAAGGTGTTGGTATTTCTTACGTCACGAATAAATCCGCAAGCGCACGGAATACCGTTGTAGCACTTCACCCGGGAGTATTCCAAGGTATCGTATTTATATCCGCAGGGAACGGAGTATTTCTGCAACAAGGTTAGTTTACCCAAGGACAACCAAGACAACGTAGCAAAATAGGGTCGAGAGGGTGACTCTTATCTATTTATCCTTTAAAGGTAGACGAACGCAAGCTAGACTTGTTTACTTCGGGCACCGTCTTAGGCTTGGTCTCGCCAAGCCACTCCGGTCTACTGAAAGCTCTACTATGTACCCGAACGTGGAGGGTTCCTTTGGATGACAGGGCTGTCACTTCCTGCCACCTACCTCTACAAACCGTGGGGCACACAGCAAACAAAGGCGATCTCCAGCCTAGACACCACGTCTATGCTATTGACCGCTACTCTAGCCTCGGCCTAGAACCGAGTTCGAAAGCTAGAGCACTTCTTGCGAAGCGATGATCCCGTAAACAAGTATAACAAGAATTACGTCTAACAAAGATATGTCACGATAGATAAGTAGATCACCACGTATAAATCACCTAAAAGAGTGTTTACACGCCAAGGTAAAAGGAAAGGAAATACTACTCCACTTTATAAAAGGGAGGAACACTCCTTCCTTTTCCTTGCCCTCTCTCCTATTCTACTAAGATACAAGAGGCCCTTGGCCTAAGGATGAGAATTTTGTCTTCTATCTTGATGTTGGTGGTGTGTTGAGAGAGGGGGTGTAGCCCTTTATTTATAGCCTTGGAAGGTCGGCAATTTGGAGGCGGTTCCGGACGTCGGTGGCATTAATTGCAGGTGGAACCGACCTCCGGACGTCGGTGACAAACCGCCGGAGAAAGATGGGCCGGGGGGTCCACTGGCAGTTCGGCCGAACCCACTAGGGTGGTTCGGCCGAACCGGCCCGGACTCCCCGGGCCTCGGTTCTTCTCTCGGTGCCTTCCTCTGGCTGTGTAATGGCCCAATCCACTTGCTTGGTTTGATGTTGAGGCTCTGTTTTGTGGTTTTGGGCTTTTGGACTATATTCTTTAGTCCGGGGAAAATCCGTCGATTGCAAAGTCCATGTTTCGTGCATGTTTTCCCCGTTTTCATATGAATTGCACCTGCACTCACGAATTCACCAAGACTTGTGGAAATGGTTAGATAAAAGCCCTATGTCTACTCTTGGTGGTGGATATGATTTCAAAAGGTGCATAAAGTTGACGGTAAAAATGGATCGTAAGGACCGTCAACAAGACCCCCACACTTAGCTCTTTGCTCGTCCTCGAGTAAAGCTAGTGAGCATAAGCGGGAGCATACTTCTCATGGTATGATGCTAGCATACAAATTATTCCAAGCCATACCTGCACCCGTGAACTTTGATGTGTCTACCATGTAATCTTGGGCGGTTGAGGAATGGAACGGTCATGATTCAAGTCATCATAACTCCCTCTCGCTGAGTAACTCGGGTTTTTGATAGATTTTCAAAGTAAAAACATGGCTCATACTCCTCAAATGATCACTCTCAAATCGCTCAATGTTTATGGTTCCTCACCAAGGCATGATTTTCCTCTTTTCATCTTACTTCTACAAAAGGCTTTATGTGGAGCTTGGTAGGGAATGAAAGAGAGGCATACTTGTATCACATATTTTGCTGAACCAAAAGAGTGGATCCATGGAGAATGCAAGTCATACAACCGTGATCAAGATGTGCAAGTGTGTATGAGGGTGGTGTTGTGGAAATTGTACTCCTTTTTGTGTTCATTCTCTCCTTCTCTTTTTGATTGTTCGAGGAGGACATGGCTTATGATTCTTTCTTTCTTTTCTCTTCTTCTTCTTTTTTTTTTTTTTTTTTTTTTTTTTTCAACATGCTCTACTTTTGTATGAGCAGGGATTATTCTTTCTTTTGCATAGCCATGTCTCCGATGATAACTTGAGAGAGAAGGGTAATAATGTGGAGTATTTATTTTGGTGGATAGATGGGCGTATTGCTTAACTTCCAGTGTAGAAGTTTAGCATGTGAGGTGGAGTGTATGTGATCTTGATCATGAGAGTATAACAAGCTTCTCACTAGGGTCACACAATTTTGATAAAGCTCAATGCAATGACAAGCAGCATATGTGTGTAGGCTTTGCAATGTGATCAACATATGGCTTTGGTGGGAATATAAGATCATTGAGGAGCATGAAGCTATAAATTTTAAATTTTTCAAGATAAATACCCAATTACTCTATGCAGGAGGAGCAAGATTCATCTCATCCAACCATATCACATTCGCCAACAACTTAGATAAACATGGGTTCCTATGAGATTGGTGTTCACAAGCAACAAGCATATGATGCGAGGAATAAAGAGTATGCAGGCCAACCGTCTAGAAGCATGTAGTTTGAGGGAACAATAACGTTCATTTTATTCTTGAGTTAAATTTTAGTGATTGGCTCAAAAGGTTGGTTTAACTCATGAATTGGAGAGATAGAGTAGTGGGGTAGAATGCGCAAACCATCGCCTTGGGTGAAGTGGAGGCCAAGTGGACCATAGGATATTTGATCGAACCAAAGGTTCGGCCAAACCTTGCTTTCTTGTCTCGATGGCTCCACCTTCTTTTGTGTCGATTAGTGCGATGTTGTGCATCATGTTGGTGGGGGAGATCTCAAATGTGTGCGTGATGAAGAACTAAAGAGATCTCCCCCACACTTGTTCTTGTATCTCGCTTTATTTATTCGAAACAAACAAAAACAAAGCGAAGACAAAGAGGACTCTACCGGGGTTAAAGACCGGGGAGCCTAGATTTATTGAATTAAACTTTAGGTGCCTTATGTGTTTGAAACAAAAGAGAGATGAAGCACCTTACTTATTATTTCTTTTTCAAGTGTTATTCGATTTTTCATTTTATAATTTTTATTTTATTTTGACATTTTCAAGGTGGAAGAAAAAGGATGCAAGTTGCGATACAAGTTACCTTTGTGGGGGAGGGAACCTCCCCCACACTTGTTCTTTTGCTCATGGCGTTTGATTTGGGGTTGAACCCAATGTGATTGTGGAAGGCCTTTGTGCAGGTGTGGCCGTGATGTTGGTGCAATGTTTTGGTGGGGAGATCTCGAGCATGTGCGTGATGAAAACTCGAGAGATCTCCCCCACACTTGTTCTCTCGCACCCGAGAATCCTGCCAAAAACACTACTCCCGCAAGCAATTTCCTCCAACTTGGAGAGGCAAGGTTAGCTCTCGGAGCACATACAAACAAGGTCCCGGGTTAGATGACCGGACCTCATTTGTACAGACCGAGGAAGAAAGGCACAAGCATGTCATGTGGACCATGTTTGAGTGCGATCATGGGCAAGATATTCCTCGTTGATAAAAACAACTTGAGGCTTAGTGATATGAAAACTTGAAACAGTGTAAGCCCCAACTCTAGGAGTGATATGATAAAACAACGAGGTGCACTCAAGAAGTCCTAATTGCTTGGAAAGTTCTTAACCATTCATGCATTGCATAGGAGGGATTTTGATATCGTTAACCATGGCGAGAGGATTCTAAGCTCATTCCTCATACAGATATGTCTATGATTGCTCTAAGGAACACAAGTCATGACAAGCCAACCATGCATCAAGCACAAGAAGGAATATGATTCATTGCCAATGAGCATGCTTGTGAAGATCAGGAGTTTGTAGGCTCAAAGTTTGATAAGCAATGCTTATGAAAGCCTAGTAGATAGCAAGGATGTATGCATGAAGGGTGATACTCCCTATGGGAGAACCAAAGGGTAGTACCATTGCCTAACTACTACAAGGATGCATGGAAAATCATGTGGTAAGTAGGTGGGAGCCATACTCATCCACACGAATAAAAACCATATCACCCTTGGGCTTCCAATTATTAGCAAAGAATGTGGTCATACCTTTGTTGTGCAGAGATATCAAATTGAAGTTGTAGGCTTGTTCCTTCATTTCGCACACCACAACAAGGTTGGTGTCGAAAAGGAGTCTTGACGTGTTGTTTTCATCAAGGTCCTCCTCCATGGGATCTTCGTGAGGCTCTTCACGCAAACCTTCTCACATTAGGCATGAGCTCAATGGAGGGGGACGAGTATGTGTCACGTCGGGGGTGACTTGTGTTTGAACTTGTCGCCTTCTTCAATGTGTTGATGAGCTGATTATTGTCCTTTTTCCTGGCTGCACATAAGAGCAATAACACAAAAGCGAACTCGAGCACGGGTTACGTTAGTGAAAACCAAATGGATTTCCCGTCGGTTGCCTTTGCAAGGATGTCCTTTTTTTTTTTTCGCAACTCAATTTATTGAACAAATAAAAAAGAAGAGAAAGAGAAATCTTTTTCTTAACTTCAAGACAAAAAGCCAAAAGGGTTTGTCTCAAAATTGTTTTTCTTTGAGAATAATTTTTGACATAAAAAAGAAGAGTTGGAGACGATCGAAGATCAAAGAAGTTTATTTTCGAAAGACTCCAACTATGAAAATAAGAAAACCAAAGAAAAAAGAAAATCTTTTTCTTAAACTTGAGACAAAATATCATGAAAAATTGGGAAAATGTGAGAGCAAGAATTTTGTTTTAAGGGTTCTTGAATGCGGAAGGGATGAAATTGAAGAATTCAAACACCCTTGCATCCAAAAAGAAATGAAGTTCAACTTGGTCAACAACCCCACAATGGCTATATGCTTAAAGTCAAGGGGGCTGTGCCAAAATTCCATTAAAACTTTTGCTCAAAGCATTTTCCAAAAGGTTGGTTCAAGTTAAATTTTACCAAACTTATTCTCTCAGATTTTTTTTTTTCAAGGAGGAAAAAGAACAAAATAAGAGTTTGGAGAATGATTCCAACAAGGAGGGAATTTATTTTGGAAAAACTCCAATTATTTAAATGGAAAAACCAAAAGGAGAAAGAAACAAAATCTTTTCTTTTCTTGAACTTGGGGCAAACAATTAAAATTCTCAGGAAGTGCAAGAGTAAGAATTTTGGAGAAAGAGTGCTTGAGTGGAATGTAAGTGAAGGCACGAAGCACTCTTTTTGGTTAACAACCCCATGATGGCTATGTGTTAGAGAGCCGGAGGGAGTTGTGCCCAAAATTCCTCCAAAATTTTGCTCAAAGCATTTTCCATAAAAAGATTGCCTCAAACTCATTTTCTAAAATAGAGTTTTTTTTTTTTTAATGCAAAAAGGTTTGAAGAATCCCAAAATGGTTTGGAACAATTCAAACATGCGAGAAAGCAAATATGCAAGGAATGCGGTGTCTAGTGGGAAAACAAACATGCATGTGAAAAACAAATGATTTGCATTTTTTTTTTATTATTTTTTTTTCATATGTAAATCAGAAAAATCCGAATATGCATGTTGAGGAGAAATCAAATATGGAGGAAACAAATATGAGATAACTACCGATTATCCTATCGGCAAGGGCATCATCATTTTAAGTCCGATGAGCAAGACTTTTCTCCATCATCATGATTTGTCAATAAAGTCCCGGAGAAGGACCTGCAAGGTTAGTGCCAACAATATACAAGCACGATATTTGCAATATTTATGATAAACAAAAGCATCTACAACCATCCTAAAGAACATATAGCAAAACAAGGGACCAAGGTGGTTGTGGGCAGCGAAAGTGGTGTTGGCACTAACAGGCATTGACCCTAGAGATTCATGATGTGAGCATGTGTCATATGGTTGTTCAAAGAAGAAGCTCCTATGCTCATTCAAAGATTCCTCTTTAGATTCTAGAGTCGATGCCTCATGAAATTCCATGGCCCAAGGTTTGTTTTCAAAAAGTTCTTGATCATCATCAAGAACGGTGCGTGAAAGGCCGTAGGGAAAAGGCTCAAATGGTGAAGAGGACCATTTGGGTTCATAGGCATAAAAGGTTTCGTCAAACTCATCCTCTTCATGGGTGGAAAACTTTGCATCCTCATATAATGAAGGCTCGAGCAATTGGGTTCGGGATACGAACTTCACTTGCTCAAGTGGTTCATGATTGTGATGAGGATTCTCCAAAGGATTTTGAGTGGTGGTGGTGGTGAAAATGGTTTTCCCATGATTTTCCGTCATATCCTCCTTATGAAAAGGGTTTTTAGGAGGATCGGGAGGAGAAGGAGGTGGCGTCTTTACCCATGTGTAATTCGAGGTGTTTCCAAAATTTTCAAAAATTGCTTCCTCGAACTCAAAAGGGAACTCAAGAGGTTCATCTTCCTCTATCATTGCTCTTGTGTTAGATGAGGACTCGAGTGTTGGGTCTACCATTGTAGGCCCCAATTGTTGTGTTTCTTGCACAACGAGTTCCTCATCTTCCGACTCCGGCTCTATGAGTAAGTCAGCGGAAAAAGGTGTGTTTTCCACAATTCGATCCAAAAGTTCGTGTGCTTCCGCTATGGTCTTATGAGAAAAAGATCCACCCGCGGCCGTGTCAAGATAAAGTGCGGTATCGTTGCTCAATCCCGAATAAAAGTGTTGTAATAAAACGGGTTCGGGGAGCAATAATTCTGGTCCGGAGTCTGTTAGAGAACAGAACCGAATCCATGACGCACTTAAGGTTTCCTTTTCTTCTTGTCGAAAGCCTATTATTTCCGCTCGTAGAGAAGTGATATGAGATACGGGGAAGAATGCTAGACAAAATTTGTCTCGCAATTCTTTCCAATCACCGTTCACTCTCTTAGCGGTGTAAGTGTACCATTGCTTCGCCTTCTCATTGAGAGAGAAGGGAAACAACTTCCACTTCAATGTTTCTTGTGTCATGCCATGGATCATTCGGCATGAACACAAATGTTCAAACTCTCGCAAGTGTTCATAAGGATTTTCATGTTTAAAACCCGAAAAGGATAAACCTCTAATCATCGAAATGTAATCGGGGAGAACTCATAGCCAGGTGAAGAAATAGGTTGTGATGATGATGGTGGCTCTAAGAGTTCACCCCGTGGAGTGGAGAAAGATTGGATGGTTGGGTGTGACTCCATGATATGTTTTTGTGAAATTTTGAATGTAAGGAAAAAATAAAAACAGAACGGTAAGTAAGATAGATTACGAGGGCAAACCTGATTCGTTACAAAGATAACAACCGCTCCCCGGCAACGGCGCCGGAAATGCTTGTTGGTATTTCTTACGTCACGAATAAATCCGCAAGCGCACGGAATACCGTTGTAGCACTTCACCCGGGAGTATTCCAAGGTATCGTATTTATATCCGCAGGGAACGGAGTATTTCTGCAACAAGGTTAGTTTACCCAAGGACAACCAAGACAACGTAGCAAAATAGGGTCGAGAGGGTGACTCTTATCTATTTATCCTTTAAAGGTAGACGAACGCAAGCTAGACTTGTTTACTTCGGGCACCGTCTTAGGCTTGGTCCGCCAAGCCACTCCGGTCTACGAAAGCTCTACTATGTACCCGAACGTGGAGGGTTCCTTTGGATGACAGGGCTGTCACTTCCTGCCACCTACCTCTACAAACCGTGGGGCACACAAGCAAACAAAGGCGATCTCCAGCCTAGACACCACGTCTATGCTATTGACCGCTACTCTAGCCTCGGCCTAGAACCGAGTTCGAAAGCTAGAGCACTTCTTGCGAAGCGATGATCCCGTAAACAAGTATAACAAGAATTACGTCTAACAAAGATATGTCACGATAGATAAGTAGATCACCACGTATAAATCACCTAAAAGAGTGTTTACACGCCAAGGTAAAAGGAAAGGAAATACTACTCCACTTTATAAAAGGGAGGAACACTCCTTCCTTTTCCTTGCCCTCTCTCCTATTCTACTAAGATACAAGAGGCCCTTGGCCTAAGGATGAGAATTTTGTCTTCTATCTTGATGTTGGTGGTGTGTTGAGAGAGGGGGTGTAGCCCTTTATTTATAGCCTTGGAAGGTCGGCAATTTGGAGGCGGTTCCGGACGTCGGTGGCATTAATTGCAGGTGGAACCGACCTCCGGACGTCGGTGACAAACCGCCGGAGAAAGATGGGCCGGGGGGTCCACTGGCGGTTCGGCCGAACCCACTAGGGTGGTTCGGCCGAACCGGCCCGGACTCCCCGGGCCTGGTTCTTCTCTCGGTGCCTTCCTCTCGGCTGTGTAATGGCCCAATCCACTTGCTTGGTTTGATGTTGAGGCTCGTTTTGTGGTTTTGGGCTTTTGGACTATATTCTTTAGTCCGGGGAAAATCCGTCGATTGCAAAGTCCATGTTTCGTGCATGTTTTCCCCTGTTTTCATATGAATTGCACCTGCACTCACGAATTCACCAAGACTTGTGGAAATGGTTAGATAAAAGCCCTATGTCTACTCTTGGTGGTGGATATGATTTCAAAAGGTGCATAAAGTTGACGGTAAAAATGGATCGTAAGGACCGTCAACACAAGGACGATTATGTCTATCTACGAGTATCTCCTATGAGGGGCATTCAACGTTTTGGTATAAAAGGAAAATTGGCACCTCGTTATATCGGACCGTTCAAAATATTGGAACAATGTGGACCGGTAGCTTATAAACTGGAATTGCCAATCAAATTATCTAGAGTACTCAACATTTTTCACGTATCCCAATTGAAGAAGTGTCTCAAGCCTCCGAGTGGACATTATTTTGGAAGATGTTGAACAATTACAACCTGATCTCACTTACTCCGAGTACCCAGTAAAAGTGCTCGATGAGAAGGACCGCGTCACTCGGAAACGAAATCTCAAGTTCTATAAGGTTCAATGGAGCAATCACTCGAAGATGAAGCTACCCGGGAAACAAGCAGAATTTCTTCATACTCATTATCCAGGATTTCTCCATCAACTTTCGGGTATGAAGCGTTAATGCATTTATCTTCCTTTAGTCTCCTTTAAATCTTGGGACGAGATTTCTTTAAGGAGGGAGGGTTGTGACACCCCGTCACTAAAAGCTTCTCCATCACCGCATCGGAGATGAGTTTCCAACACGAAGTTTAAACAAAACGGATCAATAAAGGTCAAAAGTTAAGGCTGGCAAAAATATGCATTTCCTCAAGAAAAGTATATGCATATTATATTTTTATTGGATTGGGTATAATGAGAGGAAATTATGAGGAATTTACTGGAATTTTTCAAAAAAGATAAATGCCCATTTAAGTAAAGATTAAATCCCAAGTCAGCTGTATTGTGGATTTTTTATAAATTTTTCGGAGCAGAATTGGATCTTTGGATAATAAGGAAAGTTGCTCAGAATGTCTTGCAGTACACCTTGGAATTTTGGCATATTTTTCTGCGTCCTATAAATAGAGTTTTAAATTAAGTAAGCTTCGGAGGACTTTTCTGCAAAGTGGCGAGCTTATCTCTTTCTCTCGGCTCTATCCCGATCCCGCCGCCTGCTGGCCGCGCTGGACACGGCAGCGCCGCGTGCCCTCGCCCCTGCGCTCCACGCACAAGCCCCGGCCACGCAGCAGCTAGCCGGCTTCACCTCCGCTCTGCCCGGATACGCTTTTCCTTCTCCTTGTTTTGCGCTCGAGCACAACAAACGCCATCAACCGCCACCCCTGCTCCGTTGCCGCCAGGCCGCTTTAGGCTGCCCCCGTCCAAGCCGCAGCTGCCGGAAGCTCCGCACGCACACCCTGCACCCTCCCATCCCCTCGATTCCGGTCGAACCTCCCCGCACGTGAGATCGAGCGGTTTCTCCCCGGAGCTCATCACCGTCGTCCACCGACAAATCGTGAAATTCTTTCGTTACGGAAACGACGAAGTGCCGGTCGAGAATCCTCGGAAGGAATCAACACAAGAACCGGCACCGTGAAGTTGCTAACATTTCCACCGTGTCACAAGGCAAGCCCCGGTGCATCCTCCCGGTTTTTAAATGTTTTTCCTTTCAGTATAACACTACTAGATGTCTAGGGTGTTTGTGCATTAAGTGTAGGTGATGTTTGAAACCCACCTGCATTGTTTCCCAATAGGACCTATGTTAGTGATATATTGGTTCAGGTAGTTCGATAGAAAACTGGCTATGCTTACGTCATAAGTTTATTGGTATAACTTGCTTAATTGTACTCGGAGCATGGAGGCTTTGAGACTCGGAAGTTAATGAATCTGAAAAGCTAATCTTGAGACCGAACGAGTCTGTTTGGAAAGAGCGAAGGCAAGGGCCTGGAGAGGGCTTGTCTCGCAAGGTGGCAGATCGTTCGTGTAAACCACTAAAAGTTGAGACGTGGACGGGCCCCGTAGGTGAAAGGGCAAGTGCATGTGCCTTCGGAGGACATGGCTTGCAAGGTCGTAGCCCCGCCTCGTCGTCGGTTAAGGACCGTGTCGTTGTTGGCCCCGCTTGAGCAAGTATTGAACAAGTACCGAGTGCATGCTAGTTGTATGGGAACTAGTAAACCTACGTAACCTTAATAGCTTGCAATGGCGTAGGTTACCCGAATCCTTGGTCGTAGGATCCGTTGGGGTGGACAGGTTCACGAGGTACCGTTGAACGGCTGCCCACTCGAGGATTTGGACCCTACAAAGTTGTAGGATGTCATGGTGAACGGTTGATATACGTGTTCTTAAATGATGCGTATGTCGTGTACCTCGGGTTTTCCCAGCTGGTGATAAATCGATGCGTATCGCTGTCCCTCGCAGTAATGAGTACCGCTTGTGAATCGAGTCACATCGTAGTTAACAACTTGAACGAAGCTTTGGATAATTATGGTTGCTCGTGATGATTTTTACTTATGCTTTACAGTATTTATATCTTTCTTGATGCTAATATCATTGTTACTTATGTACAAGTTAATAATCGCTAAAATCCTGAAAGTAAGGATCAATGGCTTAGTCGTTGTTTTATTATCAAAACCAGCTACATCCTCTCGAGCCTTGCATGTCTAGGCGTCGGCCTTAGAGTGCCATGTTGACGGGTCGGTCTTGCTGAGCTCTAGTTGCTCGTGCTTTGTGCCTTTGTTGTTTTGTTTCGTGTGATGCATTAGATTGCCCCGTTGGTGTTATGCCCCGGGATATGCAGATTCCGGAGGGCTGGACTTCCCACCGGGAGCCTAGTCTCGCCGCAAGAATGTGCTTGGCTACGTGATAATCCGTATGGGCTCGGATTTATCACCTTTTGCTGTATAATATCGTCGAGACGTATCAACGTTATGTTTGCTTCCGCACCTTTTCTAAACTTGAACTTGTTAAACTTCCGCTGCTTTGAACTTAATAAACTCGATGTAAATTATGAAGTTCTTTCCACTCGTTGTAATATAAAGTTGGCCAGCTTGTTGTATTATCAAGTGTCCGCTTAAATAGCACCTCGGGAATCACGATCCGTGGGTCGGTCTGTTGCACTAGTTCTTTTCTCCTTTTTGGTGATGTGTTGCCAAAGGGGGAGAAGAAATTTCTATGTGTTTATCTTTATCTTGTTTTCATTATGTATTGAACTATGTGTGTGAGATGGACAAGTGGTTTGGTTGGAACTATGGTTGATTGTAATAAGTTTAGACTTGTTTTAAATTATCTCCTCTATGTGGTCTCGTCGTGTGATATGGTGATCTGTTGTTTCTCTCTTTTAGATGCATTTGTGTGATGATAAAATGCCATATTGCATTGTTTGTGGTTTTCATATTATGGATGCATAGATAAAGGGGAGCTCCTCATGATTTACATCTCTAATGTGCATTTGGTATTGTATAGACCAAATTTTGAAATTCAATTTCATGCACATATTAAGGGAGAGCTCATCTTTTATCCTTGCAAGCTGTGCTTTTTGATTCATCTTTTTAGAAATTTGATTGTATTGGCATGAATCACCAAAAAGGGGAGATTGAAAGTGCATCTAGGCCCCTCATTTTATTTTGGATGATTGATATCAATACAATTAAATTTGGACTAATGCTTTCATGAGAATGTGTGTAGTGAATATCCAAAGCACATGAAAGTGTAGCAAGCACAATCAAAAAGGAGAAAAGAAATGTGAAATGCAATAAAAGGAGAATTTGGAAAAGACCCCTCTCAAAGCTTGTGCCTCGCTCTATTTCTTTGCTTTGAGTCATAGAGATGCCATACTATAAAGAGGGATGCAAATCACAAAGGTGGCTAAGAATGGAGATGCTCCCAAACTCAAGAAATCCCCTCCAAGCCCATTCTTTCGAACCCCTCGGAAGCTCCGGTGTGGTACCGGAAGTTCCGGTAGGCTTACTGAAAGTTTTGCTCTCGGGAAAAGCCATACCGGAAGTTCCGGTCCCCAGTACCGGAAGTTCCGGTAGGCTTACAGAGAGTTTTGCTCTCGGGAAAAGCCATGCCGGAAGTTCCGGTCCGTGGTACCGGAAGTTCCGGTAGGCTAACAGAGAGCTTTGAGCCCTCCGGAATGCCATACCGGAAGTGCCGATACAGCACCGGAAGCTCCGGTGCGGTTCAGTTCTCCAACCCTAAACCTACGTACCGGAAGCTCCGGTACTCCACCGAAGTTCCGGTGCGGGCCAAAAGTCCAGATCTAACCCTAATTCGAACCATACCGGAAGTTCCGATACGCTATCGGAAGTTCCGCTGCGGGTTTTCGGACAGGCCAACGGCTCTTTTTGGGCTGTGGTATATAAACCACACCCCCCCCCCATTCCATTCACTCACTAGCACAACTCCGAACCAACACACACTTGAGCTTCACTCCATCTACTCCAAATCCTCTCCAAAAGCAAAAATTCCATCCTTGAGCTAGGATTTGAGTGAGAGACTTTGAGCAAGTGTTTGAGAGACTTGATTCCATTCTTGAGCATCTTCACTCCCGTCAAGCTTGTGATTTGGATTTGTTACTCTTGGAGCTTTGAGCTCCTAGACGGCTAGGCGTGCTCGTGAGCTCCCAACTTGTGTGGTGACGCCCGAGAAGTTTGTATTGCCCGTCCCGAAAGGGACCTTGATAGTGGAAAACTCAAGCTCAACCTTGGTGGTGACTTGAGGGAGAAATAGGGTTGA
Source organism: Chloris gayana (assembly GCA_031894775.1). Taxonomy (NCBI): domain Eukaryota; kingdom Viridiplantae; phylum Streptophyta; class Magnoliopsida; order Poales; family Poaceae; genus Chloris; species Chloris gayana. The sequence goes on from JAUNZO010004745.1 coordinate 82,950, forward strand.
GAGAAACCCGGTCCTTGGTGGACTTTCTCAACGGAGACGTAGAGTCCTTGGTGGGCTTGAACTTCGGTGAAAAATCCGTGTCTCTTGTGCTCCCTCTTTTACTTGCGCGTTGTTGTTTAATTTACTAGGTTGCTTGTTAGCTTTCCGTTGTGCCGTTATATTCCTAGAATTGCATAGGGTTGTTCCTTTCTTTCTTGCAAACACTAGAATTGTGTAGGGTTTAATTCCGTATTTATCACCCTGCACCGGAAGTTCCGGTATCCTACCGGAAGTTCCGGTATTTGACGTTTTCGTCTTAGTGTTATTTCGCAGAAATTTTTAGGTTCGCCTATTCACCCCCCCCCCTCTAGGCGACTTTCGGGTTCCCCCTATCCTTGTTGTTTTGTTTCGTCCTAAAGTCCAGAAAATTGCCCTACAAAAATATTTTCTTGTTCATCTTCCGCTATCCTATCACCCTTTGTGCTGCTACAATTTCGTTTCAGTTTGCTTTGTTGAGTTTGTGTCCATAATTAGAGTCGTGTTGCTGGTCGAGTCCATGTTATTTATTTCTAGTATTGATCTAAGTCTTGGAGGCGCTCCTATTTTTCTACCTTGTTATTGCGCTAGGTTGAGTTTCAGTTTGGTTGTGTTCTGTCTTCCAATGCGCAAGAGCAATTCTGAACCTTCTATTTTGTGCGCAAGTTAAAAAAAAAAGAGACGGATCCGACTCTCTTGTTTGTGGCACTAGTACAGAAAGAAAGAAAGGAAGGAAGTAGCGTTGTTGCCTGTGAAGAAATAAACAAATAGGACCAGTTGAGCTTCCAGTGATCCAATTTTATCTTTTGACTAGAGCTGTACACGTGGCCCAATTTTTTTTCCTACATCCATATTGTTGTGCATTACTCGCGAAACGTGCAAACTTTACATTTTTAGGTACTTGTGTAGAGTTGCCTTGTGTTGGAATTGTATCTTTCCTGTGCGGCACTTCTGAAAAAAATAAGAAAAAAAAGAGAAAAAGGCAAGTGCATACATAAAAGCCGCACAAAAGAATTGAAAAAAAAGCAAGAAAAAGAATACAAAAAGAAGAAACCAGAGTGCTTGCATCCTTCTTGTGTCCGAGGTACAGTGGTATATTTCTATTTGCTAGTTTGGTCTAGGTCCAACCTCGGATTTTAGGCCAGCAACATAGGCTTGTACTTTGGACTATTATTCAACTTTGCAATTCTGATTTCGAGTTTGCTAATCCTTGATACTCTCATATTTGTCCAACCAAGATACACATATATCCTTCCGAATAGCACAGGTTTTGGTCCTCGCAATTGTCAGTCCACGCTCTTCGGGTAATCCTTTGCTTTGCTAATAATAAGAACCTTTGTAAGAGCTTGGTAAGACGCTTCCATTTGCTTTTGTGAGAGTCATCACTGTTCTAGTAGTGTGATAGGGATAACGTTTACCGGATTGTTCCTGTTTTTTGTCTTTGTTGCTCATAATGACAGGTGATAATATGAGTACTCTTGCACAACGAGTGCTTAGTTCTCAAATGGCAAAGGCGGAGCAAAATCAATAGATTCAGACTTTCTTTTCTGTGATGAATCGACGTTGTTGTGTTATCATTGATGGTGATACTAGCCGCAATATTGCAAGTTCTGAGTTGGTCGAGAAGCTTGGCTTGACCACACGACCACACCCATGGCCATACTACATCCAAGGTGTCAATTTTTGTGAGAAGATAAAGGTAAATAAAATTGCACGTATCAATTTTTTTCTTGGTAACTATAAGGATAGTGCAGATTTTGACATAGTACCTATACAAGCATGTCATTTGTTACTAGGTACACCTTGGATTAATAGAAATAATGTTGTGCACAATACCATCACTAATAGATACTTATTCAAACATAATGGCACTAAAATTATTCTCAAACCTTTGAGTGCTGTTGAAATTTTAGAAGCTGATCTAGAAAGATTTGAGAGAAGAAAGAATGAACCTTTTAGAAAAGAATGGGCGATTTCACAAGTTGCAACACTTTCATCTAAATTTAAGTTGTTAAATGAGGAACATATTTCTTTGCCTTTTGTTGGAGCTAATATCTTGCAGCATGTACAACAAGAAGATGAGGTGAATAATGTTGAGGTGTCAACGACCTCATTTTATATTTCAAAACAATCACTTCATCATGAATCTAATACTCATGCTAAAATTGAGAGCAAAGGTAATGCTACACTCATGGATCTGTGAGATTTCTCATGAAGTGCCCAATGTTTCCACCAATCATACTAATATAGAGCAACATCTAGTTGAACCTTCTCTTGAATTACCTTTGTCACAAGTTGACTTTTCTACTGGTCCTTGTGATAAAGATGTGTTGTGTGCTAGTACTTCATTTATACCTTTGCAACAACTAATGAATGAAAATACTTGTGCTAATAATATAACCTTGCTTCCGATTGCTTCTGAAATTGATGAGTTGAAATTGTTGTCTTCTTTAAGTACTTCAGTTTACATTGAATTCGATGCTCTCTGTGATCTAATTAATTTGGAGAAGAAATTTTTATGTGCTGAATTGCCTTGGTTGCCTAGACATACATATCACTATATAGGAAACTATAATTGTCAAGGACAATATATGGTGCATCGAGTTTATATTTGTTCGAAACAAAAATCTTCTTTGTTTGGGCAACAATATGATGAATTAGAGGGCTATAGTAACACTAATCATGTAAAATCCAGTTGCTCTAGTTTTGTTTTCAAGAAACAGACTATCTTCCAAGAAGGAAAGCATTAGTGGTTTTCACCTACGATATCTTCTACAACTATGGTCAAACCGAGGACAGATTCTTTTCAAGGAGAGGAGAACAATAAGGAAATGATATCCTTCAAAATAATCATTCAAGCACCAACGACGCCGAGGACGGCTTTTCATCAAGAACGGGAGGATAATGAGGACATCACACCCTCGGATATACCCAACACTCCTCCAATACACATACATAATTCAAGGACAAAAACTAGAGCACGGCAATGGAATTTACGGGTGAGCATGTTCCTAATGATCTCTTAATTTATATTTGAGAATATGTTACTACCTAATGAGTTAATTATTGTTAGGAACCATGGATATGATGATAATATGGTTAAGGAGGAGGTTAGAGGCGTGGAGGGCCAGCAAGGACGTCCATGTCAAGTTGGAGGCCGAAACAAAGTCGACTTCGATTCTGTTTCGGAGTCCAGAAACAGCCTGCACCAAAACGGACACCCTGGTCGCATACGAAGTCCGTTTGGGACGTTCTTTATATGGATGGAAAGATAATTTGATAAACTATCCATTGGCGCTGGTCTCATATCCAAATTCGTCCCGAGTCGTCGGGAATTGCCGAAATACAAAGACGTCCAGAAACTGTCCCGGTGTTGCACCACCTTCTTTTGGCCTTTGGGCCGTGTATTTTGTTGAGCCCACTTAGGGCTGCGTCCAGGGGAGATGGACGACCCTAGGGACCTCATAAACAGCCGCCGCCCCTTCCTCAGGGTTTGGGGTTTTGCTTAGATTATTCTGTCAAGAACAGTTTCGCCGTTTTATCGGGTTGTGAGACCCCAACTCGTGAGTTTAATCATATATTTGCAATTTGGTTGCTTCTATCTTGTTCTTGCTTATGTTCTTCGATTCGCAGGAAAGGATTAGCCTTCCATGCGAGGTCACTCGTGCTTGCACGGTTGATAACCAGAGGAGACGTGGTGCTGCGATTGCGGGGTTCGGAACATGTTGTTCGGAAGCCGGATCGATTTGTGTCAAGCCTCCGCCAAATCGTTGTTAATCAGAACCTTTCGGAAGATCGGGACACCCTGTACACATCATCATGCTCGCCCATTACTTCGAGAGGGGAACAGCAACCCAGCACATTCCCACGACCCAACTTGACCCTTTGTTTGCAGACACGGCGACAAATTTCATTTTTCCCCGCCGCTGGTGATCCACCGCGCGTGACCTCTACGATGAGACCCCACTCCGACACTCCCTCCGCTCAAACCAAGCCCGTGCTGCATGAGCTGCATGGCCGAAGTGTGCCTCTGCCGCTATCGCCGCCGACGGTCCACCTTCGGCCACCGCCTTCCACAACGTCCCCTCCCCAACGCCTCGGCCCGAGATTCTAGGCCCGGGCGGCTAGATATAGCCCCGATGGCATGCTCATGCCCCACTCGAGCGAAGTGCCACCCTGCTCCGGTGAGCTACCCACCGCGCGCCACACTTAGCCAAATTTGACCGTAGTGGCATTTTTGTAAATATAGCAAACTCTCAAGGAAAATAAAATTTAATAACTTGCAGCAGGAAACTCAAAAGCAGTGGAACTTGTACTTTGCAATGCACCACTTTGCCATATATGTTTACGTGGAGAAAAGCAGAGTGTCATGCTATTTAAGAAGCTACCATGTTAAGCATTAAAAATTGCAAATTTAAAAGTTTACAATATGCAAACTTCACCAAATTTGATTCCAACCCTCCTCACATCATGTTTCATGATATTCTACATGAATTTAGTGTATTTGAGCATATTTGCATCATTTTGGTCATTATATGTTATATGGCCATAATTGCCATAATTGTTTAAATAAGTAAAATGTATGTATAGATGCTCATCTATTTGTTCTGGTGCTTATGAGGAATAAAGTATGATTTGGCATAAAAAATCATGTTTGGGAATGTTTTATACTTCCATTTGCTTAAATGGTAAAATTGCTAAGTGCATAATTGCCATAAGTGATTAATTAGGAAAATGCTTTATTTTAGGAAATAGGTAAATTGAAACTTATTTGCTTCGGTGCTCAATGATAAGAAAGGTTATGTTTTCATCGTAAGGATCAGGTTTAGAAGTGTTTTATTGCTGAATTATTAATTTTAAGTTGTCATGTTAAATTAACAAAAAAAATGACATATAGCCATCTTGTCATATTTAAATCATATGCAAAATTCTCGAAATGATGCCTATAGTGTATGATGCACAATCTTGCTATTTTAGTATGATTTTACAGAATATAACCATAATCTTGCATAGGGTAACTTTTACTTACATAAGCATGCTGAGTTGTAATTATTGCATGTCACAACTTCCATATAGTATTTATGAATAAGTGATATCTACTGTTGTTCTCATCATGCCTAAGCATATCCACCATTGCTTTTCTCTTATATAGGGCAGCTAGCATTGCATAAACATTTGTCTCAATTTCATCATATGCTATGCTCATATTACCATGTAACATACTAGCTAAGTTGTGTGAATTAATTGCCATGTCATATTCCCTGTTAGTATAAAGTCATAATTTTTATGCTACTTAGTTTATGTTTCTTTTAATTAGAACTTTGTCTCCTTGACATATGATTATAAGTCACAATCCATATGAAAGCATCAATCTCTCATGCATGAGCATGTTTATTTCATGCAAATATTCCATTAAATTTCCTTATTGAGAAACTTCCATGAACTGAATGTATTTGTATTCATTCATACTCACATTATGCATTGCATACATATAGGAACCCTGACCGGAGGCGAGAATCAAGAGGAGTAGCAAGCTGAACTGAACTCGGTTGAGTGCACTAACAGCGATCGGAACCAAGGCAAGCCCGGTGCATAATCCCACTTGTTTAGTCGGGTTTTAATTCTATATATGTCTATATTATGTATTGCGCATTCATTTTAGGAATTGATCGGAAACTAGTTGCGTTATGATCCTTGTTCCTATGGTCTTGGATAGGTACAAGCTTTTCCGTCGATGGCTATGCTTAAATGAGTCATCGGTAGCAACATTGAGCGGTTTGGAGACCACTTGGCTTAGGGATTTAATATTATTACCCTCTCACATGGAATTAAATGCAGACCATACGGGAGTGTGTAACAACCCTGAATAATAAAATGCATTTCATGTCATTCATGAGCATGGCATCCTATTCAATTATGAGATTACTGAGCATTGTGATCAAGAATTTCACATAAAATATCAAACTAAATAGAGAGCAAAGAAAAGAAAATGCTTAAAAAGAATTTAAATAAGAGCGAATAAGGGGTTTAACATTTTTTCTGCTACTTAAACACCCTAAATAAAGATTTACAAAAATTTCCTGGAATTATTTTTTCTTTGTGAAAATATTTGCAAGAAATAAACAAAACTCCTTTTGTTAATTTATCTTAGAATTTTTTTAATTCGAAAACAGTTTGGAATCTCAACCTGGCCTTAATATGAAAAATGTTTGAAATACTTTCAAATGCATCCCTGTTTTTTCGCAGAATTTTTCGAGTGCCGGAAGTATGAGTTTTAATTAGTCAAAAGTCCGAGCGTGTTTATGTAAAACTGCCGTAGCCCCACATGTCACTCTCTTCTTCTTCCTCTCTCTGTTCAAACCGCCTTTCACCGTACCGCTCGGCCGAGCCACGCAGCAACCCCGACCGCGCGTCCTCCTCTTCCCACGCCACGCAGCTGGCCACCTCGCCACCTCACCTCTCGGCCGTGGGGATAAAAGACCCGGGCCCGAGCTCCCCTCCTCTTTCTCTCCGGTTCTTCCCCACCCGGACTCCACCAACCGCGCCTCCTCTCTGTTCGCCGCCCCGCTCGGCCGCCTCCGGCCGTCCCCGGCGAGCCACTACCACAAACGGTGCGCCCTCCTCTCCCGAAGCTTGCCATGGCGTCCAATCGAGATTTCCCGCACTAGAGCCCGAGATCGAGGCGTTTTCCTCCTCGGAGGTCACCGCCGGCGGCCATGGCCGTTCGTCCAAATTCTCCATCCTAGGTGAGCCGTTTTCCCCTTTCTCTCTTCACGGGCGTGCGCAGTAGTTCCCTCTCTCTATTTGGTAGCTTATTGTTGAGTTGTTCCCACGAGACACCGGAAATTGGTCGCTCTACATCAAGTCCGGCCGCCACATTTACACCTCACCGTGGAACTCCATCGTCCGGCCATCCCCAAGCCCAACCAATCACTTGCCGCTCTTGATTGTGCTCCGCTTGTGCCTCGGGACCTATTTTTCCCCTAATTTTGTGCACCACGGCGGTCACTAGGTCTCGCCGGAGCAGCGCGTAGACAGGTGCTCGCCGCCGGCGTCCTTCCCGGTCACCACAGCCGCCGTGGACCCCACCGTGCGTGTCCCCGTGTCGCGTGGAGTCTCCCGGGCCAAGCAACCCACTCCCCACCCCCTCCCGCATCCCTCCGGCGAGCCGCCGCCGCGCTCGGCCACCACGGCCATGGCCGTGGTGTTCCTGGAGTTGGGCCGCGCGCGGGCCTCCGGGCCGGGCTGAGCAGCTAGGCCCTGGGTGCCGGATGGGCTCGGCCGATTTCGGCCCAAAGGATTTTGTTTTCTTTTGCGAATTTATCTATTTTCAGGATTTGTTTCAAACTTCAAATATTTGTAGAAAATTCAGGATAACTCGGAAAAATGTCAAACAAAGTTCATTAGATTCATAAAATTATTCTCTATTTGTTTATGAATTCAAATACCTATTTTGAGAAATTATAATTTCATAATTTAATTAAGTCCTTTTCTTTAGTTAATATAACCTATTATTTTATGCTAATTATTAATTGTTTTTGAAAAATAAATTTCTTTAAAAATTAGAGATACTTGCAGACGAAAGTGTTTGTGAAAACTGTTTTCCAAAATTCAACATAAACACCGTCATTTCATGTGATCCCAAATTAATAGCTTAAGTGTTATCACATGTCATGAAGCATTTATTATTGTTGTTTAAAAGCATGATTAGTTATTAATGAATGAACCTGATTAATTATTAATTAATGAACAAGATTAATGATTAATTTTTAAGTAATGACCATGGTTAAGCAATAATTAATAAGCATGATCAACTATTACTTATTGCTTAACGAACATGATTAATTGTTAATTACTAATTGCCAGGTAATGAACTTAAGTAATAATTAATGGCTAATTAATGACCTTGGTTAGTTCAATCATTGCACATCATCTCATGTACATGCATGCATGCATGGTTGTGATTCGCGACGTATTGTTGGTCGACCTAGGTTACGGCGTGATCGAGGTTCCGTCCGAGGTCGAGAAAGGAGACGGAAGTTTCAAAGTCAACCGAGCACATCGAGGAAGCTAACCCCGACTCAAATCAAGGCAAGCCCGGTGCATCCCACCTATGTTTTTAAAGTCTTTTCTTTTATCACGAGTAATTGTGTCGTGATTGTGCATTAGGTTATAGGAATTGCTTGATACCCTAGATGCATGAGTAGAATTCCTATGTTACCTGTTTATCCAAGTTGGTTTTGTGTCTCGATAGATGCTACGCTTAATTCACGGGGCTACGGTAGAAGTCGAGTGGTGCTGAGCACGCTCGCGAGATGATACGGTCCGATCTTAAAGCATGGAGGCTTTAAGTTGATTGATGTCTTTCAAGTTAAAGTTAAAGAATGAAGTTGAAGATGAAATTGAGATCGGACGGGTCTTGTAGGAGAAAGGGCAAAGACGAGGTCTTGCAAGGTGGTAGCCCCGTCCGTGTCGATCAAGGACCGTACCGTTGTTGGCCCTGCTAAGCAAGTATTGAACGTACCGATTTACATACCGGTGTTTATGGGGCCGGGAAGCCGATGTAACCTAATTGCCTCGGTGGTTGGACGTAGCTCATCCCCTAATTGGCTGGAGAATGAGGCGAGGCCTCATGTCTCAAAGGGAGAGGAATGGGTGGTCGCTCACGGATAGCGTCGAGGACGGGTATCGCGTGGGGTCCCCGGGTTCTCGGGCGGATGGGAGACTAACCCGGCCACCGTCGGGAGTTAGCGTGAAAGGTTGTCGTATGCGACCAAAGGGGTGCGTATACGCCGTGTAAACGGGTTTTCCCAGCTGGTGAAATCGATTCGAATCGCTGTCCCTCGTAGTAATGAGTACCGCTTGTTCACCGTGTCACATCGTAGTTAATCAAGTGAAAGATGAAGGAAGAGGAATGAAAGAATTGTTGTTTGGAATTAATCTTTTCCTGCAACTTGATTGCAATAGTGTTAGACTGCAAACCTAGAGGTTAATGAACTTAACGTGAGCTAAAATACGAAAGTAAGGACTCAACCTTTAATGCTGTTTTCGCAAAGGAGTAAACCCCACGACCGGAAAGCCTTTGCATACTAGGCGTCGGCCTTAGCGTGCCATGTTGACGGGTCGGTCTTGCTGAGTATTAGAATACTCGGGGTTTGTTCGTTATGCTTTTCGGGATTTGGGTCGCACTTCAACAGCTCGTACGGTAGTTCCTGGAAGTGGAATGTCCCGAGGATGGTTCCCACCGGTGGGAACAGATCCCGACGTCGTGAAGAGGAAGGACCGTGATGTACGAAGGGCTCGAGTGCATCACGTTGATCATTTAATAGTCTTTTGTTGTTCAAAGTACAAGTTTCCGCTGCAATACTCGTAGGTTGTTAAACTTCAATAAGATTTATATTTCCGCTGTACCAATGTTTGTATTTCGAAAACATGGTTATATTATACCATGATGTATATATGCTGGCTTGTATGAGATGATACACTCGTTGTAACTCGCTTCGTCGAGTGTCCCTCTGTTCCGATTCCCGGGTGTCCCGGAGGGGATGTCACGAGTGCATGTGTAGGATGCGCCGACAAGGTTGGCCGTTACTCGCCATAGCCCGGTGCGTGTCGGTTGAGGACCGTTCGTTGTGACTCCGCGAGCAAGGATTGAGTTGTGTACCAAATGCACACCTTCGTATGGGAGTTGGTAAACTAATGTAACTTGAGAGTCATAGTATTGGACGGTCTCTTCACCCTTTGTGCCAAGTGTCGGACATGGTGGTTGCACGAGTTTGTGAGTAGATGGAGGGTGTGTATTGTTCTCTTGAACCCGATGAACTGTGGTTGCAAGGGAGATGCACATTCGGAGAGTGGACCCGACTCATAGCTATGGTGATCTCGTGAAAGGTGGCCATACGTGTTCATAAATAATGCGTATGTCGTGCATTTGTGTTTCTCCTGCAGGATGTAAATCGATATATATCGCCCTCCCTCGAGGTGATGAGTACCACTTGTGTCAAGCTGATTACATCGTAGTAAGGACATGAATATGGATATTAAGCTTGTTGTTTCAAGTATTAATTTATGTATTGCAACCATATTTTGCTAGTCATGCTCATAAAATTTACGTTTATGTCACAACCCTCTTAATATGGCTAAAACATGAATTTTTAGAAGTGGATAGGTGCTGTCTTTAGCAATTTCAGCAAGCCCGGTCAGCCTCTCTGCATATTAGGGTCGGTTCTTATAACCATTTTGACGCGTAAGCCTTGAAGAGTATATTAGATACTCGGGGTTTTCGTTTAAATTATTTTCTGGAGTCCCGTAGCCCGACTATTGTGATTGCTTGTGGGAAATTCGTGTGGCAAGGTGAGGAGCCCCGGGATTGGACCGTGGAGTGGGTTCCGGCATCACCAAACTAAGAGTGAGACCATGTCCTATGGGATTGTTGGGGGAGATCACCACCTTACCCCGATGGGCCAATCCGGAGGAAATAGGCCCAACAAGGCCACGCAAGAGGTCCCTCACACGCTTGGTGGCCCAAGGGAGAAATACTCGGAAGGGACCACTTGGCCCGGCCAAGGCCCAACAAGGTCATGAAGGGAGAAGTTAGCCCATAAGAGCTAGTCCTGTGGGATAAATGTAATTGACTAGAATGCCCTTTGAATAGGTGGGAGAGTGTTTGGGTATGAGTGTAATTTGAGGAGGCTGATAGGGACCATTAGGGTTGAGAGAGTATGAGGCTATAAATACTCTCTCAACCGATCACATCAGCCCGGATTGGACACCTCCCGTAATATCACCGTAATAGCAATGAGAGCCTTCGTATGGGGTCCTTCGTGATCGCTTGTAGCCTCCCGAAGACCCTCGTCCCTTCATAGTTTTCCTGTTACTTCCCATTAGGCCTAGCCCAAGGGCCTCTCGTAGTCCCGAAGCTCCTTGCTACTCTTCGGGACATCCTTGGGCTGGCCCAATCCTTGTTGATTATGGCCTTCGTAACCACAACAGCTGGATCCGTTCGTGGGGATTGAACAGGAAAGTCTACATCATGGCGGGGGGGGGGAGGGGGTACACCGAAGTCGAAGGGTAGGTGATCCCCAAAGCTCTATAGCAGCAGATCCGGTCGATGCAGCGGGCCAAGAAGAAGTCATACTCACGCAGGGCGAGTTACTCGAAGGGGTGACTAATGAAGGAATCTCCGGTGCGATGGAAGGGGTCCTTGAAGCATCGGTGCAAGCTCCGCCCGAAGACCTCGAGGCTGCAGCAAGAGCGGTCGGAGTTGGAAAGGCGGGCTCAAGAGGAAAGAGAGCATGAAGAGCAAGCACGAAGGGAGGCCAAGGAAAGGCTTCGCCAAGAGGAAGAAATCGCTCTTTGTGCACAGGAGAATATCGGGCTTCTTGCTGCACAGCTGGAGGCTCAAAGGAAGGAAGCCAAAGAGCGCGCGTTGAGGGCGCGGGCTTCGGAAAGCATCGCAAGGCAGGAGGCGGGGTACAAGGAAAGGTTGGAAGCAGCCATGAAAACTCGGGAGTTGTTGACAAAGCAGCTAGAAGTTCTATGAAGGGCGAACATGTCGGAGCGACAGGCCCCAGCACATGAAGTTTATCAGGAGTGGCCTCTGCAAGATCCCGGGCTCGAGCGGATAGCCCGGCCTTCACAAGACCCGGCACCGAGGCGGATCGCTCTTCCTTCGGCTGCGAGGCTCGGATCAAAGTGTCGAGGTGCATCCTTCCTTACCCTTGACATGGGAATTACAAACAGCGGTGTGGCCTCATCGATTGGCCGGGGTCAAGCTTCCGGTATACGGGGGACGACGGACCCGAAGGAGTTTTTCATTCGATATGAAACAGCGGTTGAGTCTCGCTGGTGGTGGAGATGCAATTAAAGCAAGAGTGCTCCCGCTAGCGCCGGAAGGCTCCCTATCGCCATCATCTTTATCTTCCTTAATTTGTCACCATGTCTCTGCGTATCCACTCCTTCATCATCTCGTATACCCATAAGGCAAGTATACGACACCATACAACTAGCATGCACTCGATGCTCGTTCAATACTTGCTCAAGCAGGGCCAACAACGACACGGTCCTTAACCGACGACGGACGGGGCTACAGCCTAAAGCTTTGTCGGTGCATTTTCGCGGAACTCACCCAAAGGAACTAAACAACGGAGACATGGCCGCGTGTTGTCGGTGGGATCGTGAAACACTAGAGCGGTTCCATGCTCTAGTTTCTTGATTTAATGCAATGGATGTTGATGTTATGTTATGTTCTTGGATTCGTTTCTTGATTTGTTTATCAAACCTTCTGTTTGGGATCCCCTTTTTCATATTAAATACCTAAATAATATTACTCCAGCTTTTGACAAATATCTGTTTGTTTAAATATACCCACCTTTTTTAGCACACTATGGTGAGATCAATTGGTATGGATGGTGCATATATCAATTTTTGTATTTTCACATAGATTTTGTACTTGAATGAATTTTTTTCTTAATATAGTATCTATATCATCCTTGGCCTATAATGAAATTTACAAACGTTATCCTGTGATTGTAAATTACAATAATTCCTTGTATACTATATTTTTTGCCACATCATTCCCTGGATGATCCGAGTCGTCAATCAACACTTTGAGTCCTTTCCTGTGTGTCACTTGAGATATAGCTAAGTAGAGTTCTCCATGGAATTTGACTTGTTTGTTTAAGTAAAGGCCGATGCTTTGAAAGGTATGAAGCACTAGAGCAATTTTATCGGGGATGACGCCCACCCTAATACTACTCGAAGACCGGTTCAATGAGCTGAAGAACTCACTCATTGGCACTCGTTTCAGAGTTGGTGGAAGATGTTCCTCTTGATCCAACAGGCGTCCCTCTCAACGCAGCGCCAGCAGCTTTTGCCCTGGACCAAGATGCTCGGGATGCATCAACCGCCGCCGGACGGACAATAGAAAATGCCTTCGAAGATCTTGATAGGGATTTTCCAAGTATCCTCTTCGATTCTGAAGAAACGCTCGGATGATAGGCTTGAGGAAAATCCTAAGACCGGTGACACGAGTACTTCCGGCGGTCCCGCTTAATGAACTTTGTAATAGGGCTATTTTGGAATGAGACATCTTGGTCGTCATACTTGCTAACTTATTTACTTAAGACATGATGGTTATTTCAACTGAATAATTATGATCCAATTCTGGCTCTTAATCAGCACAGATCACAATTCATAATTATAGCTTACTTTAACAAGATAATGTAATACAAGCAAAAAGCTAGTTTGTAGGATTTTAAGATTTCACAGATTGTCCTTAACACAACAGTCTACCAATCAGTATTCATAATATCATAGACTGCTCTTAACATAGCAGAATAGCAAAGTATCATAGACTCGCTCTTAACATAGCGAGAATAGCAAACTATCACTGATCGCTCTTAACATAACAGCCCCCTGGCTCAATAATTTAATTCAAAATTAAAGTATGGAGACACAAAAAACAAACATCATCATTAGATAAAATTACTTTATTATAATATGAAAAACTTTACAATAAATACTCTTAAATATAAAAACGACGAAGCTGATCGATGTTCCAGGAATTTGGAATCTCTTCTTCCTCTCGAGGTCATAAGCCTATAAGCCCCCAATCTGGAGAACGATTTAACCAAAAAGGTCCTTCCCGCACCGGTGACAACTTATGCCTGTTCTTGTTAGATCGAATCTTCCGAAGAACCAAGTCTCCTACTTGGAACTCCCGAGTGCAAACATTACGATCTTGATAACGACGTAATCCCCGATGATATTTAGCGGCTTGAATCGGAGCTTGATCACTTAGTTCTTCCGCAGCAACCAATTCAACCCGACGTTGATCATCATACGTTTCTTCATCATAATATCGTACTCGAGCCGACACCATATTTACTTCTGTAGGTAGCATGGCTTCAGATCCATACACCAAAGAAAATGGAGACCGTCCCGTAGCTCTGCTAACATTAGTGCGCAGCCCCCAAAGTACCCAGGGCAGTTCCTTAACCCACTTTCCTGCATACGGCTTCAATCGGTCAAAAATTCTTGGTTTAAGACCGGTCAAAATCATTCCATTAGCTCGTTCCACTTGTCCATTGCTTTGCGGGTGTGCCACCGACGCATATTGCAACTTGATCCCTAAACTCTCAAGCATAGTCTTTGAAGAGCTCGAAGTAAATTGAGGCCCATTATCAGTAATAATACTGTATGGGACCCCAAAACGTACAAAGATGTTCTCGCAAAAACTTGATTGCGCGAGCTGTGGTTGTACTAGTAACTCGCTTCAGCCTCAATCCACTTAGAAAACTTGTCTACCGCCACAAAAATATGCGTAAATCCTCCCGGCGCCCGTTTAAAAGGTCCAACTATATCCAGCCCCCAAGTAGAAAAAGGCCAAGTCATTGGGATCAATTGCAACTCTTGAGCCTTAGTATGAGGTTGTCTTGCAAAAAACCGACATCCTTGGCAATTCTTAACCACTCTATGCGCATCATCCGTCGCTGTAGGCCAATAAAATCCTTGTCTAAATACCTTTTCAACCAATGTCTTTGAAGAGGCATGATTTCCGTAAATTCCCTTGTGTACGTCTTCAAGCAATTGAATGCCATCGAAACCGATACACATTTCATCAAAATATTAACTCCGCGCTTATATAATTCTCCTTCGAGAATTAAATAACTACGGGCTCGAACTTCTAATCTTTGCTTCTCCACTTTATCTTCTCGGAGTTTTAGCAGATTGCAGATAGTCAAGATACGGAGTACGCCAATCAGAATCAATAATCATAACATCCAATGGCTGAATATCGTCAGCATTGGACTCGCTTGCTATCTTTTCTCGGTAAGACGGCCCCCCTCAGATCGGTCCTCCAATACCGCTTTCTCCTCCCGACTCTTTAAGACCGATTCGTCCACGATCTCTCGTAATAGTAGCTTTACGCTCCATCTTTATAGATGGTTTATCCAATACTTGAAGAAAGACGCTAGGAGGAACCGCTCGTCGTGAAGATCCCAGTCTAGCCAACTCATCCGCAGCAGAATTATTTCCGCGCAGTATATGAGAAAATCGCAAACCATCAAATTTGTCTTCAAGTTTCCGAACCTCTTGACGGTAAGCAATCATATGATCATCATGAGCATCCCATACCTTGTTAACTTGACTTATCACCAACATTGAATCACCATAAATGTCCAACCATCGGACTCCTAGCGAAACAGCTACTCTAAGCCCATGAAGCAAAGCTTCATACTCCGCTGTATTGTTGGAGGCTCGAAAATGCATTTGTAACACATATCCGAGTGGTTCCTTTTGCGGGGTGAGAAGTACCACCCCAGCCCCGCGCTCGAAAGCTGCAGAGACCCATCAAAGAACATCTCCCAATATTCCAATGCTTGAATCTCTCGCGACACTTGTGTCTCCAGCCATTCTGTTATGAAATCAGAAAATGCTTGTCCCTTAATAGCCGTTCGTGAAGAAAACGTAATCTCATACTGGCCAAGTTCTATAGCCCACTTAGCAACTTGGCCAATCGCTTCTCGGTTTCGGACAATATCTCCAATAGCAAACCCAGTCTTAACCTCAATAGGATGTGCTTGGAAATAATGCTTCAACTTCCGAGAAGTTATCACTACAAGCATATATTAACTTCTGCAATTGGAGATATCGTATCTTTGATTCGAGTAAGAACTTCACTTACAAAATAGACCAGAGTTAGTGAACCTCGACCCTAACTCCATCCTGCAAATTGCCTTTGTCATCCACTTGTGCGAAGCTTTCCTTGGAGTTCTCCCCCACTTCAAGCTATTCCAAGTACTTGTTCCAAATCCGCCCACTTCAGTCATCGGACCGCCAAGCTGCAGTTGGCGGTGTAGGAATCCAATGCTCGGAGCGCAGACGAATATTTTTCCTTGTCCCCGAGCAAGAGCATAGCCCATTGGAAAAAAGGATGGTTCTTCTGCGACAATCCCCGACCAGCTCTTCCTGCCTTCGGCGCTAAGGTAGCCAAGAATTTCCCTACTGCAGAAACCAGGGAAAAGCTCAAAGAAGACAACGAAGTTCTTGCGCTCCTTGCTTGCATTAAATACTTGAAGACCGTTGGAGGCGTCACTGCCGAGACGATTCTCCGGAGCTTCATAGTGCGGGGAGTTCAACCCCTCAAAAGGCAAGAGCACCCAGCTTGGCTTTTCAATGAAGACACCGCTATGCCTTTGGATGGAACCCTTCTTCCCGACAAAGAGCGGTTAGAAGCTCGCATCAAGCAAATGTCTGTAACCGAATCTAGATCTATCCGGATGTACAAGAGTGGGTCCGGCTTTCAGCTCATGCAATCCTCGCGACCCCGTAAGTATCTCTTCTCGTTTCTTCAAATCTTTGTTGCTTATTATCATCATTTACTTACAAACACTCAATCTTTATAATTGCATAAAATGGACAACTACAGGAGTCACCCTCCTCTTCCTCCTAATGACACTTGGGGAGAGGATTATGCCAACAATACCGCTCCTCCAGCTGTTCAAGCCGGTTTGACTCAAAGGCCCTCGGACCGGTCCTTTCCCTTACCTCCTAGCCTTGCTCCAAAAATCACCAAATCCGGGGCCGTGGTTCAAGCTCCTAGTACAAGAAAACGTACTACTTCCTTGACCATTGGCAGGCCTGCTACTTCTTCCACCGCTCCCGGCGATACTCGCTCGGAGACACAAAAGCTTGAAGAGCAACGACGCGAGGAAGAAGCCGTCGAAAGGGATCGCCGGGCAGCTCGGGCCATTCTTGAAGCTTCCTTGGGAAAAACTCAAGGTACCTCCTCCTCGGTCGATCCCTTATCCAAGGTACCCAAAAGGTCCCGGTATGGCCACCGAGACCGGTCCTAGTGATGCCATAGAAGCGGCTTCAACTCCGCAAGTCAATCCAGCGGAGAAAAGGGCTGCAGACGAAGTGGTGGAGATACCCAAGGCTCGCTCAAGAAGATCAAGACCTCCACCGGCTTCAAGAAGGCTTCCTCATAAGTCTAACTTTTTTCTAAATTATTTCATCTCGCTAAAGCTCCAAAACTGCCGAAGCTTCTTACCCCAGTCTTATTAAATGTGCTTTCTTCTTACAGGGTCCGTTCTAATTTCCAAGCTAGCATAGCTAGCTTTTTAAGAAATAAAGCTTCTTCAACAGCCCTCGCCAGCGGCGTTTCGCCTCTACTCCGGATGCACCACAAGCTGGTCTTACCCCCGGCGCTTCTCAACCTAGTACCGCTCCTGTCGCTTCCTCTCGGACTGGTAGCGCTCCCGCTTGCACTCCCACTACTCCAATCACGGAACCTCGGGGTGCGGCATCCACGGAGGAACTCCCTGCCGCCCCGAGCGTAGAAGCCGAAGAGAAGGTTACCATTGCTCGAAGACTCATCTTTTGGTAATCCTCCTCAAGCTACCTTATTCCGGATTCCTCCGGAGCTATCATTGGGACCGGTCCGGATGGAAGAAATTCCTCGCCGGCCTAGGACAACACGCAAAGCTCCTAGAGAACCAAAGCTGGCTAGAATGGTAGTTGGAGACGTGGAGGTAGACAGTTCGAGCGGGGCCGAACTTTCATCGCTACAGCTCAATGGGACGCTCTTCAAGAAGAAGAAGCTTTAAAGAATTTTGCAGTAATCGGCCAGGTATATCCTCTCGCTTCAAAAATCCCTCTAGGCAATCACATTCTAATTATTGGCTCTCTCAATCTTTCCTTCAGGTTCTCCTCAAAAGTTCCGAGGCCAAGACCGCCATTATCGCCCGCTTACGGGAGGAGCTCAACGCCAATCAAGAACGATTAGGTGAACTGGAAACTCGGACCGCCGATCCGAAGGCCAAGGAAAACGACCTCCGGAGGAGAGAAGCCGGTCTGCAGAACACCCATCGAATGATGGAGGAGCGCCGGCAAGAAATCATCGAGCTCCGTCAAATTAATCGGAGTAATATTCTCAATTTGTCTTATACATTCCACATTTTTCCCGTTATCTTCCTTCTCGATTAATCCCATTCTTGATCTCAGCTCTCGAGAGTCTTGTTGCTGCTCATAAAAAAGTCGAAGAGGTCCTCACGAAAAAGCAGCCGCTCAAGAGCAAGCACTGGAAGAGGGCTCTCGTGTCGAAGAACAACGAGCGGCGCGGATTGGCGAACTCGAAGGCGAGCTTACTCGCTAAAGATAACATATTAGCTCAAACACTTCGCTCCAACAAGATGCTAGAGACCGAGAATGCTCGCTTGAAAGATGAACTAGCTGAAGCCATAGAGGCGAGTGAAATCAGCACAAGCGAGACAAAGAGAGGGCCTTGAAGACCGCCCAAAAGCTGAAAGAATCCAACACAAACATCAAGGGCAGATTTAGAGCTGCCGAGATCGGGCACGAGCGTAAGTCCCACCTTTCTTGTTTACTCTTATGTCATCTTTTGAAAATACCGGTCTTCAACAATATCCCAGTCTTAAATTTGTACTTGTTTTTTCGAACTTACTCGCAGGCACGGTGCGTACTCTAGAGTATCTAAATGGCGGTCAAACTATTGATCCCAGTGAGATAGATCTTGAGTCCGCCATCCGGGCAATCCCAAGAAAAATCCGAGAACATTCAAGGATGATTGCTGCTTCGAGGAGGAGGACACATTGCCGCTATAATCCGGTCTTGGACTCCGGTCAAAGAATGTGATTTCAATATAATCGGGGATGGCGCCCACCCTAATACTACTAAAGACCGGTTCAATGAGCTGAAGAACTCACTCATTGGCACTGTTTCGAGTTGGTGGAAGATGTTCCTCTCGATCCAACAGGCGTCCCTCTCAACGTAGCGCCGGCAGCTTTTGCCCTGGACCAAGATGCTCGGGATGCAGCAACCGCCGCCGGACGGAGAATAGAAAACGTCTTCGAAGATCTTGATAGGGATTTGCCAGTATCCTCCTCCGATTCCGAGGAAACGCTGGATGATAGGCTTGAGGAAAATCCTAAGACCGGTGACACCGGTACTTCCAGCGGTCCTGCTTAGTAAACTTTGTAATAGGGCTATTTTGGAATCGGACATCTTGATCATCATATTTTAAATATCGAGTTACTTTTCTTTTCTATATGAATACTGGTTTCACCATCATACTTGCTAACTTATTTACTTAAGACATGATGGTTATTTCATCTGAATAATTATGATCCAATTCCGGCTCTTAATCGAGCACGAGATCACAATTCATAATTATAGCTTACTTTAACAAAATCATGTAACATAAGCAAAACGCTAGTTTGTAGGATTTCAAGATTTCACAGATTGTCCTTAACACAATAGTCTACCAATCAATATTCATAATATCATAGACTGCTCTTAACATAGCAGAATAGCAAAGTATCATAGACTGCTCTTAACATAGCGAGAATAGCAAACTATCACAGATTGCTCTTATCATAACAGCCCCCTGGCTCAATAATTTAATTCAAAATTAAAGTATGGAGACACAAAAAACAAACATCATCATTAGATAAAATTACTTTATTATAATATGAAAAACTTTACAATAAATACTCTTAAATATACAAACGACTGAAGCTGATAAATGTTCCAGGAATTTGGAATCTCTTCCTCCTCCAAGGTCATAAGCCTATAAGCCCCGGTCCGGAGACCGATTTAACCAAAAAAGGTCATTCCCAGACCGGTGACAACTTATACCTGTTCTTGTTAGACTGAATCTTCCGAAGAACCAAGTCTCCTACTTGGAACTCCCGAGTGCGAACATTACGATCATGATAACGACGTAATCCCCGATGATATTTAGCGGCTTGAATCAGAGCTTGATCCCTCAATTCTTCCGCAGCGACCAATTCAACTCTGACGTTGATCATCATACGTTTCTTCATCATAATATCGTACTCGAGCTGACACCATATTTACTTCTGTAGATAGCATGGCTTCGGATCCATACACCAAAGAAAATGGAGACTGTCTTGTAGCTCTACTAACATTAGTGCGCAGCCCCTAAAGTACCCAGGGCAATTCCTTAACCCACTTTCCTGCATACGGCTTCAATCGGTCAAAAATTCTTGGTTTAAGACCGGTCAAAATCATTCCATTAGCTCGCTCCACTTGTCCATTGCTTTGCCGGTGTGCCACCGACGCATATTGCACCTTGATCCCTAAACTCTCGAGCATAGTCTTTGAAGAGATCTGAAGTAAATTGAGGCCCATTATCGGTAATAATACTGTATGGGACCCCAAAACGTACAAAGATGTTCTGCAAAAACTTGATTGCGCGAGCTGTGGTTGTACCAGTAATCGCTTCAGCCTCAATCCACTTGGAAAACTTGTCTCTGCTACAAAAATATGCGTAAATCCTCCCGACGCCCGCTTAAAAGGTCCAACTATTTCCAGCCCCTAAGTAGAAAAAGGCTAAGTCATTGGGATCAATTGCAACTCTTGAGCCGGAGTATGAGGTCTGTCTTGCAAAAAGCTGACATCCTTGGCAATTCTTAACCACTCTATGCGCATCATCCGTCGTCTGTAGGCCAATAAAATCCTTGTCCGAATACCTTTCCAACCAATGTCTTTGAAGAAGCATGATTTCCGCAAATTCCCTTGTGTACGTCTTCAAGCAATTGAATGCCATCGAAACCGATACACATTTCATCAAAATATTAACTCCGCGCTTATATAATTCTCCTTCGAGAATTAAATAACTACGGGCTCGAACTTCCAATCTTTGCTTCTCCACTTTATCTTCCGAAGTTTTACCAGATTGCAGATAGTCAAGATACGGAGTACGCCAATCAGAATCAATAATCATAACATCCATTGGCTAAATATCGTCGGCATTGGACTCGCTCGCTATCTTTTCCGGTAAGACCGCCTCCTCAGACTGGTCCTTCAATACCGCTTTCTCCTCCCGACTCTTTAAGACCGATTCGTCCACGATCTCTCGTAATAGTAGCTTTACGCTCCATCTTTATAGATGGTTTATCCAATACTTGAAGAAAGACGCCGGGACGAACTGCTTGTCGTGAAGATCCCGATCTAGCCAACTCATCCGTAGCAGAATTATTTCCGCGCGAGTATATGAGAAAATCGCAAACCATCAAATTTGTCTTCAAGTTTCCGAACCTCTTGACGGTAAGCAATCATATGATCATCATGAGCATCCCACACCTTGTTAACTTGACTTATCACCAACATGGAATCACCATAAATGTCCAACCGTCGGACTCCTAGCGAAACAGCTACTCTAAGCCCATGAAGCAAAGCTTCATACTCCGTTGTATTGTTGGAGGCTCGAAAATGCATTTGTAACACATATTCGAGTGGTTCCTTTTGCGGGGTGAGAAGTACCACCCCAGACCCCGCGCACGAAAGCTGCAGGGACCCATCAAAGAACATCTCCCAATATTCCAATGCTTGAATCTCTCGCGGCACTTGTGTCTCCAGCCATTCTGTTATGAAATCAGCTAATGCTTGTCCCTTAATAGTCGTTCGTGAAGAAAACGTAATCTCATACTGGCCAAGTTCTATAGCCCACTTAGCAACTTGGCCAATCGCTTCTCGGTTTCGGACAATATCTCCAATGGCAAACCCAGTCTTAACCTCAATAGGGTGTGCTTGGAAATAATGCTTCGACTTCCGAGAAGTTATCACTACAGCATATATTAACTTCGCAATTGGAGATATCGTATCTTTGATTCAGTAAGAACTTCACTTACAAAATAGACCGGATGTTGCACTAATTGCAGGTGTCCTTCCTCCTTCCGATCAACCGCCGGAACCGTGCTTACCACATGGTTCGTTGTGGAGATATATAACTGAATAACCTCATCGGGTTACGGCGGCACCAATACCGGAGGGTTGCTAAGGTACTCTTTAAGTTGATCAAGCGCAGCTTGTACTTCATCGATCCACTCAAACTTATCTTGCTTTTTGAGTAACTTGAAGAACGGAAGTCCACGTATTCCCAGTCTTGAGATGAAACGGCTAAGAGCTGCCATACTGCTTGTCAACTTCGGACATCCTTCAAGCAACTCGGGGGTTGCATGTTAACAATTGTCCGAATTTTTTCTGGATTAGCTTCAATGCCTCTCCATGACACCAAATAACCCGAGTAGCTTCCCAGAACGAACTCCAAACACACACTTTCCAGGGTTTAGCTTCATGGAAAAATTCCGCAGATCTCGAAGGTCTCTGCCGGGTCGGAGAGAAGATCTTCGGTTTTACGAGATTTGACCACTATATAATCAACATAAGCTTCTGCGTTCCTCCCTAATTGTGAATCCAAGCAACGTTGTATACCACGCTGATATGTAGCTCCAACATTCTTTAATCCAAAAGGCATAGTCGTATAACGGTATGCCCCGAAGGGAGTAATAAATGCGGTCTTTATTTGATCTTCAACTCTTAGCGGTATTTGATAATATCCTGAGTAAGCATCAAGAAAACAAAGACGCTCGCAGCCAGCGATCGAATCAACAACTTGGTCAATTCGAGGCAGCGCGAAAGGATCTTTGGGACAAGCTTTGTTGAGATCGGTATAATCGACACACATTCTTAATTCTTTAGTATTCTTTTTTGGTACAAGAACCGGATTGGCAAGCCAATCTGGATGATACACCTCCCTAATAAACTTAGCTGTTAATAATCTAGTTATTTCCTTCTTAATAGCTTCCTTGCGGTCTTGAGCAAATCTTCGGAGCTTCCGTTTAGCGGCTTCGCATCGGGACGCACCAACGGTGCGTGCTCAATCTTCTCCCTAGGAACACCCGGCATGTCGGAAGGTCTGTCATGCAAAGATATCCCTATTTTCCTGGAGGAAAAGAATGAGCGCGCTTTCCTATTTATCCCCCAAGTCAGCCCCTATATGGGTGACCTTGGAGGAGTCCGACTCATCAAGTCTGAATAGTTTTGGAAACCACTGCATCGGCCTTCAATTTCTCCTTTGCAACCTTCTTGGTCGGGACTTCATCCTCCGAGTCTTGCACTGGACTTCTAGAGCTTCAGCTGCTTCTCCGATTTCTCGACGTTCATCCTCCGAATTGGTCCGAGAGGCCAACTCGGTGCTATGTACTTCACAAGCATAAGCGGTCTTGATGTCGCCTCGAAACGACAAAACTCCATTTGGCCCGGCATCTTCGAGCATCAAGTACTGGTAATTTGGAATGGCCATAAACTTTGCCAAAGCCGGCCTTCCAAGTATCGCATGATACGCTGAATCAATATCCGCCACCTGGAAGATAATATTCTCCCTCCGGTAGTTCTCCTTCGTCCCGAAGAACACCGGCAGAGAAATCTGCCCCAAAGGATAGCTATTCCGCCCGGGTATTATACCATGAAACGGTGAGACGCTGCGCTCCAAATCAGCTACGGAAAGGCCAAGCTCCGGCAGAGTTTTGGCGAACAAGATATCCGAGGCAACTCCCGCCATCAATGAAGGTCCTCTTCAACCGCACCTTATGAACAATGGGGGCCAAGATGAGCGGATATCTACCGGCTTTTGGCAACGCCTCGGGATGATCGGCTCTGCTGAAGGTAATGGGCACTTCGGACCATCGTAAGTACTCGGGTGTAGCGGGAGCGACGGCATTAACCTCTCGAAACGCCAACTTTTTCTTTCTCTTTGACTCGTAAGCGTCTCGGCCTCCAAAAATCATGTTCACCTCTCGAGCCGGTTCCTGGAAACCTTCATCATCCCCATTGTCATCGTGTTCTTTGTCCTTGCCCTTGTCATCTCTCCGATTCCGATGAGCGGATCGGGGTGCGACCTTTAAGGCGAACCGGGCGAAAGGCCTTAACAGGAAGCACTCCTTGGCTTTATGATTCCCATTATGAATCATACAAGGGCCTTCTAGAAGTGTTTCGAATGACAATCGTTCTCTCGTACCTCTCTTGGGAGGTGGCGGCCGGTCTCCTCCATGAGGCCGATCGACAGCTACAACAAGGTGATCAGCCTTGCGCTTGTTGTTGTTCTTGGATCCAGACCGGTTGTCTTGATCATGCTTCGGTTCCTTCCCTTTGTTCCCGCGCAAATTGACCACGTTTGATTCACCGGCGAGCATAGTCGTCTGCTATCTTGAAGCACTCGACGCCGTCATGGTAAGGTTCCGATTTTGCCTTCCAATCTTGTGAACCAAAGCTTCACTCCGGACGCCGACTTGAAATGCAGCAATCACCTGCTGGTCGGGAACATTGGGGATTAAGGCCTTCTTATTGCGAAACGCTCGATGAAGTTAGTGAGGGTCTCGTCGGGCTTCTACTTCACTGTTGAGGTCGAAGTAATTCCCCGGCTTCTCACAATGTGACATCCCGTGTCGGGATTAAGGCTAATCACGTAATTAGTATCCTAATCACAGCACTAATGAAGTACTCATGTTAATCACCAAGCAAGAAAAAGAAAAAAATAAAAAGAAAAGGGGAAATCTAGTTAAACCTAACCCTAAACCCTAGAACTAACCAAAATGCAAAAATTATAAAGACACTACCCCCATATTTTTGCACCACTGCATTGCTCATGTCAAAAGATGAATTTAGAGTATTTTACAAAATTTTTGAGCAAAGTTTTGAATGCCCAAAAATTCAAATTCAAATCTGAAACACTGTTGTTTGTGAATTTTGTATGAATTTTTGGAAGCAAGTTTAGAACTTCAAACTTTAAGATGGAAATTCAAGCACATTACACTAGAGCTCCCCATATTTTTGGCTTTATTTTTGGAGCACCAAAAGTATGAATTTTGTTCAAATATTCCAACCACAGATTCAAAATTTCGAAGTTGACCTCAGCCATCGTTGCCCCCGGGCAATGGCGGCCGGGCGGTCCGGCCAGCCCGGGCGCTGCCCCAGGCACGCTCCCGCCCCGTCCCATCTGCAGCGCCCCTCCGGCCACCTCCCCAACCACCCGGCGTACCCGTCGGCCAACGAGGAGCGCCGCTAATTGAAGCCGCGCCCCCCGCCCGCCTGCTACCCCGCGGCCGCCGTCTCTCTCCGATAATTAGCACGGACGCCGGGCCTCCTTGCCCCCTCCTTCGCCACAAAGCGCTCGCCCAACTCCCTCCGTATCTCACCGCACCGCCGCCCGGCTCCCTCCTCCCTCGTGGCTCGCGCACGGCCGGAAATCGAGCCGCCGTCGTGACATGGCCGCTCCGAGCTTCCTCGCCTCGTGCGCCGTCTAGGTAGGCCGCCTCGCCCTCCCGTCTTCGCCGTTTCGTGCGCAAGTACGTACCCGAGTTTCCCCCGACGCGCTTCACTCCGCCGCCCCCGGGTCGTCGGGAATTTGGGAAACTTCGCCACCGCCGCCGCCGTCCGCCATCGCCGTGGACACCACCATCCGCTCCCCAAGCATCGCGCGCACCTTTTCCCCAAAGGGCAGAGCACGAGCTGCGGCGTAGCGCCGCCGCACCAAACCTCGTCGGCGCCGGCCACCGCCAGCCGGAGCGCGCGCGCCGCCCCTCTGTTCAAATGTGCCGGTGGCACTTTCGTAAATAAGACCGAACTTCATTCAAGTTTGAAAAATTCATATCTCGCGTTTGAAATGTCCAAAAATTACAAACTAAAATATTTTGGAGATCTGTACTTTCATAAAAGTAACATGAGCTGGCCAGATTCGAAAGTTTTCATATTTTTACAAAAATGACAAAAGTCAACCCCTGAAAACTTAACTAAGGCATAAATTTAAACTTATAGATCCAAAAATAATGTCACATGGCCAAGACCTTCACATAGACATACTTGAATTTCTGGCACTGAAAGATCTGCATTTCATTTCATATTTTTCAAGTTATTGCATTTCTTGCATTCTCTGTATTTAATTTTTAATTAAATCCGTGTAAATTATTTTTGCATGAAACTTGGTAATTAATTCCCTCCTGGTACTGTGCATATGTAGAAAAGTCCATGTTAATGTTTGAGCATGATAAGTAATTATTCTTGCAAACCCTAGATCTCTTTCCATAAAAGGTTAATTTCAGCACAAGTTTAATAGGTTTAATGTTCCACAAAATTGTATTTCTTCGTGTTTATGTAATTTTCACTGTTCACCATGCTCCCTAGCACTTCATGGAAGGATTAGTCAAAAGGTTTCACATACTTCACACATGTGTTAATTTTGGGACCGAGTTCTTGTGAGATAAATGCAATCGTCATCGCATGCGATAATAGGCTTTAAGCGCTAAATTTCATCGAGTTGCATGTAACTTGCTAACCCTTAGTTTCTCAACCTACATGAAACACAGCACACATGTCCATGTTTAGGTCCTTGTTCATGTATTAGTAGGGTGATGCTTGTGCATGTAATTAATTTCTCGTAAATAGAACAAGAGTTGTATTCATGCTTATTAGGGTTTAAGTAAACAAAGCTTTTGGTTAACTCATTCATGTGCATCCTTACAAAAACAGCACATATGCATTGCCATTCTCATCTACCTTGTACTCATGTCACTTATGCATTGCATTTCATCTTATAGGTGACGACGTCGAATTGAACCCGCCGGAAGAGACAATTGCTACGCTCAACGCTTGTGAGGCTAGTGCTAACTTCGATCACTCTCAAGGCAAGCCCCGGTGCATTCCTATTATTTGAAATGTCTTTCTTTTATCGCTACATTAAGGATGATGAATGTGCATTTAAGTTTTAGGCGTTGATTGGAAATCCACATGCATAAATTCCTATATGTCCTATGTCGCTTATGTGTCTTATCCTCGTTAGAAATGCTATGCTATATTTATGGTGTCAACGATAGAATGGGAAATCTCACCTATGGTTTATGATTTAACTTGAACATGATGAATTGGTTAAAATTGAGAACACCCCATTGTGTCTCCGCGAACAAGTTTGAGTTGTGTACCACTTGCATACCTTTCTTATGGGGATTGGTAAATCTACATAGCTTGTAAGTTGTAAAGTGAGCCGGATATCTCACCAACCCGGAGGTGATGTGTATGGCACGGTGGTTGCACGGGTTGAGGATCGTTGGAGAGTACATGGGTTAAGCCTTGGGCGCGTTGTTGAACGGTCGCAAGGGGACGTGTACTCGGGGTCGGTGGCCCCGTGTTTTACTTTATGATGAACTCGCGAACGGTGGCCATACGTGTTCTTAAATGATGCGTATGTCGTGCATTTGGGTTCTTTCCTGCAGGATTAATAATTCGATAATTATCGCCGTTTCCTCTCGGTTAATGAGTACCACTTGCTTCGAGCAGTTCGCAATGTGTAGTAATGGAAAGAAATGAATGGCTTGCTGTTTTATATTGCTACAAATTTGTATTGCAAATTCTTGTATTGCTAGTATGCTCACTAAAGATCCTTTTATGCAATAACCCTATTAAATTGGCTAAGTCATAAAATTGCCAACCTAATTAGCATAGGCGCTATTTATGCAAAATGCCAAGTTAAACCGGTCAAGCCCCATGCATCTAGGAGTCGGTCTTAGAAGGCCAATTTGACGGGTAAGACTTGCGGAGTATGTTAGATACTCAGGCTTTGCCACTACATGTTTATTTACGGGTTTCCCGCAAGCCGGGTTTTGTGATTGTTGTGGTAAGGTGGTTTGGGATGGAGAAGAGTCCAAAGAGTGGACCATTGAATGGGTCCCTAGCTCTCCGACCCATGATGAGTGAGCCATGGCTTAGGCCGGCATGGTTCATTTAAGTTATCTATGTATCGTCGAGTTATGTATTTCGCTTCCGCACTTTATTTTCGAACAAAGATCATGGTTATGTAAGACTTAATTTCGAACCTAATGTATCTTTATTTCGAACCCTATGTTGTAATCAAGACTTAATTATGTAAACTTGTAATTCGTGGATGTTTGTTAATGTGATGCTATTTATGGTTGCTTCGTCAATCATCTCCCAAGGCGATCCGTACCACACTTAACTATCTTTCGGGATAGGGGTGTGACACGTGGTATCGAGCCGACTTGGGATTTGCGTCACGCTAACACTCATTCTAAAAATCATAAACCCCGTTTTTGTGTCACGGTGAGGTATGAGTCTAGATAGAAAGGCCAATATAAGGACTATATAGAATGGTGGCAAAACTAACCCCGTGTTATGATTGTTTAAATATTTTGCAACTACAACTTTGGCAAAGGTACGTAATTGAGTGTGGTCAATTTTTGCATAATATTATTGGTGTGACTCGAATACACTCTTATTCGAGAGCTCTCGATGTGAGGCGAGGTGACATGGATTTATTTTTGGCTTGTTTCTTTCAAATTTGATGTAATGTTTCTGGAATCCCTCTCATGCCGGTACATAACAACATTTTAGTTCATGTCGTATCGTGTGAGAGGTGTGTGTGTGCCACCGATGCGCTTGTCCGATATTCGTATTGGCGGGCGCGGTCTTTTAATTTTTGTGAGGACGTACGAAGCGACATGTTGAGCATCCATCATACTTGCATATCATCTCATCATGTCAAACATGTGCATGTGAACGTATCTCAATAAAACAATCACAAAAATTTGGTCATCTAGCCTAATTCTCACAAAAGCTGGAAAACCGAAACACTAAAACGTGGCAAAACCGTGGCAGATTTCTTGACTTTCACAAAAATGAGCATAACTTCCAAATTACTTATCCAAATAAGGCAAATAAGGACTTTCTGGAAAGCTTGTATTATGCACTACAACAATCTTCTAGTCTCAGGTCTTGAAAAAATCAGGAACGTAGCTAGAATTGCCCATTACAGAGAGCTGTTCTGGAATTCCAGAATGTGCTCCGGTTCTGTCCCTGTCGTAGATCGCTCATAACTTTCAAACGACAAGTCGGATTGAACTGTTTCTAGGATGCGCTGGAAAGCTTAAGAAATTGTCTAAAACTTTCATAACAAAATAAAAATTTGTTTCGGTCCAGAAACAAGGGTAATTATCGAGTTTCCGTAATGTGTCAATTCTGTCCAGAAAATGGAACCGTGATAGGATTATGCGAAAAGTTTTGTTGCATTCTTTTGCTAAGTTGGTGCCATTCCATCATTCATGCTTTACTTATTTAGCATGTTTTGATGTTGGATATTGAGTTTTGACTTGTGTCTCAAAATTCTCCGACAGATGGCCCCCGGCAAGCTCACGATGGATCGTGAGAACCTCGCGAGGCGGGTGCTCGAGTTGGAGCAGGAGCGTGCTGCCCTGCAGGCCACCCTCGCCACCCGCGACGCCGAGCTTACCACCCGCGACGCCGAGCTCGCTGCTCGCGCCGCCGAGCTTGCTACCCGCACCGCCGAGCTAGCCGAGCGCACTACCGAGGTGGACACCCTCCGTACGCAGCTCGAGTATAGCGAGACGGAGCGTTGGAACTTCTTCGAGCAGCTCCACGACGCCAACCTTGCCCTTGGGGGCAATGGAGCTGCCGCTCTGCAGGCCACGCTCGATGAGCGTGATGCCCAGCTCACCGCCGCGAATGAGGAGAACTACGTCCTCTCCGTCCAGGTGGATGCCCTTCTCGAGGAGAAGGATGAGTTGGAGGTTACTCTCCTGGAGACTCGGGGCGCTAGGGATGCTTTGGAGGGAGACCTCCGGAACGCCCGAGCGACCATAGCGCATAACAACGCTACCATTGAGCATCTCCAAGCCGCCAACGACGCCCTGCACGCCATCCTTAATGGCGGACCTCCCGAGCCACTTGAGATCATCCCACCCGAGGAGGATGTGGAGATGAGTGATGGCGAGGATGCTTCCGACGTCGAGGACGGAGCACCACCCTCTCCCATGAGGGATGACGCCGACTACTACGGCGATGACGACGAGTAGTTGTCACGACCGGTGGTCGTAGCTCTATGTGTTGTAGGATTTGTAATCTCGTGAGGCATGTAACCGTGTTGGAAAACGATCCGCGTGTTGTTAATTAAGCTCTCGGAGATTTGTGTTTGTTTATGGGTCACATGTGATGTAACCTAAGACCGTGTTGTATCGGATTTGTGGTTCCCGTGTATCAAAAATTTCTATCATGTTGCTAGCTATGTTGGAATCTATGGAATATGTGTGTTGCCAATGCATTATGCTTATTTCATCAATATTTCCTTTGTACATGCAATCTGGAAAATTTTGATCCCTTATGTCCAATGTCATATTTTCTTGCTATTTTAGCTCTTGGTCTAATGAGCTAACGTGAGAAAAATTTTCATATGTGACAGATGGTGAATACCCGTCGTGGTGAAGCTTCCGGCGGTGGTCATGGTGCGAGGGAAGAGCAACTCCCTAACCCTCCACCTCTCATGCCATTGGAACAACTCGTGTCCAACCAAAACGAGATGTTCCGCTTGTTCTTTGCAAGCCAAACTAACCAAGGACAAGGCCAAGGACCGCCACCCCAAGGGCCGAGGAATTCCACCTATGCCGACTTTTGGGCGACTCAACCGCCCAAGTTTGATGAAGCTACTACCGATCCCTTGGAGGCGGATAATTTCCTCCGCATCATTGAGTCGAAGTTTGCTCTCCTCAATTACACATCGGAGCAAAAGGTTCTCTTTGCGGCTCAACAACTTCGTGGCTCCGCTAGTGCATGGTGGGCAAGTTTCACCGCCGCCCTTCCCGCCGGTACCCAAGTGAATTGGCCGGACTTTTGCACCACATTTCGCGCGCATCACATTCCCGCCGGCCTTATGAAGCGCAAGTTGCAAGAATTTCTCAATTTGAAGCAAGGTACCGGAACCGTGCAAGAATATGCACGGAAGTTCAACTACTTGGCTCAATATGCATCCTATCATGCCGACACGGATGACAAGAAGAAAGATTGCTTTCGTTCGGGGCTAAGTCCGAAGTTGCAAGATCGCTTGGCTCAAGTCACTACCGGCACGTTCAATGACTTGATGAGTGCCGCGATTGTGCAAGAATATGCTATACGTGCTCACCAAGAGGACAAGAAGAGGAAGCGTGCCGTAGGAAACACAACCGGCTCCGCTCCGCCCAAGTACAAGTTAGCTATCACTTCCCCTTCCGGACAGAAGTTTCGAGCCGCATTGCCGCCGACGGGGGGGCTCACGCCAATTTGTGCCGCAGCAACACCACCACTCTCACGGTGGAAATCAGCAGCACAACATTTCCTTCCGCCCTCCACAGCAGCAATACCAAGGTGCTAGGCCCGGTCCTCAAGGTCCATGCTTTAATTGTGGACGTCCGGGTCATTTTGCAAAAGATTGCCGTGTTCCGACACGTAACTCGGGCAACAACACCTCCAACAACAACAACAATGGTTCCGGAAGCGGCAACAACAATCAAAACCGCAATGGGAATAATGGGAGTGGGAACCGCAATCAATCCTCCACTCCGAATGTTAAGAATGGCCGAGTCAACTATACCACGGCCGAAGAGATTCAAGCGGGAGAACCGGTACTTTCGGGTATGTTTTCGGTCAACAACCACCCCACTTTGGTTCTTTTTGATTCTGGTGCAACCCATGATTTCATTAGTCAAGCATGTGCAAAAACCCTACAACTCACTCCTACCGTTTTGGATATTTTCTATATCATCACGTCACCCGGTGGAAAAATAAAAACAAACCTAGAGTTGAGGCAAGTACCACTAAACCTAGAGAGAAAAATATACCCCTCTTCTCTCATAATTTTGTGTGGGCAAGGAATAGATATAATTCTAGGTATGAGATGGATGAAACTCCATAAAGCCGTTTTGCACATCGATTTCCGAGAAGTTCACCTAAACTCACCACTCCATGGTTCGTCTATTCTCCGATTACCCCATCCAAAATTCTCCACTTCAAAAATCTACCATCTCGAGGGGAAAAGGATTGAGGATATTCCCGTGGTATGTGAGTTTCCCGATGTGTTTCCGGATGACTTACCGGGCATGCCACCCGATCGGGATGTTGAGTTTAAGATTGAGCTCCAACCCGGTACGGCACCAATTTCCCGTAGACCGTACAAAATGGCTCCCAATGAGCTAGCAATCTTGAAGGAACAATTGGGTGAGCTTATGGATAAAGGATATATCCGCCCTAGTTCATCTCCGTGGGGATGTCCCGCTTTCTTTGTGAAGAAGAAAGACAAGACGCTACGTCTATGTGTGGATTACCGCCCTCTCAATGCGGTAACTATCAAGAATAAATGCCCGCTCCCTCGGATTGATATTCTCTTTGATCAATTAGTTGGTGCTTGTTGGTATTTCTTACGTCACGAATAAATCCGCAAGCGCACGGAATACCGTTGTAGCACTTCACCCGGGAGTATTCCAAGGTATCGTATTTATATCCGCGAGGAACGGAGTATTTCTGCAACAAGGTTAGTTTACCCAAGGACAACCAAGACAACGTAGCAAAATAGGGTCGAGAGGGTGACTCTTATCTATTTATCCTTTAAAGGTAGACGAACGCAAGCTAGACTTGTTTACTTCGGGCACCGTCTTAGGCTTAGTGCGCCAAGCCACTCCGGTCTACGAAAGCTCTACTATGTACCCGAACGTGGAGGGTTCCTTTGGATGACGAGGCTGTCACTTCCTGCCACCTACCTCTACAAACCGTGGGGCACACGGCAAACAAAGGCGATCTCCGGCCTAGACACCACGTCTATGCTATTGACCGCTACTCTAGCCTCGGCCTAGAGCGAGTTCGAAAGCTAGAGCACTTCTTGCGAAGCGATGATCCCGTAAACAAGTATAACAAGAATTACGTCTAACAAAGATATGTCACGATAGATAAGTAGATCACCACGTATAAATCACCTAAAAGAGTGTTTACACGCCAAGGTAAAAGGAAAGGAAATACTACTCCACTTTATAAAAGGGAGGAACACTCCTTCCTTTTCCTTGCCCTCTCTCCTATTCTACTAAGATACAAGAGGCCCTTGGCCTAAGGATGAGAATTTTGTCTTCTATCTTGATGTTGGTGGTGTGTTGAGAGAGGGGGTATAGCCCTTTATTTATAGCCTTGGAAGGTCGGCAACTTGGAGGCGGTTCCGGACGTCGGTGGTATTAATTGCAGGTGGAACCGACCTCCGGACGTCGGTGACGGACCGCCGAGAGAAAAGTGGGCCGGGGGGCCCACTGTCGGTTCGGCCGAACCGGTAGGGCGGTTCGGCCGAGCCGGCTCAGGCTCCCCAGGCTTGGTTCTTCTCTGGTGCCTTCCTCTGGCGTGTATCTTGGCCCAATCCACTTGCTTGGTTTGATGTTGAGGCCCTGTTTTGTGGTTTTGGGCTTTTGGACGATATTCTTTAGTCAGGGAAAATCCGTCGATTGCAAAGTCCATGTTTCGTGCATGTTTTCCCCTGTTTTCATATGAATTGCACTGCATTCATCATTTCACCAAGACTAGTGGAATTTGTTAGAAATAATCCCTATGTCTATTCTTGGTGATGGTGTTTGATTCAAAAAGATGCAATATGTTGACGGTAAAATTGGACCATAAGGACCGTCAACAAGACCCCCACACTTAGCTCTTTGCTCGTCCTCGAGTAAAGGTGGGAGCGTAAGTTGAGAGATCTCTCCTCTTAGAGACCTGCACACATGTTATTACAAGCCACACCGTTTTACTTGTGAACATGACGGTGGCTAACATGCATTCTTGGATGATTGATAAGTGGAACAGACTCATGACTCAAGTCACTATACTTTTGCTCACTAAGCACCTTGGGTTTTTGAAAGTTTTGAAAATAAACAACATGACTCCCGCTCCTCTTTGATTCTCTTGAATCGCTCAAAAAGTGTTTTCCTCACCAAGGCATTGTGTTGCCTCTCTTTTTCCTACTTTTTAGGCTTGTATGTGGAGCTCGGTAGGGAATGAGAGCGGCATACTTGTATCACAAATATTGCTAAGCCAAAAGAAAGGATCCATGGAGAAGCCAAGTCATGCAACCTTGATCAAGAAGTGCGTGTGTGTATGGATATGAAAAAGTGACAACTCCTATTGTAATTGACCCCTCTTTATTTTGCATTTTCAAAACATGGCTATCTTTTTATTTTCTTTCTTTTCTTTTCTTGCTCTATGCTTGAGCATCTCTTCTCTTTTTCATTGCTCATCTTTGTGAGCTTTCTTTTCATTGCTCATACGTGTGAGCTTTTCATTGCTCATCTGTGTGAGCTTTTCTTTCTACATAGCCATGTCTTGTTTATGCGTGATTGAGAGAGAGAGAGAGGTAAAAAGAGGTGCAAGCGAGGAGTGTCTTTATTTTGGTGGGGGGCTAGCTCCCGAGTGTAGGAGTTTAGCCCTTTTTTGGTGGAGTGTACGTGCTCTTGATCAAGAGAGCATGACAAGTTTCTCTCTAGGGTCACTCAATTTTGGTAAAGCTCATTGCAAACACAAGCAGCATATGTATGTAAGTTTTGCAAGGTATGATCGTCATATGGCATTGGTAGGCATTTTTGTATCAAGAGAGGAGCATGAAGCCATGGTATTTTTGTTTTGTGAAATAAAATTCCCAAGGACTCGGTAAGCTAAGCATAAGATCATTTCGTCGAGCCATATCACACTTGCCAATAATCTAGAAAAACATGGGTCCTATGGATTTGATTATTTGTTCACGAGGCAAGTGGTGATGAAGCGAGTAATAAAAAGTGTGCAAGATCATCATGAGAGTATTAGGGAGAGACTTGGGATTTTCAAAGGTATTCAAAAGAAATCTTCCCAAATTTTAGTTGGTCAAGTTTTAGTAATTGTTTTTCGCGTCTCGGAATGAACTTGACAAATAAGGTAGGCAAAAAGGAAGTGTGAGAAACAAACTCAAGTGCCACGAGGAAGCGAGGGCTGAGTGGGACCCACCGGGGTTCGGCCGAACCACCCTTTTGGGTTCGGCCGAGCGGCACTGAGCCTCACTTGCGCTCTGTTTCGCAGCTTGTGTTTGTGTTGTTTTCCTCGTGATGTTTCTGCGCGCTTCGCGTGTGTTTGTCTTTGCTTTCCGCGATGTCCCCCCCACACTTGCCTTTTTGCCTGTTTCCTTCAAAAGATAGACAAAAGACATTTGGAAACAAAATTTGCTCTGCCGGTATGGAAGCCGGGGAGCACTAATATGATTGAATTAAAACAGTAGGCGTATTACAAAAAGGATCGAAAGATTTCTAAGGTTTATGCGTTCTACGTCCTACTCTTAATCTTTCTTAATTTTCCTCTCCTCCTCCCGCGGTTTCGCCTTCTCTTCTTCGATCATCTCTAAGGCGAGGTCGTGCTGCGCCCATCCTCCGAGTGAGGGTCTCGATGAGGTCTTCATCCTTCTTCTTCTCCCTCTCGAGGTGGTTGTAGAGGTTACGGAGAACCCCATTCTCTTTTTTGGCGCGCTCTAGCTGCCGGCGAAGCTCCTCAATGAGGCGGATAGCGTTGTCGAGTGCTTCGCCTTCTTCAATCCATTCATAGGGCTTCTTCCTTTTGCTGCTGCCGTCAGAGATGTCGGACGAGGCGCTGCTATGTTCGCTCATGATGTAGGAAGTGGAGGAGATGAAAAGATTGGGTGGAGAGGAGAAGTATAAATAGGGGTTTTCTACCCCGAGCGCGCTCGACAAGGTTTTTATTTTCCAGCAGAAAATAAAGAAAGGAGGGAAGGAGATATTGGATTTTTGGCAAAAGATGGGCGCCGGGGAGATCGGGCCGGTTCGGCCGAACCACAAAGGGGGTTCGGCCGGACTGCCTTTTCTTCCTACGGTTTCCTTCTTTTTCTGGTTTATTTCTTGCTATATTTATTCAAAGGAAAGTCTTGCTACGGGTGATGAAGTAAAACGGGGGATATCATGAGAGATATTTCAAATCAATCAAGTGCATGACATCAAATTCTTTATCTTTGTCGGGCTCGAAATAAATTTTAAGGCGCTGACCATTTACCTTAAATATTTTACCTTCGTCGTCTTGAAGTGTGATTGCTCCATGTGACGAGGTGTCAATAACCGTGTATGGTCCGTCCCATTTACTTCTTAATTTTCCATGCCGAAGAGTTTCACCAGTGAATTGAATAGCAAGACTTTATCTCCAACCTTGAATACCTTTATCTTTATCTTTTTGTCGTGCCACCTTTTTGTCCTTTCTTTGTATATAGCTGAGTTGTGGTAAGCTTTGTCTCTCCATTCTTCTAACTCAGCTATCTCCATTTTTCTTTTGCGTCGGCACCATTAAGGTCCATGTTCCATTTCCGGATGGCCCAATGCGCTCGGTGTTCCGTCTCGATGGGTAAATGACATGTTTTCCCGTACACGAGCTGGTATGGGGACATGCCTATGGGTGTCTTATATGCTTGTACGGTATGCCCATAGTGCATCGGGTAGCTTGTCCTTCCATCCCTTCCCCATTTACTGTTACGGTCTTTTGCGGGATCCGCTTGATTTGCTTGTTTGAGGTCTCGGCCTGCCTGCTTGGTTTGAGGGTGGTATGGAGTAGCGATATTATGCCTTGATCCAAGTTCTCTTAGGAAGCGTCGGAAGGTCTTATCAATGAAGTGAGACCCTCAGTCAGCTTATCACTAGCTTCGGTGTTCCAAACCTCGGGAAGATAATTTCGTGGAACATCCGGCGAGCATGCTTGGCATTTGCGGCCACTGCAAGGCATTGCTTCTACCCACTTAGACACGTAGTCTACCGCCACCAAGATGTATTCGCAGTCATGTGACTTGGTGAACGGTCCCATGAAGTCAATGCCCCATACGTCGAAGAGCTCGACTTGTAAATTGTAGTTGAGGGGCATTGCATCTCTTGCCGTGATGCCTCCAACTCTTTGACATTCCGGGCATCGCCGACAAATTCCTTTGTGTCTTCGTACATGGCTGGCCAAAAGAAACCACTTTGCCATATCTTGGCACTGTGTACGAAACACGCCGTAGTGTCCCCGTATGGCGATGCATGGCACTTCTCAATGATTCGTGTGCTCTCGGGTATGGGCACACATCGCCTTAGCAATCCATCGGCGCAGACACGGTAAAGGAAGGGTTCTTCCCATAAGTGACGGCGACTCTCATAGATGAGTCGTTTCTTGCTCTTTCCGGGTGGTACGTACCCCGTTGCCATGAAGTTCACAATGTCGGCGTACCATGGATGTGAGTCCCTTATTAGGAGCAGCATGTCGTCACGTAGGAAATCATTGATGGGTAATTCCTGCAGGTTAGTGAATTGTATACGCGACAAATGATCCGCCACGGAATTTTCTACTCCCTTTTTTATCACGGATTTCTACATCAAATTCTTGGAGTAGAAGAACCCATCGTATCAAACGGGGTTTAGCATCCTTCTTATTGAGCAAAAACTTTAAAGCAGCATGATCGGTGTAAACAATGACTTTTGCTCCGAGTCAAGTAGGATCTAAACTTATCAAAAGCAAAAACGACGACAAGGAGCTCTTTTTCGAGTGGTAGTGTAATTTAATTGAGCTCCGAGTCAAGGTTTTGCTTGCATAGGAGATTGCATGATGCTTTTTATCTCTAGTTTGGCCAAGAACAGCCCCTACGGCAAAATCACTAGCATCACACATTATCTCAAAAGGCGGCGTCCAATCGGGGGTTGGATGATTGGCGCTGAGATGAGTGCATTTTTAAGGGTAGTGAAAGCGAGTCATGCATTCATCGGTAAACTCAAAGGGTGCATCCTTCGCAAGTAGATTTGTAAGGGGTCTAGCAATTTGAGAGAAATCTTTGATAAAACGACGATAGAACCCCGCATGTCCCAGAAAGCTGCGAATGCCCCTAATATTCACAGGAGGTGGAAGCTTTTCTATAACTTCTAATTTAGCTTTGTCCACCTCTATCCCCCTTTCAGAAATTAAATGCCCTAGAACTATGCCTTCTCTAACCATGAAATGGCATTTTTCCCAATTGAGCACTAAATCATTTTCTTGACAACGTTGCAAGACTTTGTCTAAATTTTCTAAACAATGATCAAAGGTTTTTCCATAAACGGAGAAATCATCCATGAATACTTCCATAATCTCTTCGATCATGTCGGAAAAGATAGACATCATGCAACGTTGAAAAAAGCAGGTGCATTGCAAAGCCCAAAGGACATTCGTCGATAGGCGTAAGTTCCATAGGGGCATGTGAAAGTGGTCTTACTTTGATCGTCGGGATGGATGGGGATTTGATGATATCCTGAATACCCATCAAGGAAACAAAAGAAAGAATTATTTGCCGGCCGTTCCAACATCTCATCGATGAAGGGCGGCGGAAAATGATCCTTCTTTGTAGCCTTGTTAAGTTTCCGGTAATCTATGCACATCCTCCATCCCGTGACGGTGCGTTGAGGGATCAACTCATTTTTGTCATTACGGATGACCGTCATTCCTCCCTTCTTGGGTACAACCTGCACTTGGACTCACCCACTCGCTGTGTGGAACAGGGATAGATAATGCCGGCATGTAAAAGTTTTAAGACCTCCTTTTTAACGACCTCCCGCATCGCATTGTTCAACCTCCTTTGAGGTTCCCTAGATGGTGTACTATCGGGGCCTATGGGAATGCGATGGGTGCAAAGAGCAGGGCTAATTCCCTTGAGGTCTCCAAGCGAGTACCCAAAAACGGAGTGATGTTTTTCTAGCACGGCTAAGAGTTTTGCAGTTTCCTCCTCCGAAAGCTTGTCACTTATGATGACGGGGGTTTCGGGATTTCCGTGAAGAAAAACGTGGCGCAAGCCTGGTGGAAGAGTTTTGAGTTCTACGGGAGGTGGCGTAGGTGTAAAAGTTTCGGGCAGCTCAAAAGTTTCCGCCGAATCATCCTCTTCCAAAATGAAATCAAGAGCATCTTCATCCAAGGATGATTCGGGGTTTTCATGAGGAAAAATTGCCATAACCTCCTCCATGCATTCTTCTTCCACAAGCGGCTCCTCGGCAAAAGAGTTTTGTGCATGAATGATAGGAAGAGAAAAAGTTTTCTTGCCGAGGGTGAAGTCTAAGGTTCCTAAAGGTGATATCCCTAAGAAAAGCTTTTCTATGGGATGACCAGACCAAAACATCGAAATCCAAGATTCAGAAACGTGAAAGTCCGGGGAAACCTTTGCTTCATTATGCTTAATGCAAACATCTCTAATGATCCCCAAACTCTCAAAAAATTGCCCGGTGAGGCTTTAAGGAGTTTGTCGAGAAGGTGCCCATGTCTCGTTTCCAAATAAAGTTGAAGCAAAAGATTCGGACATGATGTTGGCACCTACTAGAGGATTATAGAGAATATCTACCATTACTCCCCGAATTGAGCCACGAATGGTTGATCTAGGATGATCAAGTCGAAGAACTTCAGAAGAAAGTTCGTTTTCTATCAACCATTCATCACTCATGATTGCTTTGTCAACTTCCGAACAGTTTTTAAGAGAATAGATTTTTCAATAGGTTCGGGAGTTGGTGCGAGGAGTGCTTGGTTTCTTTTGATAGGAGTAGTTCAAGGTGTTTCCAAAATCTTCAAAAATTTCTTCCTTGAACTCAAATGGGAACTCAAGAGGTTCATCTTCCTCTATCATTGTTCTTGTGTTAGATGAGGACTCGAGTGCTAGGTGCTCCATCATGGGCACCAAGTGCTTGTGTCTCTTGCACAACGAGTTCCTCATCTTCGACTCAGGCTCTACGAGTAAGTCGGCGGAAAAAGGTGTGTTTTCCACAATTCGATCCAAAAGTTCGTGTGCTTCCGCTATGGTCTTATGAGAAAAAGATCCACCAGCGGCCGTGTCAAGATAAAGTGCGGTATCGTTGCTCAATCCCGAATAAAAGTGTTGTAATAAAACGGGTTCGGGGAGCAACAATTCTGAGTCGGAGTCGTTAGAGAACAGAACCGAATCCATGCCGCGCTCAAGGTTTCCTTTTCTTCTTGTCGAAAGCTTATTATTTCCGCTCGTAGAGAAGTGATACGAGACACGGGGAAGAATGCTAGACAAAATTTGTCTCGCAATTCTTTCCAATCACCGTTCACTCTCTTAGCGGTGTAAGTGTACCATTGCTTCGCCTTCTCATTGAGAGAGAAGGAAACAACTTCCACTTCAATGTTTCTTGTGTCATGCCATGGATCGGTCGGCATGAACACAAATGTTCAAACTCTCGCAAGTGTTCATAAGGATTTTCATGTTTAAAACCGAAAAGGATAAACCTCTAATCATCGAAATGTAATCGGGGAGAACTCATAGCCGGGTGAAGAAATAGGTTGTGATGATGATGGTGGCTCTAAGAGTTCACCCCGTGGAGTGGAGAAAGATTGGATGGTTGGGTGTGACTCCATGATATGTTTTTGTGAAATTTTGAATGTAAGGAAAAATAAAAACGAACGGTAAGTAAGATAGATTACGAGGGCAAACCTGATTCGTTACAAAGATAACAACCGCTCCCGAGCAACGGCGCCGGAAATGCTTGTTGGTATTTCTTACGTCACGAATAAATCCGCAAGCGCACGGAATACCGTTGTAGCACTTCACCGGGAGTATTCCAAGGTATCGTATTTATATCCGCGAGGAACGGAGTATTTCTGCAACAAGGTTAGTTTACCCAAGGACAACCAAGACAACGTAGCAAAATAGGGTCGAGAGGGTGACTCTTATCTATTTATCCTTTAAAGGTAGACGAACGCAAGCTAGACTTGTTTACTTCGGGCACCGTCTTAGGCTTGAGTCCGCCAAGCCACTCCGATCTCGAAAGCTCTACTATGTACCCGAACGTGGAGGGTTCCTTTGGATGACGAGGGCTGTCACTTCCTGCCACCTACCTCTACAAACCGTGGGGCACCACGGCAAACAAAGGCGATCTCCGGCCTAGACACCACGTCTATGCTATTGACCGCTACTCTAGCCTCGGCCTAGAGGCGAGTTCGAAAGCTAGAGCACTTCTTGCGAACGATGATCCCGTAAACAAGTATAACAAGAATTACGTCTAACAAAGATATGTCACGATAGATAAGTAGATCACCACGTATAAATCACCTAAAAGAGTGTTTACACGCCAAGGTAAAAGGAAAGGAAATACTACTCCACTTTATAAAAGGGAGGAACACTCCTTCCTTTTCCTTGCCCTCTCTCCTATTCTACTAAGATACAAGAGGCCCTTGGCCTAAGGATGAGAATTTTGTCTTCTATCTTGATGTTGGTGGTGTGTTGAGAGAGGGGGTATAGCCCTTTATTTATAGCCTTGGAAGGTCGGCAACTTGGAGGCGGTTCCGGACGTCGGTGGTATTAATTGCAGGTGGAACCGACCTCCGGACGTCGGTGACGAACCGCCGAGAGAAAAGTGGGCCGGGGGGCCCACTGTCGGTTCGGCCGAACCAGTGGGGCGGTTCGGCGAGCCGGCTCAGGCTCCCCAGGCTTGGTTCTTCTCCGGTGCCTTCCTCTGGCTGTGTCTTGGCCCAATCCACTTGCTTGGTTTGATGTTGAGGCCCTGTTTTGTGGTTTTGGGCTTTTGGACGATATTCTTTAGTCAGGGAAAATCCGTCGATTGCAAAGTCCATGTTTCGTGCATGTTTTCCCCTGTTTTCATATGAATTGCACCTGCATTCATCATTTCACCAAGACTAGTGGAATTTGTTAGAAATAATCCCTATGTCTATTCTTGGTGATGGTGTTTGATTCAAAAAGATGCAATATGTTGACGGTAAAATTGGACCATAAGGACCGTCAACAGTGCTAAGGTTTTCTCTAAGATTGATCTCCGATCCGGTTACCATCAAATCAAGTTCCGAGCCGAAGATATTCCAAAAACCGCATTCTCTACGCGGTATGGTCTCTTTGAGTATCTCGTCATGTCTTTTGGGCTCACAAATGCCCCGGCTCATTTCATGTACTTGATGAATTCGGTATTCATGCCCGAGTTGGATAAGTTTGTCGTGGTCTTCATTGACGACATTCTTATTTATTCGAAATCCGAAGAAGAGCATGCCGAACACCTTCGCATTGTTCTCCAACGGCTTCGTGATCATCAAATGTATGCCAAGTTTAGCAAATATGAATTTTGGTTGAAGCAAGTTCCTTTCTTGGGTCATATCATATCCGCGGAAGGTGTTGCCGTTGACCCGAGTAAAGTTGAAGAAGTGCTTACTTGGAAGTCCCCAAGATCGGTGAGGCAATTTCGAAGCTTTCTCGGTCTTGCCGGTTATTATCGGAAATTCATTCCCAATTTTTCAAGCATAGCCAAGCCTATGACAAAATTATTGGAGAAAGATGCAAAGTTTAAATGGAGCCGTGAATGTGAAGAAGCTTTTCAAACTCTCAAGAAGCATTTAACATCCGCTCCGGTATGAGCACAAGCCGACATCACCAAGCCGTTTGACGTGTATTGTGATGCTTCCGGCACCGGTCTAGGGTGTGTACTAATGCAAGAAGGTCGTGTCATTGCGTATGCTTCTCGTCAACTTCGCAAGCATGAACAACACTACCCCACCCATGATTTGGAACTAGCCTCGGTTGTCCTTGCTTTGAAAACTTGGGAGGCATTATCTACTTGGAAACCTTGTCAATCTTTACACCGATCATAAGAGTCTCAAATATATCTTCACCCAACAAGAGTTGAATATGAGGCAACGTCGATGGTTGGAATTAATCAAGGATTATGAGTTGGAAATTCATTATCATCCGGGTAAAGCTAATGTGGTTACCGACGCCTTGAGTCGCAAGGATCAATGCAATCACGTTACCGGTTGTTCTATGGAAAACTCGGAAATTTCAGATTCTAGTGAACCGAGTCTTCGAGTCGTTCCCTATGGTTCACTATATAACCTAGCTCTCATTCCTACCCTTCGTGAGGAAATTATTGAGGCACAAAAAAAGGATGAAGGTATGGAATTTATTCGGCAAAAGATAGAAAAAGATGAGGCTACATGTTTCCGACAAGATGCCGATGGTGTGTTATGGTTCAACCAACGTCTCGTTGTTCCGAAGGACATGGAATTACGGAAAAAGATCATGGACGAGGCACATTTGTCTAAATATTCCATACACCCCGGTAGCAACAAAATGTATCGCGGCCTAAGAGAAAAGTTTTGGTGGACACGCATGAAGCGTGAGATTGCACGATATGTGGCCGAGTGTGATACTTGTCAACGAGTGAAAGCCGACCACTTAAGAAAAGCCGGATTATTGAACCCATTGAAAATTCCCGTTTGGAAGTGGGAGGACATTGCTATGGATTTTATCGTTGGATTGCCTCTCACATCAAAGAAGCATGATTCAATTTGGGTTATTGTGGATAGATTAAGTAAGTCCGCGCATTTCATCCCCGTCCATACCACCTACAATACCAAGAAGTATGCCGAGCTATACATCTCAAGAGTGTTATGTTTGCATGGAGTACCTAAAACCATTGTTTCCGATCGAGGTCCGCAATTTGTATCTCGCTTTTGGGAACAATTG
This sequence comes from Chloris gayana, assembly GCA_031894775.1. NCBI lineage: Eukaryota > Viridiplantae > Streptophyta > Magnoliopsida > Poales > Poaceae > Chloris > Chloris gayana. Next base: position 126,139 of record JAUNZO010004745.1, read on the forward strand.
CATTCTTGTCTTGGTACCACTCTCATTAGAAGCTCCGCATATCACCCTCAAACGGATGGACAAACCGAAAGGTTGAATCAATATTTGGAGGATATCTTGAGAGCATGTGCTATGGAAAATCGAGAAAATTAGGATGATTGCCTTCCATTCGCCGAATTCTCGTACAACAATAGCTATCAAGAGAGTTCGGGAATGTCACCATTTGAAGCATTGTATGGTCACTCTTGTCGTACACCCTTAAATTGGTCGGAAGCGGGAGAAAGAACAAATTTTGGTCCCGATCTTGTCACTCAAGCCGAAGAAAAGGTCCGACAAATCCAAGCCAACATGAAAGCCGCACAATCTCGTCAAGTAAGTTACGCTAACAAGAGGAGACGCCCATTGGAATTTGAGAAGGGAGATCATGTTTATCTTCGTGTCTCTCCAAATAAGGGCGTATCTCGGTTTGGAATTAAAGGAAAGTTAGCACCCCGCTATATCGGACCCTATCCGATTGTGGAAAAGCATAGCTCGGTTGCTTACCGATTGCAACTACCGGAAAGCCTTGCTCAAGTACACAATGTGTTCCATGTCTCTCAACTCAAGAAATGCTTGAAGCCTCCGATAGATGTGGTTATTTCCGACACCGATCAACTAGAAGAAGATCTCTCCTACCCCGAATACCCCGTCCGGATTATTGATCAAAACGACCGAGTAACTCGCAATCGCACCATCACCTTCTATAAAGTGCAATGGAGTAACCACACCGAAGAAGAAGCAACTTGGGAACAAGAGGATTTTCTAGAGAAGAATTTTCCCGAGTTCCTCGCGTCACACAAATCGGTAAATTTCGTACTCCCTCTCCTTAATTCGTAGTGATTCTCGGGACGAGAATTTCTTTAAGGGAGGAGGGCTGTGACATCCCGTGTCATGATTAAGGCTAATCACGTAATTAGTACCCTAATCACAGCACTAATGAAGTACTGATGTTAATCACCAAGCAAGAAAAATAAAAAATTTAAAAGAAAAGGGGAAATCTAGTTAAACCTAACCCTAAACCCTAGCACTAACCAAAATGCAAAAATTATAAAGACACTACCCCCATATTTTTGCACCACTGCATTGCTCATGTCAAAAGATGAATTTACAGTATTTTTACAAAAATTTTGAGCAAAGTTTTGAATGCCCAAAAATTCAAATTCAAATCTGAAACACTATTGTTTGTGAATTTTGTATGAATTTTTGGAAGCAAGTTTAGAACTTCAAACTTTAAGATGGAAATTCAAGCATATTACACTGGAGCTCCCCATATTTTTGGCTTTATTTTTGGAGCACCAAAAGTATGAATTTTGTTCAAATATTCAAACCACATATTCAAAATTTCGAAGTTGACCTCAACTACTCGTTGCCCCTGGGCAATGGCGGCCGGACCGCCGGTCCGGCCAGCCCGAGCGCCGCCCCGGGCACGCTCCCGCCCCGTCCCATCTGCAGCGCCCTCTCGGCCACCTCCCCAACCACCTGGCGTACCCGCCGGCCAACAGGAGCGTCGCGAGTTGAAGCCGCGCCCCCGCCCACCTGCTACCCCCGCCGCCGTCTCTCTCCGATAATTGGCACGGACGCCGGGCCTCCTCGCCCCCTCCTTCGCCACAAAGCGCTCGCACAACTCCCTCCGCATCTCACCGCACCGCCGCCCGGCTCCCTCCTCCCCCGTGGCTCGCGCACGGTCGGAAATCGAGCCGCCGCCGCGACATGGCCGCCCCGAGCTTCCTCGCCTCGCGCGTCGTCTGGGTAGGCCGCCTCGCCCTCCCGTCTTCGCCGTTTCGTGCGCAAGTACGTACCCGAGTTTCCCCCGACGCGCTTCACTCTGCCGCCCTCGGGTCGTTGGGAATTTGGGAAACTTCGCCACCGCCGCCGCCGTCCGCCACCGGCCCCACGGCGCCGCTCCCTCGGGCCACCTCCACCTCGAGCGACACCACGCCGCCACTCCCCGCACGAAGGTGATGCATCCCAAAGAAACCGCCCCTCCTCTCTCCCTCTCTCCGAGACGCGCGCCCCGCCGGAGCCGCTCGGCCGCCGCCGCTCGTCGCCGGCCGCCTCCGGCCATCCGCCTTCCCCGTGGACCCCACCATCCGTTCCCCGCATCGCGCGCACCTTTTCCTCAAAGGCCGGAGCACGAGCTGCGGCGTAGTGCCGCCGCGCCCGACCTCGTCGGTGCCGGCCACCGCCCGCCGGAGCGCGCGAGCCGCCCTCTCGTTCAAATGTGCCGGTGGCACTTTCGTAAATAAGATTGAACTTCGTTCAAGTCTGAAAAATTCATATCTCGCGTTTGAAATGTCCAAAAATTACAAACTAAAATGTTTTGGAAACTAGAAGATCTGTACTTTCATAAAAGTAACATGAGCTGGCCAGATTCGAAAGTTTTCATATTTTTACAAAAATGACAAAAGTTAACCCCTGAAAACTTAACTAAGGCATAACTTTAAAACTATAGATCCAAAAATAATGCCACTTGGCCAAGACCTTCACATAGACATACTTGAATTTCTGGCACTGAAAGAGCTGCATTTCATTTCATATTTTTCAAGTTATTGCATTTCTTGCATTCTCTGTATTTAATTTTTAATTAAATCCGTGTAAATTATTTTTGCATGAAACTTGGTACTTAATTCCCTCCTGGTACTGTGCATGTGTAGAAAAGTCCACGTTAATTTTTGAGCATGATAAGTAATTATTCTTGCAAACCCTAGATCTATTTCCATAAAAGGTTAATTTCAGCACATGTTTAATGGGTTTAATGTTCCACAAAATTGTATTTCTTCGTGTTTATGTAATTTTCACTGTTCACCATGCTCCCTAGCACTTCATGGAAGGATTAGTCAAAAGGTTTCACATACTTCACACATGTGTTAATTTTGGGACCGAGTTCTTGTGAGATAAATGCAATCGTCATCGCATGCGATAATAGGCTTTAAGCGCTAAATTTCATCGAGTTGCATGTAACTTGCTAACCCTTAGTTTCTCAACCTACATGAAACACAGCACCCATGTCCATGTTTAGGTCCTTGTTCATGTATTAGTTGGGTGATGCTTGTGCATGTAATTAATTTCTCGTAAATAGAACAAGAGTTGTATTCATGCTTATTAGGGTTTAAGTAAACAAAGCTTTTGGTTAACTCATTCATGTGCATCCTTACAAAAACAGCACACATGCATTGCCATTCTCATCTACCTTGTACTCATGTCACTTATGCATTGCATTTCATCTTATAGGTGACGACGTCGAATTGAACCCGCCGGAAGAGACAATTGCTACGCTCAACGCTTGTGAGGCTAGTGCTAACTTCGATCACTCTCAAGGCAAGCCCCGGTACATTCCTATTATTTGAAATGTCTTTCTTTTATCACTACATTAAGGATGATGAATGTGCATTTAAGTTTTAGGCGTTGATTAGAAATCCACATGCATAAATTCCTATATGTCCTATGTCGCTTATGTGTTGAGGATCGTTGGAGAGTACATGGGTTAAGCCTTGGGCGCGTTGTTGAACGGTCGCAAGGGGACGTGTACTCGGGGTCGGTGGCCCCGTGTTTTACTTTATGATGAACTCGCGAACGGTGGCCATACGTGTTCTTAAATGATGCGTATGTCGTGCATTTGGGTTCTTTCCTGCAGGATTAATAATTTGATAATTATCACCGTTTCCTCTCGGTTAATGAGTACCACTTGCTTCGAGCAGTTCGCAATGTGTAGTAATGGAAAGAAATGAATGGCTTGCTGTTTTATATTGCTACAAATTTGTATTGCACATTCTTGTATTGCTAGTATGCTCACTAAAGTTCCTTTTATGCAATAACCCTATTAAATTGGCTAAGTCATAAAATTGCCAACCTAATTAGCATAGGCGCTATTTATGCAAAATACCAAGTTAAACCGGTCAAGCCCCATGCATCTACGAGTCGGTCTTAGAAGGCCAATTTGACGGGTAAGACTTGCGGAGTATGTTAGATACTCGGGCTTTGCCACTACATGTTTATTTACGGGTTTCCTGCAAGCCGGGTTTTGTGATTGTTGTGGTAAGGTGGTTTGGGATGGAGAAGAGCCCAAAGAGTGGACCATTGAATGGGTCCCTAGCTCTCCGACCTATGATGAGTGAGCCATGGCTTAGGCCGGCATGGTTCATTTAAGTTATCTATGTATCGTCGAGTTATGTATTTCGCTTCCGCACTTTATTTTCGAACAAAGATCATGGCTATGTAAGACTTAATTTCGAACCTAATGTATCTTTATTTCGAACCCTATGTTGTAATCAAGACTTAATTATGTAAACTTGTAATTCGTGGATGTTTGTTAATGTGATGCTATGTATGGTTGCTTCGTCAATCATCTCCCAAGGCGATCCGTACCACACTTAACTATCTTTCGGGATAAGAGTGTGACACACAAGTCGCTTGGAAATTCTCTATGAACTTTTTGGTAAGATCACTCCAAGAAGAAATAGATTTCTCGGGTAGGGACTACAACCATAAGCGTCCAGCCTGCTCCATGCACATGGGGAGGTAATTAGCTAGCACAAACGTATCTCCTCCTGCTGAGCGGATGGCGGTGGTGTACATGCGTAGCCACTCGGCCGGATGTGCTTTACCATCATACTTATCAATGGCCCCAGGCTTAAATCCCCTGGGGTATTTGCAAATGCGTAGATCCCGCGTAAAGCGGGAATCACGGAGTATTCATCGTCCTCTAGACCGGTCCAGGACCGGTGAAGGGGATCGTCGGCGAGGGTAATGCCGATAATTTTGATCTCTATGATCATCGGAGTAGTCATAATAACGATCATCTTGATACCTATCTCCTGGTCCATCCCGACGATCATTGTTAGCCGGTTGTGCGGCTCTGTGAAGGAGGGGCGGAGGCGGAGGCGGAGGCGCCGCACGGCGATCATTAGCGTCATGTCGAGGCTCTCCATCTCTGTCCCTGTCGTCGCGTTCTCTTCGACCCCTGTTATCACGGCGATTATCTCGTCTCGGCCATTCATCCCGATGAGCATGTCGACTACCATGCCCCTGCTGGTCATTGCGCGGAGGATTTCCACCGGGGGCGGTGCTGGAGCAGCTGCTCCACGCCGAGGCGAACCGATCACGTGCGGGCGAGGCGGGGCGGGGTCCCGCGGACAATCATCCACATGACCGGTGTGACGTCTCTCATCTTCTTCATGTCTCCGACGTTCCTCCGTTCTCTCTGCATGGCGATCGATGAGGACATTACGAGCGTCCGGTTGCCGTTAAGCGGTACACGCAAATCCTAGTCCGGAGCTTGTTCATGTGCGTCCGCAATCGGGGTGTGCCGAGGCCCAAGCCTTCCTCCGGAAGAATCTCCTTCGGACCGAGCTCTCATAGGCCGCTCCGAACGAGAACGCGAGCGGCTTGAAGATTCCGACCTGTCATGGACGAGTTGGTTTGTTTGTAGAGCAGCCGCATCTACCAAATTCGAGGCGCGCTGCAACCCCGGCGTCGCATTGAAGACTTCTTCCGGTATTGTTTCGAGGATTTGTTTCACTCTCACAATATTATAAACGGCGGCGTGAAGACCCGAGCGCCGTTTAATTCCACTTCCATGGAGCTCAAGTCCAAAGCTCGCTCGAAGAACGATGTCGCCTTCCACTACGACACCCACGTCGGCTGTTATATCCCGGGGATGCTTCTTCCGTATCTCCAGGCTGGTCCGGCAACGAGCCCGTGGCTGAGGGAGCGATCGCGGGAACGCTTCCTCCGGCTCTGATCAGCAGCACTTGCGCGCGGATCCGCAAGCGAAGGTTGCGGAGGTTGTTCATCTCTGTCCGCTTCTTCTTCTTCACGGCGCCGACGATCGGATTCTTCTCTCGTCGGCCTTGCTTCTTCCCCAGCAGCTTCCTCATGAGTAAGTTGGCGAATGACTGGTCCTGTCATGAACACTTGGAAGAAGGCTGGACGTTCTTCTTCAAAGTCATCAATGAACTCGCTAGAGCGGCTCATCTCTACGATTGAACTTCAATCCGAGATGCGAGTGGTCCGATTGTTCGCGCTAAAGCTGCGTCGGATCCGCCAAGTTCGAGCCTAGGATGTCAACTATGGCAGGTGATCGCGCTTTAGAAGATGCGGCCCGACAACGAGTCGGATTCATCAAAGCGGTTTTCCGGCCGAATCGGCTTCAAAGTCAAGGGACCCGAAGCGGATCTTGAAGCCGGGCTCGAAGTCGACGACGAACGAAGAGGCCATCGAACTCGTCGGGAACTCGCCGGGACCCCTACCGGCGCGCCAAATGTCGAGTCTTAAACTCGGCACTAGTACTGCCCGGTCCCTCACGAGCGTGGAATTCGATGGTGCAACACACGGAACGAGAAAACGCGATTTTAGACGAGTTCGGGCCCCTCGGATCGAGAGTAATACCCTACGTCATGTATGTTATGTATTGCCTTTAGCGATTTACTAATTGCAAGATCTCGGAGAGTTTTCGGGGGTCCCTGCTCCGCCTTATATATCCGGGGAGCTGGGGTTACATGCGAGTCCTAATCAATTACATGAATTACATATATGGAGTTCTATTTCTAACTTTCTTTATTGATTCGAGTCCTAATCGGACTACGAATTGCTCAATATCTTGCTCCTCAAGTCATTGTATACCGGTCTTAATGTCCGCCTTGTTTCCATGCTCGTATTGAGGATCTTCAGTTATCCCAGCATCGGTCAAGGACCGATCATTGCGTATCGCCATCATCTTTATCTTCCTTAATTTGTCACCATGTCTCTGCGTATCTATTCCTTCATCATCTCGTATACCCATAAGGCAAGTATACGACGGAGGGTGCCTTGGTTGCTGCAATGTAGGGGGAAGGACACGGCTTGTTGGTTGCAAAAGGTGCGGCTCGAGCTAAAGAAGAGGGTGGTGGCGAGCACGGACACTTAGAGAAGTAGTAGTGCGTGGCTACCATGAAGTATTCTTCCTACATAAAAGTTATGTGAATAGCCCAAACACCGTCCCTGCACTTCCCTTTCAGCTTTACAGGCAAGGTGAAACACTCCATTCATGTTATTGGTAGTTTACAATGTCATAATCTCACGGTTTAAACCACCCATAAATCTAGCCATAGAAGCTTTAGCAGTCTCCTCTAAATTACAACGAAGCAAGCCCATTTGTAACTCCCGATAATATTCCTCTACACTTTTACTACCCTGTCTCAATTGTTGCAATTTATTTAACAAATCACGCTCATAGTATGAAGGTACGAATCTAGCCCGTATGACCCGTTTCAAAGCATCCCAAGTGTCAATCATGTTATTAAGATTTTTCTTGCCATATTCAATCCACCAAACTGAAGCAAAATTAGTGAATTCACTAGTAGCAGCTCTAACTCTATTATTCTCACGAATTCATGACATGCAAATTTGTTATAAACAACAATTTCCCATGATAAGCATCAGGATCATATTTACCATCAAAAGGAGGTATCTTAAACTTAATCTTTGCAAAAGCATCATCATTGTTGTGTACCTCACGTCGGCGGTGGCCACCCATGCCATAGCGATTATGATACAGACCGACGGCGATTCACACTTTCTTCAAGTTACGTATCAGCGAGAATAGGCATCCGAATTATCCTCCACACCCTCTGCCTTGTCGTCATTGTTTGTCTGGACGCCTCTTAGGTTCTCGTGCCATCAAGTCATCAAAACGTCGCAACAAAGCAGCAAGGCTCGTGTCGACACATTTAATAGATGCCTCCATTGTCCCAACCTTGTTGTTTGCAACAACTTGTGAAGCTTCCATCACCCCAAGTCATTCATTCGTGACTTGTAAATCAGCCACAAGTCCGTCCATCTCTAGCTTCAGACCCTCGCACCATAGCTCGAAACGTCTTCGTGCGTCGGGAGTCGTGATCACTCTCCTCGAAACAAATGAACAAAAGAAAAACAAGTGAAGAGAGAGAGAAAAAATTCCCGGTTGTCCGTGTAAGGAAACCAACATATAGGGGTCAGCTGGACCACCCTTTGTGAGAGGATCGAAGCTACGGATCAAGGAAACAAATCCCTGGAGGAAACGACGTTCACGACCCGACTACAACCGTCCGTAGACGCTACACCTTAGCAACCGATACACCGCCTCCAATGGTTGCCGCAATCTTGTGGAAGTGCGACCGCGGCCACGAGGGCGCTCGTATCGCAAGCAATCGAAGAACTAGTAAGAACAAGTAAACAAGCACTCGTAATTTCATGATGAAATCGAAACTCACAAACCGAGTTCAACTATGGTGGGGTTCTGAATACAAGTAGACATGCGGTTTAGTCAACGTGCGCGTGTACGATGAAGTAGCTAAAGTTAACTTGCGAACAAACAAAACCGAATCTGTTACGACGGCGGATGAAATAAATAGGTGGAACCACGAACCGAAGGGTGTTGGTTTCGTGTTCCAACCCTAAGACGCGCCCCTAATGGACTGAACTAGATACATGGCCCGTTGGACCAATACTAGATAGTTCCGATATCTCTGCATCTAAACGAAGATTGCACTCGGACTACGAGCATATATGAGCCGATCCGTTGGGAAGTAGACTACGTAAACTTTTCATGCTGTGCTTAACGCTCAAAACAGAGTTCGGATGAAGTCGTAACAGCCATCAAAAGTTGGTCCTTTTCAGAGTCCGAATCCGGTCCGCACGAGTCCGTTTCCTTTTGGCTCCTGTCCAGTCGTTCCTAAGTAGAACAATAGTGCAAACATTTTTATGGTCTAAATAGGATTGAAAAGAGCCTAAGAAAGATTTCACTTTATAATTCAATTATCGAGCACGAGCACGCGTGATTGGTCCGAGTAATAGAGTCTTATGTAGGTATGGACGTATCGATGGTGTCGATGTACTCATCAAGTACATGATGGCAAGAGACAGGACCACACAATACGCACATATTTCACGTACATAAAACAAACTTAGCCACACCAAAAGAGAAAAAAGAAGATTAAGAAAAAAATAAGAAGTAGAAAAAAGATATGACTAATTTATTTTTCCATTTTACTCCGCCACGACTCATTATTTTGTCCATAATTGCCTCAAGATTTACGATGCAAGAGTTTTATGTTGTTCGTCTGAAAAACGTCGCAAAAACCAGCGCCGGCAGCCGGCGACGCTCTGACCGGCGGTCCACTCTGCTTCAACATTCGCGCGCCTCCAGATCCGACAGCCCACTGGCGGCTGGCCCCACAGCCAGCGTCGAAACCAACTTCCCAAAGCAGCTGTTGTACAAAAAAAACTTCCCAAAGCAGCTAAAGCCCCCATTGCCGCCGCTTCCCCTCCCCACCTCCGGCGCCTCTGCTTTTTCGGCGCTTACTGTTCCCGGCTCGTTCGACGGGAAACGAGCCGTGGGCGGTGGCATTCAGCCCAGGAACCACAACTGCCGCGAAGCCTTCCACGGCCTGGATCTCCCGAGATTTCCGCCGGGTCTAAGAGCTTTCGCTTTGGATCTCTCTCAATCCAAAGCTCCCATCTTTCCACTGCTTTCAGTTGGATCTTGGAGCAAGGCTTGATCTTTCGTCCGTCTTGGAGAAAGTAGCGGGTTGAACGATCCGGGCGGCGGTCCCCATGGGCTGCGGCGACGGGAGGCGGGGCAGATGCCGGGTGGGCGCCGTGCTAATCTTCACCGCCTGGATCGCGCTCACGGCGCTTATCCAGCTGCTGCGGCCGGTGCCCAACGGGTGCGTCATGACCTACATGTACCCGACCTACATCCCCATCGCCGCCGCGCCCAGGAACGTGTCCTTTGACAGGTACGGACTGTTCTTGTACCACGAGGGCTGGAAGCAAATCGACTTCGCCAAGCACATCCGCGGCCTCAGCGGCGTGCCGGTGCTCTTCATTCCTGGCAACGGCGGCAGTTACAAGCAGGTGCTGAACGAATCTTGCTCCAGTAGTACTATGTTTTGTGTTTTTGTGTTGCTTGGTTTTGTAGAAATTCAGTTTATGATGAACAATATGTAGCACTGATGAGAAAGGCATGGTGGAAAAATTATTGCAGCATTTGACATGTACTGCTGCTTTAACAATCATAACAAGCCAAGATTATTGCAGCATTCAACATGTACTGCTTTTGGCAATATATGCTGTTGACATAGCTCTTTGAAGTGTAGAAACTACATATTTCATCTTTGCATCCTGTTGTCCTATTTCATGACCAATGTTCATAGAGGATTGATTGTGTTCCAGTTAGTGGGAAAGAACATAGATCAGTTACTATATCAGCAATATTGAGATTGCAATATATACCCCTGTTCTTCCCCTAATGTGATTCTGGAAGAATATGATATGCCAATTGAATGCTTATATTAATGAGTTAATTTCACAAAGCCACCAATATTTTGGCTTTATAGTCACAAAACCACCAAATACGGTGCCTATTTCACAAACCCACCAGTACTTTGGGGTGTAGTTTCACAAACCCACCATCTTTTTTATTTATACGTATCCAATATATATGGTCCTTCATGTCAATGATAGTACTAAAAAATTGTAGATGTATCACCTGCCAACTCACTCTGTATATGGTGCCATGTCAGCAAAGCCACGTAAGAGCCTATGGTGCAGGACGTCATGGCTTGTTCAGCCTGTTTCTTGGCCAATATTTTGGTCCATACCTCATGCACGTAAAGGGGAGGACGGAAAACAGAGGAGTTTAATATTGGGCCAAAATATTAAGCCATGACGTGCATGAGGTATGGGCCAAAATATTGGGCCACGAAGCAGGCTGAACAAGCCATGTTGTACTGCGCCATAGGTTCTTGCGTGGCGTCATATACAGAATGAGTTGGCAGGTGATACATCCACAATTTTTTAGTACTATCATTTATATGTGGGACCATATATATTGGATACATACAAATAAAAAAGATGGTGGGTTTGTGAAACTACACCCCAAAGTACTGGTGGGTTTGTGAAATAGGCATCGTATTTGGTGGGTTTGTGACTATAAAGCCAAAGTATTGGTGGGTTTGTGAAATTAACTCTATATTAATTGGTGTGACCGACATAAGTTATGCATCTGTGATTCAGCTTGTTCTATCTCGAATATATTGATTCTTCTGTTCCTGATGATGTTTTCTTTTGTTTCTTCTATATTAATTTTGGGCATCTAGGTCCGCTCGTTGGCTGCGGAATCTTTTCGAGCATATCAAAATGGCCCACTTGAGCCTACCTTTTATCAGGAAGCATCTACCACCTTATCAGTAGATGGGCTAAATAAATTTTCGGTGCCATCACGATATGGCCGCATGCTGGATTGGTTTGCTGTTGACCTTGAAGGAGAACACTCCGCTATGGATGGTCGGATACTTGAAGAGCATACTGAATATGTTGTCTATGCTATTCACAGGGTAACTGGCCCTAACCATTCAGATTGGATCTTAATTTGACAGTTGGTATGCTGCTTATAATCTTGTCAAAATAACCATCAAATGGTTTTGTAGATTCTTGACCAATACGAAGAATCACATTTAGAAAGATCAAAAGGTGTTGCTCAATCCTCCGCTAAATTGCCATCAAGTGTTATACTAGTTGGACATTCAATGGGTGGTTTTGTGGCTCGAGCAGCTCTTGTCCATCCAAACTTGAGGAAATCAGCTGTGGATACCATACTGACACTTTCTAGCCCACACCAGTACTATCTCTCTCTGTGTTTGTTATTTTTTTTTGTTTGGCTTTCCTCCCCTCCTTGGATTTGTTGCTGTTTACATTCTCTTTTATTATGTATTCTTTCGTATTCCAGGTATCCTCCTATTGCATTGCAACCGTCTCTGGGTCAGTTTTTTTCCCATGTCAATGAAGAATGGAGAAATGGATATAAGATGGTAGGATCAAGCAGTCCAAAATTATCAAATGTTATTGTTGTTTCTGTCTCAGGTGGGATCCATGATTATCAGGTAATTTCTTCTCCTACGGTATCAATTTTATATGATTAATCTATTGCAGATTGTTTTTATCTTTGCATCTTTTTCATTGACAGGGTGCATTCTGTGGATATGTACCATCTTTTTTTCTTGAATACGCATGAGAGCTGTGTATCTTTGCATTAAGAGAGAAAAACGAACCCTTGCAAATCCTTACCACCTCACTCCGGGCTGGGCCATGAGGATGAGAGTTAAATATTAAACTTATCTATAAAAAAAAACACACACAAAAATATGACATCCGTGGTAAAAATAGAATTCTTGGCAAAAAAAAAAAAAAAAACTCGCTCTCGATTTTAGAAATTATCCTGACCGAGGTACTAGGCCATTGCGTACCCTAGATTGAATGAAAGAAAACTCCTTCCAATGTAAGCACCACAAACACTCAAAAAGATGGTGTAGATGTGTGCCTAACCACATGCATGTCCAATCCTTCAAATGTCACCTTGAATCTCCAACATCCATGTTGTCTTGTGAATTTCCTCCCTATTTAGAGTAATTACTTTGTCCGCAGTGCGCTCAGTGGTTTGCAGAAAATCGTTGATCTCACTGCCACCTAATTTCTAAATGCACACCAACACTCGTGAAACTAGACAGGGTACTTTGTACCTCGGACTGGGAAGCTCTTTATCCCGATTGCATCCTTCAAAGTCAAGCATTGGAAATCTCAGACCACTGTCCGTTGATCCTTGGCCTCACGGAAGGAATTCACGGCAAACCAAGATTCCACTTTGAGAGTTTTTGGCCAAAGATGGAGGGTTTCCATGAGGCGGTAGCCCAATCCTGGGCGCAAACCGTGAACACCTCTTGTCCTCTGGAGCGGATTTCTATCAAGCTAAAGCGCCTCACAAGAGCCCTACAATATTGGAGCCAGAAAAAGATTGGGCATGTTCGCCTGCAGTTAGGGATCGCAAGGGAGATTCTTCACAGATTTGAGATATCACAAGATAATCGACCTCTCACAGCAGATGAAGACTGGTTGCGAAGGGAAGCCAAGAGAATGTGCCTGGTTCTGGCCACACTTGAACGCACCATGGCACGACTCAGATCATGTATTCGTTTCCTGAAAGATGGCCACGCTAACACGACGCTCTTCCACCGAACCGCTGGATACCAGAAGAAAAAGAATTTCATACCGAAGCTGGTACATGAAGGCAGAGTGGTCACTGAACAAGAGGAGAAACAGGACATCATGTATGACTTCTTCGACGGGTTGATTGGAACAGCACTCCAGCCACCATTTACGCTGGACTTGATTTGTTTTCATGAAGGTGGTCTTGATCTTTCGGCACTAGAGGCGCCAATCACAGAGCACGAGGTGTGGGAGACAATCAAATCACTTCCTTCGGATCGTGCCCCTGGCCCGGACGGTTATACTGAAGATTTTACAAGTCATGTTGGTCGATCATCAAAACTGATTTCATGGCTGCAATTTTAACATTACAGCAGGGAGATTCTAGGAAGCTTTGGCTCCTAAACTCAGCTTATCTCACTTTGATCCCAAAGAAGGAAGAAGCTCTCTCTAATCCACAGCTTTGCTAAATTAGTGACGAAGATTCTTGCAAACCAATTGGCACCTCTCCTTGATTCCATGGTTTCTACAAATCAAAGCGCCTTCATCTGCGGCTGATGCATCCATGATAATTATATTTTGGTGCAGCAAACAATTAAGTTACTCCATAAACAGAATGTTATGGTCGGCCGCCATTATAGCCGCCGCCCTAGGGTTATTAGGGATTAAGTCCTTTAGTTAATTAAATGTAATGGGCCAAGGCCCAATCTAGACAGCCCATTTTTGTAAACCCTCCCTATATAAAGGGAGGGGGATTCATCAATAAAGATTAAGTAGGTTTAAAGGGGTAAAACCCTAAAACTCTCTCCCTCTCTCCTAGCAACCGCCTCCCCAATCCTCTCTCTTCCTTGTTGCTAATTCATGCACATAACACAGAAGGTCTCAAGTCTTTTTTCTGAAACTGGATATCTTAAAAGCATTTTGATTCTGTTTCTTGGTCCTTTCTCATGGAAGTTTTAGAGCACCTGGGATTTGGAACACAATGGCGTGGATTGGTGGCTAATTTGTTGCGCACGACATAAACTCGTATCTTGTTGTTGAATTGGTTGCCTCGAGACAAAATCCTCCATCAGCGAGGGCTCCGGCAAGGAGACCCCCTTTCCCCGATGTTGTTTATCTTAATAATGGATGTGCTTAACAGTATCTTCAAGAGGGCAGGGTAGTTGGGGCTTCTATAACCCCTCATTCAATGGTATCAGGCTCATCGGATCTCTGTATACGCCGATGATGTGGCACTTTTTATTCGACCAACAGAGGAGGAGATGCATCTCACCTCGGGAATTCTCAATCGATTTGGTGATGCTTTCCGTCTTTACACTAATCTACAGAAGAGTTGTGTTGTTCCCATCCGATGTGAGGAGCAACAGATGGAGGTGGTCGATCAGACATTGCCGTGTACACCAGCCAAGTTTCCATGCACTTATTTGGGACTCCCAATCTCAGATAAAAAGCTTAAGAAGGCAGATTAATGGTTTGGGTGGACAAGATTGGTAACAAACTCTCCGGTTGGCAAGCTTCTCTCATGAATATGGCAGGAAGAACCGCTTGAGTGCGATTTGTACTTTCAGCCATTCCTATTTATGTCCTGATCGCCATCAACGTGCCCAAATGGTTCGTCAAGGCAATCAACAAGTTACGTCGAGGCTTTATTTGGAAGGGTCGGGACAAGGTTAATGGGGGCTCTTGTCTTGTGGCGTGGGAGAAGGTACAGCAGCCGCTCCACTTGGGGGCCTTGGAATTCTAAATTTGGAGCTGGTGAGTTGGGCATTGCAAATTCGGTGGTTGTGGTTCCAAAAAATGGACACCAACAGACCTCGGAAAGGACTCGACATACCGATACACTCCAACGCTACACCTCTCTTTGACATATCCATAGTGTCCCATGTTGGTCAGGGAACCAACACACTGTTTTGGTCTGACAGATGGTTATTTGGCTGTAGCTTGGAGGATCTTGCACCACCAGTAGTTGCATCGGTCCCTCAAAAAACCAAGCATAAGTGCACGGTAGCTGAAGCACTGTTGGAGAGATGCTGGCCGGGGGATATCCAAGGTGGCCTGTCATTAGTGGGGCTGTACAAGTATTTCCACTAATGGGATGCCCTGTTGGAAGTGGTTTTGAATGAGGAAAGTGATCACCATACATGGCGGTTTGATAGCTCAGGTGTGTTCTCCACAAAGTCGGCATATAGGGCATTCTTCTCGGGAGCAATAACATTTGAACCTTGGCGACGACTGTGGAAGACATGGGCACCGGCAAAGTGTAAGGTGTTTCTGTGGTTAGCAATCTGAAACAAGTGCTGGACCGCAGACAGACTTGCTAAACGAGGACTGCCACCCGCGACTAGCTGTGTATTCTGTGGTCAAGAAGGGAAGGACATTCAACACATACTCACTGGATGTGTGTTTGCCCGTGACTTCTGTTTCAAGATCTTGGAGCCGTTAGGACTGGGGAATTGCAGCCCATGTCACAGGGATCGAGTATTTGCAGATTGGTGGAGAAAGGCAAGTAAATGTGCAGAGAAGGCAAGGCGAAAAGGACTGAATTCCTTGATCATTTTGGGCGCATGGACACTATGAAAACATAGGAATTCATGTGTGTTTGAAGGAGGTCGCCCTTGCAGTCAAAGAATCATAAGGGAGTTCAACAATGAGAAGCAGTTGTGGCACCTTGCCGGTGCCCGATCGCTGCAGGTTCTTGGTCATGAGGCGGCGTCAAGCTAGTGGTGTCAGGTGCCTAGTTGTTTCTAGGGTCAGGTCTCACCCGTGTGTGTGTTTTACTAAGTCACAAATAATGTAATCTCAGCCCCTCACAGCTCGGTTCGGAGTGAGGTGGTGGTGATTGTAAGGGACCAAATTTCTTTCTTCTTAATGCAATGATACGCAGCTCTCCTGCGTATTCGAGAAAAAAATGCACAGATATTTTCAATAACCTAGTGTCTTCTGGTTGGACTGGTGATTCAGTCCATGGTCTGGTATCTTGGACTCTACTCTGTAGTTTTCTTAGAATCTCGGTCCATTCATTTATTTCATGAGTTGGTGCTCTAATCGTTATTCATTCATGACCTCATGTCTGATTGTTATAATATTTGATATTCACTTGGGACATTGTATATGATTGTTTGGGAAGTACCGGAGTAGATGATAGCTAAATGGTTATTTTCACTCATTTTTATTCAGGTTAGGTCAAGGTTGACCCTATTAGATGGCATTGTGCCTCCTACACACGGTTTTATGGTAGAAAGCTCCAGCATGAAGAATGTTTGGTTATCCATGGACCATCAATCTATTCTCTGGTGCAATCAGTTGGTCGTACAGGTCAAAGCTACACAACGATGTCAATTTCTGTTGGAACTTTCCAGTATATTCTAATTATACTTACATGGACATAACCCTGTTCAGGTTTCTCACACTCTTCTTAGCATCATGGATCCTGTTAACAAAGAGCCATTTTCAAGTACACAGAAAAGAGTTTTAGTGTTTGCAAAAATGCTCCAAAGCGCAGTTCCTCAATCTTTGAGTTGGATGTCATATGCCCCTGGTTTTGATCAATCAAGTTTGCTTGCTACTAATAATCAGGATGCTAAAGGTACATCTCATTCCTTTCTTCATTAATTTCTTCACACTTAATACAGTAGCAAAGTTGATTTCTTAGAGGATGGAACTATTCTTGGAAAGTGTTACCTACAAATGTGCATGTCTTTGCTGGGTTTCTTAGACCTAAGGAGAAAATGATTATTTTTACACTGCCTCTTCGCATAAGCATTGAGGGGTATCTAGTGCCTTTTCAATAACAACGACAAACAAAGCCTTTTCGTCCTAAGCAAGCTGGGGTAAGGTTAGTACCTTTTCAATATAAAAGAATAATGTTGCCTGTAAAAGTTTCCGGTCTTTTTTTTGTGACTGTACAAACTTCACATCTTCTAACATAATTTTCATGTATACCATGTGCTATAATGGGTATATTTTTTGTGATCGCAAAAAAAAAATCTTTTATGTGGTCTGACTTCATCACTTCTATAATGTATGAATAGTTGAAATTGCTTGTTCTGCATGCTATGTGGAGAGCATGATGAATTACTCTTTCATCTATCACAGTTATGTCATAGCAAACAGATACAGTTTAAGTGTGATAGTTTTTCACTCAGTTAGCTGATACATAGCATTTTGTCCCGTTGAATGTAACATTAACCCATTTAATTATCGCTTGGGGCTTATCCAACTACATATTGCCATAGTATCATGTTAGCCTTCCTAATTTAACATAATATTCGATTTTATTGTAGAACTGCAGCAAAAAGATTCTCCTTGTCCACCGTCTGATCAATGGGCAAATGATGGTCTTGAAAAGGACCTTTACATTCAGTCAAATTTGGTTACTGTATTAGCAATGGATGGCAGGAGAAGATGGTTAGATATTAAAAAGCTGGTAGGTGAATCTGCCCTTCGTTTCTCCGTGTACCTTTTGTTTATGCTGAATGAATTCAATCAAGAAAGGAAGGCTTATTTGAAGTAATTCTTTTGATTGTTCAGACTCGAGGGTTCAGATACTTTGTTAGCAGTTTAGATCGTGTCTACAGCTAATGATGAATAAAATTTGACATCTTTGCTCTTTTTCTTGCTCAAGGGATCGAATGGAAAAGGACATTTTGTTTTTGTGACAAATCTTGCTCCATGTTCAGGAGTAAGAATTCACTTGTGGCCTGAAAAGCATCATTCTTCCGTGCACAATTTAGTACCTGCTGGTAGAAAGATAGTGGAAGTCACATCGAAAATGGTCCAAATTCCTGCTGGACCATCTCCAAAACAGGTAATATTAGATTTTATTTCCTATTGTTCACCTAACCATTCTCATTTTCTTCTTTCACCATTTTTCTGTTGAATTTTCTTCTGCTGTGCTGCTTATGTTGAATTATAACTGTTAGGTGTTTTCAGTGTTCTATTGTGGTGGCGCGCCTAGTTCATGTTTGGCGTTTTGTAAACTGCCCTGGGCAGGCCCTGTAATTGGGGCTTTCACCCCTGTGCGCTTGTACCTTATTCTTCGTCTTGATGAAATGATGTGTAGTTCTCCTGTGCGGGCGTTCGAGAAAAAAAAATAGAACTGCACTATTGTCATGTTGCCTGAATTTCAGTTGTACCAATGAATATTAAACTAATGCATGTTTCTGTTTTAAATGTTAATCATTTCCTGCTCCTTTTCATCTTCTCATCATTTTTCATAGTATGTTATGAATGAGTACAATGAGTGATAATGGTATCATTTGATACCATAAACATTAGAATCAAATGATACCATTAACACTCATTGATTCTAGTGTTAAAATTCTGTGGAATATCTCTAAGGAACCAGCTATGGATAGGAGCGTTTGGAGACTAGCAATAGACGTGCCTGAACCGTGACCCTTTTTCTTTTTTCTTTCTTCTTGCTTACCCTTATCTCTACTTTTTATCATGTGTTCCTTCTGGATCTCTCCTTTTTGTGTTTCCTATGGGTTTCATCTCTAGCCTACCCCAACTTGCTTGGGATAAAAGGCTTTGTTGTTGTTGTTAAAATTCTGTGGAATCACTTGTTGGGCTGTACGATTTTTGTTGAAGCATGTTCATTTTGCTTGCAGTTATTTTGTTATCTGATTCTTTCCAACTTGAATTACTTGGGACTTAATTTTAATATGAAATTAGTTTTAATTGTATGGGATGTAAAGATTTGCATCCAAATAATGCAATTAATTCTATATTAATACTGTATATGCCAACCTGAAGTTCCCTTTGTTTATGAAATATTCATTTCTTAAAATCGGACAAAGCTGCCTTGTAAAAAAATGATCCTTGAGCACAATCTTGACAATATCAATACTGATGTTTCAAACAGGTTGAACCTGGGAGCCAGACTGAGCAACCACCTCCTTCTGCATTTCTTCTACTAAGTCCTGAACAAATGAATGGTTTCCGCTTCATAACTATATCAGTGGCACCTCGACCGGTATTCTCTTGTGCCACTCCCGTTCTATTCCAAAGTTTTTTTAGTGCAATAATTATAGTTTCTTTTTTGCAAGTGAACACTTTTGAAATCCCTTTACTAGAAATATGTTGCTTCTACTAATTTACACCAAGAGAGTAAATAGCACCATTGGTACAGAAATTTGTGAGGTTGGTGCACTAGGCAATAGAACCTTGTTTTTATTGTTGAAGTTGTTCCTTCACATGTCCTATTCACAACAGTTATGCTATTGTATAAAGATTAATAATAATAATAATTAACCATGGAGAGGCAGTATAGATTTTTTTTTCTTTCTAAAAATACAGTTTATTGTGGTACATTTCACTGGTTGATATCACATCAATTCATAGGTAGTTACAGTAACCTTTTTTTAATGCTGATGTTTTAATTTTCTATGCAACATTAAGTATAATTTGGTGTGCCACCTGACACTAGACCATCTTGGGTGCATATATAACAAAATTCTGTAGGGAGCATATATATTAATATTGACCATCCACTGACTTTTTAAAGCCAGTGCATGTTCTGAAATTCAGTATCAGACAATTTCAGGTAGGCCTCCCCAGCAGCTTCTATGGCAGTGGGGCAATTCTTCAATCCTGAGGAAGGGACAAGTGCACTTTCTGTTGGCAGAATTATCCGCTCCAGCATTGCTCCTGAAGTGAGTGAATAGTCATTATCAATGTACAGATTATGATGTTTCTTATGTTGTAAGATGTATAACATGTGAAAACTTGTGGTCTCAGGAAATGTTTCTGGCAGATGATCACCCCCTGGTTTTGAACTTATCATTTTCTGCAAGCCTTGGCCTTTTACCAGTAATATTGTCGTTGAAAACTGCTGGATGTGGAATAAAAAACACTGGCGACCAAATGGAAGCTGAGAGGAATAGTGAGTTGTTGCTTTTTCTTCGATTTCACCTCTAATAGCATCTTTGCTCTTTTAAACCCTCTATAGCCCATAATGATCTGTGGAGAACTATCAATGACTGAACATGCAGTACCGTACAATAGCAGAGTCACCTTGGTTACGCATATTTACTACCTTCATAACCCCCTGCACTCTTTGTTCCATTGTAGACCTTTGTAAATTGCGGTGCTTCCCACCTGTTGCTTTGGTTTGGGACTCTGTATCAGGTGTACATGTTGTACCAAATATATACTCTGAAACTCTAGTGGTTGATTCATCACCTGCATTTTGGGATTCACCTGAAGGGACAGATAGAACTACAGTGCTTGTCCTGGTAAACTTATGGTTACATTTCTTTTTGTTCTTTGAATTGTCTTGTTGAACTAAGCACATTGTAATACAGAGAAATTGGGGCACAATAATACTGATTCTTAAATTGTTTGTATTTATAAATTATGACCTTAATTATCTTTTTCCAGATTTTACACATTTCAAACTCAAAGTTTGTGCATCAACACCAAACTGTAGAACAGATTTACACTAAATAACATGATTTATATCGATGTATTTTGTCACTTTACTACTGATGTGCACTGCCAGGTGCCAGCTGTTATCTGTTAGCTTGTTACCAAGACCTAGCACGTTTTTTTTGGTTTTTCATCTTCCCACAGTTACATTGCAGATCACTCTCTGTGTGAATCGCTGACCGCCTCATTGTGGTTGCAAATCAGTACTGAGTATTGTCGTAATTATCGTTAGGCTCTCCTCCGTTGCATGTTCAACCCTAGTTATTTGTACCAGCACCTGGTTCACTGATTTATTGATCTGACGGGTTCACTGATCTTGCCACTGTTCGAATAATACTCTGCTCCTAATACTTATGTGCTGGACGTTGACTGGTGCTGGGGAACATTAGGATTTAGGAAAAAAGGCCTGCTAACAATTGAAAGTTGCAGGGAGGGTTGCTGTTATGTGCAAGCCTAGGGCTAGGGCCCTAGACCTCCTATGGAGGTGGTGGCGGCTGCTATGGAGGCGTAGGTGGGAAGCGGCGGCGGCTAGAGCGAGGGGAGAGAGGCGCAGGGAGGCTGGAGAGTAGAGAATAGGTGACTAAGCCCTTCTTTTTACTTGATTGGATCTTATTACAATCCTCTCATTATATAGAGAGGATTTCTTGACTCCTAAGCAACCTATTACAATTTATGGAAATACCTAAATAACTTGATTGCTAAGTAACTTTGCGTGGACCTAGTGCTACAGTGTCGCACGGGTACTGTTCATGCCAGGCCCCTTTGGCCCAATCGCCCCTGGTGGGCCATCGCTAGGGCCCGGTGCCCCATAGGATCTTTGGTCCATAACACCACTGTCCACGCCGAGAACTAGCCTCTTGGGAAACCATTCGACCATGGGTAGCGATCACCGGTGTAGCACGAGTACGACGAAGCTTGATGCCGTAGTCGAAGCAGAGGTGGAGCTCGTCGTGTGGAGGTCCAGTGAAGGAGGGCCGCCTGCCCTGCTCAGTCCTTAGCAGAATACTGTTGAAGGTTATGCCAAAAATGTCGCAAGGTCGCGGGTGAGCTGCCGTCAAGTCGATGAAGTGACCGGAGAGGATGCCGAAGTCGGCAGTCCAGACTAGGGCAACAGCTCCATCGGGAATTGGGAAAGCCATGTGGAAGAGGTCGTGGCCGGCAAGGTTGACGAAGCGAACATCCACCGGTGACTTCCAGTAGGCTTCTCCTGTAGAAGATGAACACCACGTGGAAGACATGGCTTATGTTGAGGGAGTCCACGGAAGCCGCCCACTGCAACTTGTCGAAACAAAGCCTCCCAACCATGCTGGAGGAGGACGGCCAAAACACGATGGAGACGAGTTGAAGACGCTGCTATGTAGAGCCTGTTGTTGAAGATCAGACCAGGCGACCTTGGATGGTCCAGGCCCGAGAGCTCCCAGCTCAAGATGCAAGCCATCGGGGTCTGCATGTTGGCGTCGATGTTGATGTAGAGGGTGATGTCATCGTGGAAGGAGCCCAACATCTCAATGACATGGTGAGAACCTCCTGTGATGGCGATGGAGGTGTCAATCGTGCGGGGCACCTCACGAGGTAGAGCGTCATGTAGGGCCTGCTGTTGTTGAAGGACGTAGTTGTTGTTGACCTTCTTTTTACTTGATTGGATCTGATTACAATCCTCTCATTATATGGAGACTTTCTTGACTCCTAAGCAACCTATTACAATTTCTGGAAATACCTAAATAACTTAATTGCTAAGTAACTTTTCGTGGGCCTAGTGCTACAGTGTCGCGCGGGTACTGTACCAAGTCTGGCACCCTCGCCAGGGCCTGGTGGCCCATAGGATATTTGGTCCATAACAGTTGCTTACCTCATAAGGAAAAAGTTACCTGCCTATCATGCAATTGATTGTGTATTCCCTCCCCTTTCACCCTAACTGGATCAATAGGGCTGCCACCTCTGGGTGATTTTATTTTAGTAGCCAAGCTGGTGGTTTTTCTTTTTAGTAGCCAAATTACCGATTAGTCCTACTTCAATAACGATGGTTGCAGTGCTGGTTGTGTATCGCCACTTATCAATTCTAAAATTGTCAATCATGCCACCCAATACCTATGACTGTACCAATGCAAAGTTGACACATGGGAAAGTCTCTCCTGAACCTGTAAATTACAATTCTGTGATGTGCCACTAAGCTCTCTATGTTATTTATTTTATCATTTACAGTTCTAAGATAAATTTGAAATGCATGATTCCTCAACTTTGATCATGTTACATGAGGTGGCTTAAAATTTTGCAGGCTGACCCACATTGCTCATATAAAGCCAGTATACGTGCTTCACCTAGTGCTGCAGCAAGCCGCTTCTTTTTGTTATACTCATCAGAGGTAATCATGTTGTGGCTATACTGTTTTATCCGTGCATTACTGCAGACTCTTGTGTACATTCCATTACTTTTTTTCGAGCACACTAATTGTTTAAAGCAATAGCTCCAATTAGACATTAGTAGATTAAATGCTAATTATGATTTGGCATTTTCTCAATTAGACATTAGACATTTTATTAGACATTACTAATCGTTTTATATGCTGTAAATTTAAGCTTTTGTCAAGTGCCCTTTAACTTTTAAGTATTGTTTTCATTTGTATCATTATTATGCACTGTCAAGATGTAGACAGTCACTGTGCTTGGAGAGGCAGCCGTTAGGGGAAAGGATCTAACTCTAGCAACCAGGGAAGGAGCACATATACTTACTACCCTTATGTTCTTTTCCAAATTCCTTAGGAAGCATGACATTTATCATGGGTTTTTTGTTATTGTTTGCAAATGATTACAGCTTACTGATCAGCTTCTTGCAAAAAAAACTTTCAGTTTTCAAGATTAAGAAATAATGACCCCTTAGATTAATGGATCGTCTTATTCAATAGTATCAATAACTCTACAGCATAATAAATGCTACACATGTTGGATACGTATCAATGGGGGGGAGGGGGGGGCTTTCCATTGTATTACATTCACTGACAGTGGCATTTTAGGGGTTTTAGTTTCAGCCAATGGCATACAAGGAATTGTTCTATTAATTTAATAACTCAAGTTGAAATTTAAATCTTTCTTTGACCTTTTCTGTGTTTATATATTGCTTTTTAGTTTTTCTAATCTGTTAAAAACAATCATAGGTTTCACTCAAATATTGCACAGGCATTTTGTGCACTGCATGTCATACTCCCTCGATACTTGAATTAGATGTCGTTCTAGGGGGGGGGGAGGGGCATATTTCACAAATAGATGTCGTTCTGGACATTAGCTGTTGTTTTGGACAAAGTACCCTCACCCAAATCAAGTTCTAAGACGAATTAAATCAGGTTGAACTTGTGACCACAGATAAAGTGGACCCAACAGTATTTAATAAGGGTACAGGAGGAAACATACCTCCTATTTAATTGCACATTGATATGCTAATCATGTCCTAAACGACATCTAATTCAAGTATGGAGGGAGTACCTTTTAAGCAATTTACTTGGTGCTGATTTTTTCGCCTCTAACCTGCAAGTTTTGCAGACCTGTAGGTTATATATAATTTCTAGTCTTAGAAAGACCATTATGTTTTTGTTTTTTACTGCTATATAGTTGTTCATTCTTTTGCACTTGAATTTGAGTGTGTTAACAATATGGATGATTATCTAATTGCTCTGAATTTGTTAACAAGTCGTAGCATATTTACATGAAGCTGCTTGTTACTGCTGCCAAACATAGGTGATTGATCATGATTTTTAATTACAAAACCAAAATGTTTTCTATTGCAGATTCTTGGTTTCATGGTAGCAATTATGTTCTTTGGTCTCATGCGGCAATCTTCAGCATGGGAACACGATTCATCTGTGCCATCCATCTTGTCAGCTATAGAGGCTAATCTGAGGCTGCCAAAACCATTCATGTTCCTTTGCTTCATGCCAATAATTTTGTTTCTCGTTTTTTTGCTTTTCACAACAAAGCAATACCCACAATTTTGGACCTTCTTGTTTATTTCTATGATTTGTTATATTATTGCTAATGGCTTCACAATTTTGTTGATACTAAGTTCAAAATTGATTCTTTATACGGCTGCCATTGTACATGTCTTCATCAAGAGACGGTCAGTACATATTTAAGATACTTTTCCCCCTTATTAGTAACTTCTTATGTCTTCCATTTATTTCCTCTGTAAAACAGATTGACTTTAGATTTGGCTGGTAGCCTTTTAGTGTTTGAGAGCTTTTAGTCTTACATTGCTAGTTGGTTTAGTGATAGAGGTTTTCATTTCATTGGAGCACCTTCCTTCTGTCGTATTTATCTTTATCGTGGAATCATTGTTGATTGATATTATACCAGCAGTCTTCTGACCCATCAAGTATGAAAATATATCCTTAGGGAGATGACCATTCTGATTCCAGAACTGCCAGCCTTGATTAGTTTGCAATTGAGTAGCCATTTCTTTTCTTCTAGCATCTACATATTGTTTTGGTGGTCAACACATATGTAAAACGTCCATTTCATGTCCAGTGTAACTTCATGAGTAAATTTATGTTCTGATGCATAAAAATAGCTATCTATTTGATGTTTTGGATTCCTCTGACCATGCAGTTGTACATCTGGTTTTTTTTTTTTGGCTAATCTTGCTTGAAATCAATTAACTACAGCTGGCAATCATGGGAGAATACTGTTCAATCACCTTTTCTCTGCCAATTCTTCACTTTATCACTCTCATTTCAGTCACTGAAGGTAACATCTGTCTCGAAGCAAAGGTCACGTGTATCTGCATATTTCTTTCTTGCAGGCTCTTATATTCAGGTACTAACTGATGTGGCCTTGAAAAAAGATTGTGCAGATGATTAAGAACAATGAAAATATAATTGTAGCGGTTGCTGCAATACCACTTGTCTGTTTGGTTCATCCAGCAATTGGCCTTGGAGTGTTACTAATTTCACATGCCATTCACGCTCATTCAACCCTGTGCAGGTACAGTTTACCTTCTTTATAAAAAAATCCGAAATATATACGTTCCCATACATCTTCACTTCTTGATTTTATTGTGAAAGACAACAAACATTTTATGAGCTGTAGTACTTAATTGCATTTTGTCTCCAACAATTAATCCGCTCATTACAAATCTGGTTTACTTTATTGACTGAATATGTATGCTCCTGCTATGCCTATGTTATTTCATCTGTAATTGCAGTTTCTCAATAGCTGAAGTGGTTACTCTGGTCTTGTCACAGTTTTTTGGCTGCTTCTTTTCGGAGCATCACACAGAAAAAGGATCCTTATGAATCTAAGGTGGGTGATAATACTGTTATCCTATCCAAAAGTAAACCAGATGAGGTCCAGCAACTCCTGCCAATGGATGATAGCCCGACAGCTGCTAAAAGCTTTACCGACAGTCAGCTAGAATTGTTTGACTGTCGGCATGGGGTCATGATCTTGCATCTTCTGACTACACTAATGTTTGCGCCTTCACTTGTTGCCTGGCTACAGGTTTGTTATTCTCTTGCCTATTATATCATCAGTGAAATTTCTAGAAAATGATTGTGTTTTAGACCAGTTTTTGTCTCCATTATGTGATCCCTATGCATTTATGTGCAGTCATATGACTGCTGGAAACTTGTATGTATTTATATGCAGTAATAAGTGAAAGGTAGCTGAAAACTTTTCATTTCATTAAGGAAAACCTTAACATGGTATAAATCTACTGAAAACAAACTTTGTGTGTGTGTGTGTGTGGTTTATCTGTACTGCTAACACTATCAAACATGGCCAATTACTTTTTTAGGAACCAAATTTGTTTGTGGTCCATGTCTTCTGATGAAAACATATGCTTAACATCCATGTATTATATATCCTATGATGTTTAATCAAGTGTTGATTCTAATCTGTTCCTTCTTTTCTTCAGAGAATCAGAATGGGGCAGAGTTTTCCCTGGTTCGTAGATTCATGTATTTGTGTCGGAGTCATTCTGCACGGACTTCTTGGATCACAGCCAAACGTCAGTTGTATGTCCTTCAAGCTACCTGGACACAGAGGGGGCGAAATTGGGCTCAGCTTCCTCTACCTGTTGGGTGGCTATTATTCCTTTGTTAGCTCCATGGCATTGGTGCCTTATCGAGCTTTGTATGCTTTGGCGATCATTGGTTTCATCTGTCTTGCTTCCAGAATTATTGAGAGAAGAAAAATGGTGAGAGGTGAAATTAGCTCTAGAAAAAGCCGGAAGCACTCTCATAGACACTGATGCTCACAATAGAAAGTGTAATTTTGCTATAATGTAGACTGAATTAGTGTATCATTTCAGCTTTTTTATTTTATTTTTTAATTTTGAGTTTACGGTTTCAAACTGCAAAGCGCTGGTGGGTGACAGTTTTGAGAGTAATAGGAGGATAGAGTTTTGTGGTGTCGGAACTACAATAAAAAATTAGATGCTTGTAACTGGAATGCAAGGTTGACTATTGACCACTTTAACCCCACTTGCCACACATTGCTTTATCCAGACGATTTTGCTAGGGATTCTGTATCAGTGGTTGTGCATTCTTCGTTACTTCGCTGCAAGCATGTAGCACATTAACATTTTGCAGCAAAATGGATTTTGTTTAAGAAAGGTTTGGAGATTGTTATTTTTAGAAAAGTATGGAGCCTTTGCGCATGAACTCGCTGTATTCGTGTCAATGTGATCCTAACGCTGTCATTGTGATCTTAGTTTTTTTGTTCATAACTACGGCCGTCTCAGTTTTCTGTTCTCTGAAAACTCAATGCAACAAAGTCAAAACTCCGCAGGTTTTATTCATTATTGCTCCAGATCAAGCAATCAAATATCGTTAGTATCGAGGAAACCAACCTGTACCGATATTCAACAAAACCGACCCGAAAATCGTTTGGTTTGCAGATTCAATTCAAAACACGGTCGATTACCAAACCGATTTATAGACCGATTTCCTCTATAATTTATAGACCGATTTCCTCTATAAACTGCTCGATATTAGCGGTTTATCCATCGGTAGCAGCGCGTCGAAAAAAGGAGAAAATAGGGAAAAATAAAGGGGGAAGAAGAAAATTTGGCATGGCCTTTGCATATTTTTACAGCAGTAACTCACAAAGCTCTACAAATCAATAATGGCATGGGGTGCGGGGTGGGATCCTCACCTTCCGACAGGAGGTTAGAGGCGTGGAGGGCCAGCAAAGACGTCCATGTCAAGTTGGAGGCCCAAACAAAGTCGACTTCGATTCTGTTTCGAGTCCAGAAACAGCCTACACCAAAACGGACGCCCTGATCGCATACGAAGTCCGTTTGGGACGTTCTTTATATGGATGGAAAGATAATTTGATAAACTTTCCATTGGAGCTGGTCTCATATCCAAATTCTTCCCGAGCCGTCGGGAATCACCGAAATACTAAGACGTCCAGAAACTGTCCCGGTGTTGCACCACCGTCCTTTGACCTTTGGGCCGTGTATTTTATTGAGCCCACTTAGGGCTGCGTCCAGGGGGAGATGCACGACCCTAGGGACCTCATAAGCAGCCGCCGCCCCTTCCTTAGGGTTTGGGGTTTTGCTTAGATTATTCTGCTTAGACAGTTTCGCCGTTCATCGGTTTGTGAGACCCCAACCTCGTGAGATTAATCATAGATCTGCAAATTTGGTTGCGTTATTTCTTGTTCTTGCTTGTGTTCTTGATTCACAGGCAGGGATTAGCCTTCGGGAGAGGTCAACCGTGCAATGCCGGTTGATAACCATAGAGGACGTGGTGCTGCGATTGCGGGGTTCGAACGTGTTGTTCGGAGCCGGATCGACGTGTGTCACATCTTCGCCAAATCAAGAGTTATCTGAACCTTTCGGAAGATCGGGACCCTAGTCCACATCAAGGAGAACCCTCGGATCTAGAGCCTTCTAATGATACTCAACTCGGTAAAAAATAGTGAGTTCATCACCACAAGAATTAAGCTTTGCATCTCTAAGCCGATTCCGGATAGGCTCTCCCTAAATTTAGGACACTCTAGATCTATCATGGCTTATTCTCATTATGTCAAAATTGCTCCAATTTGCACCTCATCGTGCTGGTCTTTTTCATTTATTAAGAGACTGCTCGAAAAGGAAAAAAGATGTTTTCTTCAACCAGGCGGACCCTATAAATAACCCAGACCCGCCGTTCATCAAATTTGGTCCCTGGATGACGGACATAAATGCAATACCTAAAGATGCCAGGAGCATTTTGGACAAGCAACCAGTGAATCCACTTCTCGAAAAATTCAAAGAATTTTTCAACCCAGACTCAGATTCCTCCTCCAACTAACACCCTCCAATACAACCCCGGGTCATCCCAGCTAGAAATTCCCCCTCCTCCAAATTTCATCAGCTCAAATCAATATGTTTCCACAAGTACAAAACCAAACCTCGATTTCCATCCTTGGCATCTCTCTCTCTCTCGTCTCCGCACTTGCCAGTAGCAAATTCAACCGCTGTCAATCATCCGCCGGGTTTCACACCAAAGGACTTTCTAGAGGGAGAGGGAGACGCGTTTGTCAACAAAGCCGACACTCGCCTTGGCGTTCACACCTTCTAGTCAAAAAAAATGCTGCACACATTGATGCCGGGAGCATTTTGGACAAGCAACCGATGAATCCACTTCTCGAAAAATTCAAAGAATTTTTCAACCCAGCTCCAGTTCCTCCTCCAACTAACACCCTCCAATACAACCCCGGGTCATCCCAGCCAGAAATTCCCCCTCCTCCAAATTTCATCAGCTCAAATCAATATGTTTCCACAGTACAAAACCAAACCTCGGATTTCCATCCTTGGCATCTCTCTCTCTCTCGTCTCCGCACTTGCCAGTAGCAAATTCAACCGCTGTCAATCATCCGCCGGGTTTCACACCAAAGGACTTTCCGGAGGGAGAGGGAGACGCGTTTGTCAACAAAGCCGACACTCGCCTTGGCGTTCACACCTTCTAGTCAAAAAAATGCTGCACACACTGATCTATTCCCGTGCTTGACACCTCTGCTGCTTTACTAGGCCCACCGGGGTCGGATAACCATGTGACAGATGCTCAAGCTCAGCCAATGGACACGGCGGACGAGAACTTTGGACTGCAGGTGCCTTGAGAGTGTATTCCAGCTACCACAGCCTCAACCCAATCCAAATGGAAACTCTGCTCCACTTCCATTTACAACGGATGAAATAGGAAACACAGAAAAGGCCCAACAAAATCTCTACCCGGTCCCGCCTCAAAAAGAAAAAGTGCCAAACAATCCCCATTCCCGGACCACAGAGGATCCCACCCAACTCAAACTTGGGCAGCCGAACTCAAAGCCTATGAATAAACCCACCCCTACCCTTCTCGCCATTGCATGCACTTCAGCTTCCCAACTCCACTCCACCTCCAAAACTCCTTCGATCACTCATAACAAACATAACTTATCCATCCCAACACTCAATCCCAGTGATGACTCCCGTACGGCTGACCCGCAAAACTCTGCCCAAACCACAACACTCCGCAATGCTGCCATCAATCAAGGCAAGGAACTTGAGCAAATTCATGTCCAAGATGACAAGTTATCCCCCGACCCTTACAGCCTTCATAAGAGTAGCTTTGCTCCTCAAGCATGCTCCGGGTTCCCACCTACTCGCCCAAAACTTCCGCCACACGGAGGAAGAGGTAGAGGACGCCATGGAGGAAGAAACCACGCCTCCACTCCGCCGTACCCTCTCCGATCCGGAGCTCCAGTTTCTCCTGCCTTTTCGAAGAGGGCTCATCGGCTTACGGTCCAGCGCGAGGAACCGAGAGATGAGGGAGAACACAATACTCCTCCCTCACTCCAAGAGGTGGATTCGGGGAGGCAGCAGCAAAAGAGCAAGCCAATCTCAAGGTGGCACTCGGCGATCGGGAAAATCAAGGAAAAAGGAGGGCTCGATCACCGAGATGGATATCTCTCCGGCTATGGTGAGCACTCGACAACTCACCCTCTTCCTCTCGCTACAAGAGGACGACCTAGAGCTCGTCGCAGCCGCTGGGACAGCCCAGCAATGGGCGAGACCGGAAATCACGGAGGTCATCCTCTCGGGCCCGATCCAAGTGGTGGGAGGTGTGCCATTCGAGATGCTCAAGGAGAATCCGCCGATGACGTTCTCCGCCATCTTAGCTGCCTCGCTCATGGCGGCCACATGGTGGAAGTTCTGCAGGCTAGGGGTTTGGATGTATATCCAACTTTACCTTCTAGGATCACCACTCATGACATCGCTACCTCACTCGAAGGTGGGCAAGATGCAGCTCTGTTTCTCCGCGAGCACCTAGCGTAGCTGCTGCAAGCACTAACATCAACAAGCTGGATGGCATTTCTCATGGTGTACTTCTTCTTCCCGAGTCTTGAGCCCTTCTCTGCAGCCGAAGCACAGCCTAGCAGCAACAACCAAGTTCACACCGATGCTTGTGGAGGAGATCATGGCAATTCGAACATGCCATGAGTCTTCTATGCTCGGAACTGTCGATGCATGGGCTAGAACCTTGACAGTTCCACCGCAAATCATCCGGCCAGGCTAATCAAGGCAACTAGGGCGCATGTATGTTTTCTTTCCGAAACTCGTTCCTCCAAAGTTAATAAATCTAACATTATTAATAAGTTTCGAATAAAGGATGTTTTTATTATTCCAGTCGAAGGCTTTTCCGGAGGGCTATGGCTACTCCGGAATGATGAAGTAGAAGTAGAAGTGATGCAATCCAAGTAGATTCCTCATTTTGGCTAGATGCACTTACATTGATCTTAACCGATCTTTTAATCTAGTTTGTATATATGGTGATCCTCATCGCCTTTAAACCCGCTATATCTAGGATGATATTGTTGCGTTTTTCTTAGCTAATCCTAGCTGGCCTACCTTTTGTATGGGAGACATGAACGATATTATGAATGCTAATGAAAAGCAGGGTCCCCATCCCGCCAATGCTGCTCGTATTAGTAGTTTCTGCTCTTATGTTAAAAATTGTGGTTTCATTGATCTAGGCTATAATGGTCCGGCTTTCACTTGGTCCAATAAACGTTATTCTAGCATCCCTACTTTCCAACGGCTAGATCGCTGCTTAGCCAATCCAGTAATGGTGCTCCATTTTCCCTAATGCCTCGGTTCATCACTTGCCCATGCTTTACAGTGACCATGCTCCAATTCTAACCATTCTCAATCCAAAACCTTTCAAACCAAAAAGACCCTTTCGGTTCGAGAATTGGTGGCTACAAGAAAATGATTTTACTGCAATCGTCAAAAACAGTTGGACAAAAAACCCTGCTACTCCCTTTCACATTAAAACCAACTCCCTTCGGAAAGACCTTATCAATTGGCAAAAGGACAATTGGCTGATATTGAGGGAAAGCTCAGCGATCTCCGGAATAGAAATCCGGGTCGCTTCTTTCAACCAACAAACAATCCTTGAACAGAACCACCTTGATATCTCCTCCAAACTAGCCACTTTCCACCGACAAAGAGTCAAAAAACACTGGGTTCTAGAAGGAGATAGGAACACTACCTTTTTTCATCATGCGATCATGAAAAGAAATAGAAAAAATCGTATCACTCAAATCTTGGATAATCAAAACAATGTCATCAAAGAGCCGGAAAACATAGCTTCTATCTTCCAAAGCTATTTCAAAGAGATCTTCACCTCCCAACTAGATAATTCAAATCCTGGCATTAACCCTAACTTTCAGGGGTCCATTGCTGATGAGTTTACCAATTCTACCCCCGATGAAAAGGAAAATTTTTAACCTTATTAAAGACATGAAAAGAAATGCAGCTCCGGGGCCGGATGGGCTCAATGTTGCTTTCTATCGCTCCGC
Organism: Chloris gayana; assembly: GCA_031894775.1. Classification (NCBI taxonomy): domain Eukaryota; kingdom Viridiplantae; phylum Streptophyta; class Magnoliopsida; order Poales; family Poaceae; genus Chloris; species Chloris gayana. Next base: position 158,403 of record JAUNZO010004745.1, read on the forward strand.
TTGGTCCTGGATTAAAGAAGATGTGGTGAATCTGGTAAGAAATTTCTACACAACAGGTAACATTCATGCCAAACTTAAAGAAACCAGCATTGTCTTAATTCCTAAAAAGAGCAATCCTATTAAACCTCAAGATTTTAGACCAATCGATCAGTGTAATGTAATCTATAAAATCATTGCAAAAACCCTTGCAGAAAGGATTAAACCTCACCTTCAGGATTATATTCATCCTTCTCAATCAGCTTTTATTAAAGGGAGGCGCATCACTTCTAATATTATCCTAGCCCAGGAAATAGCTCACACCTTCGGACTTAAATCCTGGAAAAAGGAAGGTTTTCTCCTGAAACTAGATCTTGCTAAAGCCTTTGACATAATAGAATGGAATTTCATAGTTCGAGCTCGCGACGTCAAGGGTTTTATGGTCATTTCATTGATCTTATTTACAATTGCATTTCGACCCCTTCCTTTTTAGTTATTATCAATGGACAAGCCTACGACAATTTTACATCTCAAAGAGGAATAAGACAAGGTTGTCCTCTCTCTCCCTACCTTTTCGTTTTAGCCATGAATGAACTTTCTCTTTCTTTGCAGGAAGCTTTGCACGAAAGAGCGCTTACAGTATTACTCTTGGACCAGACTGTCCACCCATTCATTCCCTGCTCTATGCTCGATGATCTTATTATCCGTGGTAAGGCTACTTCGATGGAGCTGTTCCTATCAAAAATATTCTTGATGAATTCTGTGACAGGTCTGGTCAAACTCCAAGTTGGACTAAATCTTCTATTATGTTCAGTTCGAATGTTGATGATATAACTAAACAAGCTATAAAAGGCATCTTTCCGGTTCCAACTACGGACAATAATGCTATCTATCTTGGACATCCTTTAATCCTCTGTCATAAGGATAGAACTAAGGCCTATAATTTCATTCTCACAAAATTCAAATCCAAGTTAACGAAGATCAAAGCAAACAAACTAAATCATGCAGGTCATCTTGCTTATATTAACTCGGTTTTTGCTTCCATTCCTATTTATTACATGACTAACATTATCTTTACAAAAAAGTTTCTCTCCAAGATAAATGCCATCGTCAGAAATTTTTGGTGGGCTGGTATTAGTGAAGAACAGAATAACCACCCTATCAACTTCAGATCCTGGGAAGATGTCACCCAACCTAAATCAAAGGGAGGCCTTGGTATTAGAAACATGAAACTAGTTAACTTGAGCCTAATAATGAACACTGTCCGGCGCATCATTCGAAATCAAGACCCCTATCTCACAGCAATCATCAAAAGCAAATACTACCCAAATAACAGTTTCGGAATGCCAAGAAAAACTTACCGAAATCTACCTTTTGGAGCTCGGTTCTAACAGTTAGACCGTTATCTGCTTAAAATCTATGCAGGTTTGCAACGGCAACACAAACATATGGAATCAGCCTTGGTGTCGAGTTGAGACAAGCTTCATGATCTACTGAATTTAAACTACAATGCAGGAGCCATACCAAATACAATCTCGGACTTATGGATCCTAGATACAAAATAGTGGGATACTGAAAAAATCACAGAAATCTTTGGATATGATCTTATGCAGGAAATATCAAAAATCCCCATAGTCCATGATGACAGAGAGGATATTATCATCCGGAAATCTGCAAACTCGAGTAACTGCACCTCGAAGGAGGCATATAAGTTTCTCTCTAGTCAAACTCTTCACTCAATCCCTAATCAAGGTAGCAGGTCTATCTCCAACTCCTCTCTGAATATTATGAATATGATTTGGAAAGACAAAATTTTTCCACCAAAACTAAAAACTTTTGCCTGGAGAATTTTCAGAATGGCTATTGCTACAGGTTGTCGTTTGGGAATCCCAAATATTAGCAAACATTGCTCCCTATGCAATCAAGAGGAAGACGATAACCATCTCTTCTTCACTTGCCCTTTTGCTCGTGCTGTTTGGTTTGCAGGCCCACTTGGAATTAAATCATATCACCTCCCGAAGGAACTCCCCGGTGTTCAATCACAACTTATCTACATCATTCAGCATAATCACTCGACAGAAAATATCCTTTACATATTCATGACCCTTTGGTACATTTGGAAAGCTAGGAATGACCTTCGTTTTAACCACAAACATTGGTCAATTCAACAAACTCTATTAGTCTCTGAATCTGAAACCAACTTTCTCTTAAATGCTCACAAAGACACCACAGCAGCAACCAGTGGTAATAACCTGATATCCTACAATGATCCCAATAATCATGACAAACTCTGCAATTCCCAAAACCTGGCCTACTCAGATGCTGCTTTCCCTTCTAGCATGGAGGCTAATAACTGTCCAATCAAAGCCGGTCTCGGCTCTTATATTGTTTGCAGGTACCAAAACAAAGAGGTCAAAATCCAAATTAAAGCCAAAGCAAGACATGCTGCTAATGTGATCGATGCAGAGGCTTAGGCACTGAATATATCTTCAAAGATCATGAAAATTCTTGAATTGCAGGAAGTCACTCTTCTCTCGGATAGTCGGGCACTAATTTCAAACCTTCAAAAGGATGATCCAATGCTACATCCGACAGACTGGAGACTAAGACCCACTATTCGAGACATTCAAATGAATCTAAAAGACAAGAATGTCTCCTTCATGAAAATTCACAGAGCTCAGAACTTAATTGCTCACAACTTAGCAAAATCTGCTTTTCAATCAAATAATTCGAGCATTTGTCTTCATGATTGTACCGATCCCGATCATAAGGAATCTTGTCCAGTATTGGCAAAAATCCTTCATGTACCCTGGGGTGTATACACCCCTCTATCTGTAACTTGTTGCTAAGATAAATAAAATTTTCTTCTGCCTTCAAAAAAAAAAAAATTTACCCGAAATCTCCTGCCGTGATTCTCCTAAATCCTCGGCGCTTCTCCCCGGAGCAGCGAGGGATCGCCGACCTTCTTCCCCACCGGCCACGGGAGTGACGATGAGGTCCACAGCAGCTCATCACCGTCGATCTCAGCCTTCATGCCGTGGGAGCGTCCTCCTCCAAGCGCGTCCATCAATGGATCCCACGGCCACGGGAGCAGCGATGAGTTCTGCAGCGACTTATCCCCGATGATCTCGGACTTCATCGCCGCCGGAGCAGCATCCTCCGCATCAAGCACCGGAAGGGATCCTGGTGTTCTTCCCCATCAACCACCGGAGCGGTGATAATCTAGAGGCCTTCGTCCCGCCGGCGGCCAGAGCAGCGACGAGGACCGGGAGGACACATCCCGGCGACCTTGGCCTTCTTACCTGGCGGAGAGGCGTCCACGACACGTATGACCCCTTTGTGCTTCTCGTGGATTTGTTGTCCACCCCGACAAGGCGTCAAGCATCGGTACGTACTTTCACTCTTCCCTGGAGCGTCATCTTTGCTCCTCCAATGGAATCCACCCTACCGTCCTTGGAAGCAAATGAGCATCACACAACAGCTTCACTCCTTCCAGCATCGCCGTACTGCCCTTGGAAGCAACCGTCGAGGCTCCATGTTGTGCTCCATCTTGTGCTCCATCTTGACATCACGCTCAGTTCACTGCCCAACGTGTGGGTGGTGTGGCTGCAGGTCAGGTGTTTGATATATTGCCAAAAAAGGCAATAATAGTTTGTATTTACTGGAATGGAAGCATGCACAAGGCATCTTATTTTGATTCTATACCAAGCCGGTGTCACCATGGTCCATGGACATGAAAAAATTGTTATGGAACCTCTACCTCCCACCATGAAAAGGAGAATTTGTTGGGAACGTAATGAGCTTTTGCAGAATAACCGGATGGAAGGAGAGGCACTTTTTTGGGGCCTGAACACTATAAGTGGCTGGAAGGGAGGTCATTTAATTAAAGCATTTTTGGAATTGAGATTGAAGGCAGCCTTCTGCTGATTTCTCAATGTTACTTTCTACTATGGCACTAGCAACCACTTTTAAACGATGGAACTAGCAACCACTGCTCAAGGATGCACCCAACTTACTCTCATTGAGTTTTATTGTAGAAAATTTTGTATATGTGATTATCATTCAGAAGGGGCAGTTGAATGATGTGGGTGGTAACTTGGAAGTTTATATGATTATGTATCCAACCATTATGAAGGCAACAAAATTTATTGAATACAGGAGGCACAAAATGTGGTACCATTTTCCTCTCATAATTAACGAACAAACAAAAATAATTGTGCATCAATTTCACATGTGCTTGCATTTTTCATTGAACGGCCATGTATATGATGCTGCTAATTTCACATTTTACCGAACCACCATGTAGGGACAAAATATATTGAATGAATCGTCATGTAGGATCCTAGGACAAAAAAATGCTTATTAGATCACAAAGGTGTTAGGCATGTATATCTCAAACATATATATATATATATATATATATATATATATATATATCAATCTAGTTCAATACCTACGTAGGTGACAATTACTGAATTGAAAGAGTAAAATTACTAAGGTATGGACAAAAGGAAGAGCCTAATTCCAAATTATTGAACTAAGAATAAATGAAATTACTGAAGCATGGACAAAAGAAAAGTATATAGCTCAAAAGTATGGAACCAATGGACAATTACTGAATAAATAATACAAAATTACTGAAAGAATAACATTTGAATATCCAAGGAAAATACTAGACAAACAAATCTAAATTACTGATTCAAGTATAATGTGGATGCACGAAATTACTGAGGCGTTGACGAGGACGATGACCGACAATTACTGATCTTGGAATCATTTAAAATTACCGACAATAGCGACTATTAAAACTACTAGCACTGTATTCATGCGAAATTAATTAGTGTTCGAAACATTTACAAATGCTGACACTAGTAATTATTAAAATTACTAACACTGTTTTCAAGCAAAATTAGTGACACGTGGAAATATTGAAAAATACTTCCACTTAAGATTATTAATTAACTAACTAGTGACAATTACTGAACAAAGACCATAGACCATAGAATTACTAGAACAAAGGAGAAATTAGTATTTTTTTAAAAAATAATGACTAGTGTATGTTGGAGATCTGACACAAAGGAGCAGTAACTTGACACAGAGCATCAGTAAATTTAAAAGAAAATTACTGAATGAGTCCATACATGTTAGAGTCCTGACAAAGAGCATAAATAACTTTAAAAGAAAATTACAGAATAAATTCATACATGTGAAATTATTGAATACATATTGTGAAATTACTAAAGGAATAGAGGGACGAAGCAACTGTTCAACCAAGAAAAATTACTGTATGTCAAATTATTGAAGAGTGCATGTCAAATTATTGAACAGAGAGAGAGAGAGAGAGAGAGAGAGACTGTTGAGCCAAGAAAATTACTGAAGCATGCACATAAGGAAGTCAAAAGCACACGGCTGATTGTGCATTCATCGACACCATAGACAAAAAATAACTGAACATACTCCATCTTGCTAATGGAAGTTTCAATAATTTGGTGCTATAAAAAATTACTGAAGTAAATTATACAAAGTTGTCGGTAAGCTAGATAAGCCATTTCCATGATGTACAAGTACAAAGATTTATCACTTTACAAATGTGGACAAACTGTGTGCACATGGGAAATGACCGACAATGGAACATCAACTTCGACATCCTGGGAGCCATTTTCTCTAAGAACCACACTAAAACATGAATATAATCTTGCATAATCTAGCAGTGCCGTGCCACTCTTGCTCCACCTCTTGCTCCATAAACTGGTTATCGTTGAATTATTGAGTGGGTGAATGGCTTGTTAAGCCTGAATGTGGAACATAGTAGGAGTCATTGAAAGTGCATCTAGGCCTCCTAGTGGGTTTTGGTGTTTTGATGACAACACGATTAAAGAGCTAATGTAATTTGCTGAGTTGTAACAGGAATGTGTCTTATAAAATTATTGTAAACATTGTTGTATCAAAACATGGATGTATATGGATATTTCACATGTATATTCTTGTATTCCATATGACAAAGAATATGATGAAGACGAAGCTACATGGATGATCAATATTGAAAATCTCACGCCATGAGTTACACAAAGAAAAATGAAGCTTGGATGATATGTCTCATATTGGACATTGAAAGTATAACCATATTCATATTGGTTACTCAACTCTTGTGTCATATCAAGCAAGCAATATATATTACAACGAAAATCAATGCAACATGAAGATAAATATCAAGTGTGTGCTAATGGATGATACAAAGAAATGTGTGGATCTTAATGGTAAGATTGATGAAGGATTAGCAAGGACTTGGCTACGATGGACCATACATTGGAGAAGGGCAAGCAAGAGGCTTGGCGTCGAAGAACCTTTGTGGTGGAGAAGAGCAAGTGGATGTTGAATCCGACGAATCAAAAAGGCCATGGAAGATTGCATATTTCCTAGTGTCAATTATTTATGAATCAAGAAAGAAGAGGTGACATGGATAAAATATGGAGTTTTGTCTATTTGATGATAAAGTCCATGGTCATCGGATCAAGGTGGATATGCTAAAAAAGAATTGTTGCCAACCCCCAAGAAGCAAAATATGAAGAATTTCGACATATGTCTCTATCACAAACTCAAGTGGAAGAAAAATAGCTTTTATCTATTTCTTGAGTATAGGAATGCCGTACTATCAAGAGGGATACAACATGTGTTGAATGACGATGTCAAAGTGCTCAAAATCCTATAGAGAAACCAATCCGAGTGACCTAAACCCTAAGCAGATGTGTTCGTCAGGTCAAGGAGGTCGGACCGCCTCGTCAAGGAGGTCGACCGCCTTGAACCGAGTTTTTGGGTTAGTAGGTCAAGGAGGTCGACCGCCCTGTCAATTTAGGTCGACCGCCTTGTACTATGTTTTCCGGAGTCATCTTCCGGGTTAGTGAGTTTTTGGCCTTAGAAGTGAAGCATAGTTAGTATGAGTGGGTTGAGCAATCAAGTTTGTGGTTTGTGGAGGTTTTTGCGTCAAGTGGTTGGTTGCCTGCTAGTGCAAGGCGGTCAGGCCGCCCTGTCAAGGCGGTCGGACCGCCCGAGCTCGACAGGTCTAACGGCTAGTTTTTGAAACAGCCTTCAAATAGCCCTACACCACTCCCTTTGATTGCGGCTGGTTCTTGCCCGACTCTATAGCATTCCAACGGCCATTTGAGCTCTTCCCAACCTCTCTTTGTGAGATCCAAGTGATTTGAGCTAAATCTTTTAGTTGGGTTGAGAGATTTGAGTGTGTGAGCAAAAGTGAGCAAATCCTAAGCCTTGAGCACTTTGGGCTACGTCAAACAACTCGTGATTCATTTGTTACTCTTGGAGGTGAAGCCTCCTAGACGGCTAGACGTCGCTCTAGAGCTCCCAAGCTTGTGGTGAGCCTTGGGAAAGTTTGTGAAGGTTGTGATCTTGCCTCCAATCAAGATAGTGGATTGAGGGAAGTGGTTGAAAGAGACCCGGCTTGAAGCGTGCTAGTGAGCAGCTCAAGCTTCCTCAAACGGAGACGTAGGGATCACGTTGAGGTGATTCCGAACTTCGGTAAACAAACTCGTGTGTCTTCGTCTCCCTTGCTTTTCTTGTTTTCTAGCTTATACTTGTGCTTCCGCTTCGATCTACTTTGGTGTGCTCATTTGTGTGCAGATACTTTGTGTATGTGCTAAGGAAAACCTACGGAGCATCACCTCAAGTTTTGGTTTGAGCTAGGATTCATTTTGGAGAGCTGATCTGTTTCTGGCCTGTGTAAGGCGGTCTGACCGCCTCGACAAGAAGGTCAGACCGGGTTGAACTAGGGTGCACCCAGCTCTGCCTGTGCAAGGAGGTCTGACCGGGTTGACAAGGAGGTCAGACCGGGTTGAAGTAACCTGTGCGAAAAAGTTGTGTTAATTTCAGGTTTCGCCTATTCACCCCCTCTAGGCGACATCAAGGTCCTTTCAGTCATCAATCTTGGAATATAATCAAATATAATAGAAAGATTGCTATACGCATACCAAAATGGTGCAAGCACATGCAGACTACTCAGAATCCACCAGAAACATAAAAATAATAGCAGTTTAAAAATCTGAAACCAAACTCACCTAATGTGCTGCCCAAAAACAATTCTGTAACCACTACATCTGCAAATCAGTAACAGCTTTTAGAACATTTCAACAGAGCTCCAGCAAAGTTTAGTTTTGCTCGTAATGGTATAGCTTCCCTCACTAACTAAATCATCATGCTCTAGAGAAAAAGATCACATGAGATTAAGAAATCATGAGATCTAATGAGAGGAATATAATTTTATACAAACCTACTTTCTAATAGGCATCCATGACAAATTCACTTTATACCTAGAATAGATTGCAAGCTCATGAACTAGATAATCACAATGCATATCCAGCACAAGGGAACTCTGAGGGGAGTAACCTGATCTCATTCAGCAACTACTCTCCTTATTCTTGCAAACACACATTAATAGAAATTACTGGTGATAGACAACAATGGTTAAACAAGTAATTGTTCATGGAAACACCTTTTTAGCAAGAATTACTGAGTAATATGTGGAAGACAGGCAAAAAAACACGTTATATAAAATTATTGGTGATAAATGGTTTAGGGACAATATCTTTTTAGAACAATAATTGAGCAGTTAGGGAACTGAGAAACACACAATACATACAAAAAAACAGGGAAGAAGTCTTCAGAAATATCCAGGAAGCTGACAAACACACACATATAGGAAATTACTGGTGATAGATAAAAAAAAAAGGTTCAACAAGAAATTATTCACGGACAATTCTTTTTGCAAGAATTACTGAGCAGTATGCACTATGCAGAAATCTTGCAAAAACAATTACTGGTGATAAACAAAGGATTGTGCTGTGACAACATCATTTTGGAAACAATTACCCACTATGCATGAAACAGAGAAAAGACACATTACATAAAAGAAACATGGATTAAATCTTCAAAAACCACTAAAATATAAGGGAACATCGCAAGAATTACTGGGCAGTATACAAGCAAACACACACATCATTGAAATGATAGGTGATAAATACAGAATTACTGGTAATATATAAACATGCACATACAATGCCTCTAGCCACTATTGAAGTACTCACTGAGATAAGTTGTGACTATGAGTTCAAATTGACATTACTGTAGCAAGCAAGTGTCCAAGTCCAAAGCAACTTCATTATGAAAATCCTGAAGTGTTTCAAAAAATACTGAATGGTGATATACAATCATCATGCAGCAAAGAAAATAGAAATAGTAAAATAGGGATTAATGTATTTGTTCATATCATGCCACTGGTGAAAAAATACGACATTATACAAAAATTACTGATCAACCCAAAAAGAAAACTATTACTGGTCAGTATTATCAGTGCAAAACAACTCTGAAAAATTACTAATAATGCACATGACAACATAAAGTGCCCCCGTACAAATAGTTTTTGAATCATAATAAGAGACTTCCCTCAATAAAGGTATAGAGTAATTTATCCATGGAATTACTCAGTGAATACACAAGCTACATATGAACACAAAAATTTTGGAAAATCCAAAAGCATCCATGAAAAGTTAACAAGTCATAGGAAACTCGTGTGAATATAACATTCATAGAAACCGACTGGATCTAGAACAAACAATAATTACTATATTAAGAAAATAATTATTGATACACAGAAGTTAGAACATGCAAAGGAAGAAAAACCAAATCTAGAGCATACATGTCCAGAATAAACCTGCAACTGAGTGCTGCTTTACATCTCAAGATGTGAGCTCCACCACTGCTCGTCACCGGAAACAATGCCATGGAAACTAGAGCATAAAAAATAGTGAATCAATATCCTCCAAATCTAGGGGAGAAAACAAAAGGTCACCGGTCTAGGAACTGAGAGTTTTAATGTTATTTGCCTCTTGGAATCAGGGGCCAAACAATTACATCCTTAAAAATTACTGATGGTCAGATTGCAACTAATGTTAGTTTGTCTAGAATTTTTAAATCTTACATAATTATTGAGTAACACAAAAGATGAATTACTGAGTAATTATAAACTACTAAAGCCCACAAAATTACTACGTAAGGGTACCAGGAGAATTACTGAACAATTAAACTATTGAATGTTACAAAATTACTGAGCAAGGTAGTAAGACAAATACTGAATAATTAAATTCTTAAAATCTTACAAAATTACTGAGTAATTATAAACTACTGAAGCCTACAAAATTACTGAGTAAGGTACCAGGAGAATTATTGAATAGTTAAACTATTGGAAAATTCAGTAATAATTACTGAGTAAGTAAAATTCAACTGTCTAATAAAAGAAGAAAAACATTACTGAATAATTTGACAATAATAATTTGCAATCAGTAATCATTACTGAAGCAAAGAATAATGACTGAATGCTAATAAAAGAATGCTACTCTCATCATTGAGTGTGAGAAAACTTACTGAAGCAAAGGATGGAAATTTACTAAAAGAATGGAATAATACTCATCGCACAAAAAAACAACAAAAGGCTAACTTCATTGAATTATTATTAAAAATTTTATTGTCATGTAAAATTATTGATAATTACTGACACTTCAAATTATTAAATAAGATTTTAGTATAGTTTTGTGTAATTGATAGTGACATAGAAAAATAGCTCCTGACTTGATGCTAACATTCGTGACTTGATGCTTGTCATTTTCAATCAGTGGATGTAGACTACTAGAAGTAGAGAAGTAATAATTACCGAATAACGAATGGTTAGCATGGACAAAGAAAACTATTGTTCAAAATAGCAAGCTCTTAAATGAGGATGAAGAAGTACCTCACAACAAAATTCGAAATGCTTGTCTCGCAAATATTTTGATAAGTCTGATATAACTTGAAGGTAGTGATAATAACAAGATCGCTGAATAAGTAATATATATATATATATATATATATATATATATATATATACATCACAAAATTTATCTACAGGTAATACATGACAAAAATTATTTTAAAGGCATCTTCTGCAAAAACACATGAGCCGTCTACAAAGGCACAAAACCCTACAGAATTTAAAAAACAAATATACAAAAAAAAATAGATCATATATCACAAAAATTTTCTATAGATAATACATGACAAAATTTATTTTGAACGCATCTTCTACAAAGATACATAACCCTACAGATTTTTAAAACAAATATACAAATAACCAGATCATATATCACAAAATTTATCTATAGGCAATACATGACAAAAATTATTTTAAAGGCATCTTCTACAAAAAAAACACATAACCCTACAGATTTTCAATTTCAGAGGCACAAAATTTGTCATGTATATGTAATATGTGATTGTACATCTTATGTACTAACTACCCAAATAGAATTATGGAAATATGTGACATCCCTTCCGGGACACTCAGGAATCGGTACAGGGGGACACTCGACGAAGCGAGTTACAACAGTTCATCATTTCATACAAGCCAGAATATATACATCATGGTATAATACAACCAGGTTTTCGAAATACAAACATCGTACAGCGAAAGCATAAACATTATTGAAGTTTAAACACTACGAGTCTTACAGCTGAACTTAGTCTTTGTACAACAAAATACGACTAAAACGTTTATCGTGATGTACTCGAGCCCGGCGTACACCATGGTCCTTCTCCTTCACGGCGTCGAGATACGTTCCCATTGGAGGGAACCTCCCTCGGGACATTGCTCCTCTTCCGGAAAGCTACCTATAAGTCATGGAAGTACGACTCATGTCCCGAAACATAACGAACAAACCTTGAGTATTCTAATACTCGAGCAAGACCGACCCGTCAACGAGCACGCTAAGGCCGACGTCTAGTATGCAAAGGCTTTCTGGCTGTGAGGTTTACTTTCTTGCGAAAACAACACTAATGGTGTATCCTTACTTTCAAGTTTTAGCTCAAAGTTAAGTTTATTAGAAACCTATGTTTACAGCCTACAACTACTCGCAGTCAAGTTTACAAGAAAAGATTATCTCTCGGTCAATAACTCTTCCTCCTCTTTCCTTCATCTTTCACTTGATTAACTATGATGCGACGAGCTAAATAAGCGGTACTCATTACCGCGAGGGACAACGATTCGAATCGATTTTATACCAGCTGGCAAAACCCGACTACACGACGTATACGCCCACGCTCGGTCGTATACGACAACTTTTCCAGCTAGCACCTGGCAGAAGACTAGCCATTTCCAAACTCCCCGGAAATATGGCGCTCCACGACTTCCTCCGTGGCCGACCCATTTCCCTCCCGTGAGACTTCCCTCTCACTAACAGCCAGCAAAAGAGAGTTGGCTACGCTACATCTCCGGGGCGGTAGGGTACATCAGCTTGCTGGGCCCATGACACCAGCATGTAGTACGGTACGTTCAAACTTGTTCAATTAAGCCGACAACGGTACGGTCCTTGACCGACACGGACGGGGCTACCACCTTGCAAGACCTCACTCCGTCTTGCCCTTTCTCCTACATGGCCCGTCCGGTCTCAACTTCATTAACACTCTCCTTTAGATTAACTACAACACATCAAAATACTTAAAGCCTCCATGCTTTAAGATGATCTAAAACATCTACAATTGCGACTATGAATTAAGCCTAGCTTCTATTGAGCTACCTGTACCAAGTATAGTATAAACAAACGGAAACTTATCTCATGCATCTAAGGTGTCAATCATTTCCTAACACCTAATGCACAAACATAACTTAACTAGTGTGATAAAATAAATATTTAAAACATAGGTAGGATGCACCGGGCTTGCCTTGATTCATGTCGGTGTTAGCTTCCTCGGTGTTCGGGTCGACTTCGATGTTCCCGTCTCCTGTCTCGACCTCGGACGGAACCTCGATCACGTTAGGACCTAGGTCGACCATCAATACGCGCGAATCACAACCATGCGTTCATGAATGTGCATGATATGATGTGGAATGATTTTTATCGACACGTTCATTAATTAACAATTAATAATTAATTAATGATATGCAATAACACATAAAGTAATAAATTAGGATCACATAAAATAACGGTGTTTATGTTTAATTTTGGAAAACAATTTTCATAAACACTTTCATCTACAGATATCTCCTTCATTTAAATAAATTCTTTTCTTAAATTAAATATTTAATTAGCATAAAATAATAACTTCTATGAATCAAAGAATGTAATTAATTAATACTTATGAAATAAAATACTCAAAATAGATATTTTATTTCATAAACAGATAGAGAATATTTTTTCTGAGTCTAACAAACTTGGTTTCACATTTTTCCGATTTTTATTTAATTTTCTACGAATTTTCGAAAATTAGAAATGTTTCGTGCCACATGCGGGGCCACGGGGTTGGCCGCACGAGATCCCCACGTGGCCACACGCGATCCCGCGTGTGTGGCCCGCGGTGTGGCTCGCCGCGGCGGCCGGAGATGGCCGGACTTGGCCCAAAGCTCGCCGCGAGACCACTAAAATCCTCTACACGACCCGGCGTTCACACGGGTGAAGATGAGCTCGTATGAGCTTGACCGGAGACGTGCCGGCGGCGAGGTGCGGGCACGTCGGAGCTCGACCATGGCGTGAGCTCGCCACGGTAGCCCAAAATTGGGGAAAAGCTTATCGGAAGCTTCTACGGAGCATGAGCAAGAGTGGTATGGGGGCAAATCACCTTGCTAACGGCTCGTGGGTGGTGCTTGACGAGGAGGGTTGAGGCGGCGATGGACCGAGCTCCGGAAACGAAGAAATTGCTAGGGTTCCCGGGAAGAAAACTCCATAGTAAGCTATCACGAAGAGAGAGCAGGGTCCGGAGTGTGCTAGGGAGCAAAAATCTTACGATGAGCTTCACCAACGGAGGAGAATTTGATGACTTGGTGGCGGCGGACGGGGAAGGCTCGTCCGGGAAGAACGACGTCGATTCCTCTAGCTAGGGCGGTTTGGCCTCGATTGAGCAGTAGGGGTAGCTGCGGTGACGGGTGGCGAAGGGTGTGAGGGTGGTGGCTCGGGTGGGGAACTCCTAGGTTGGCCTGCCGGCGTGAGCGCGGTGAGTTGCCGGTGACGGTGATGGAGAGGAACCGAGAGGGAGAGGGAGACAAGGTCTGCGGTGGGGGTGATTCTTATCCCGTCCGTGCGAGGTGGTGAGGCAGCAGCAGCCAGCTCGCGTGGCGCACGCGCAGGAGGGCGCAGGCCGGAGCACGTCGGCGGGCGGCGCCGAGAGCAGAGCGCGGGAGAGAGAGAGAAGAGGCCGACGCCCGGCCCCGATCTGGATATTTTGCAAAAAGGCCCTCCCGCTTTCGATTAATTGAAAAACGACTTTCCCGAGCTCAGAAAAATTTGTAAAACTTCAGGGTTGCTAATGAAAATATTTCAAACACTTTTCCTTTTAAGTCCAAGTTCAAATTCCAAATATTTTTCGGATTAAAAATTCATGTTCAAATTAAAAAGGAAAGCTTTAATTATTTCTTGTAGGCATTTTACCAAAACAAAATAATTTCTGAGCAACTCCACAATTCTTTTATTATGGTGTTTAATCAGTAGAAAATGTTAAACACCATAATTTACTTTTATTTAAATTCTTTTTAAGGATTTAATTTAACTTAGGTTAAATTGATATTTTATGTGTATTCTTAATACAAAATTAAATAGTTTCACAAATGCAACATGATGACATGATCATGAATGACATGAAATGCACTTTTATTATTAGGGTTGTTACAAAATATTTTACACAAATATGACTAATCATATCCATTATGAACACAATGTGCTTGAAACGTTGTGTAAAAAGCAAAACAGAGAAAAATACCAATTCACAATGAAGTAAATTTAATTGCATACACTTAAAATGAAAATTGCAGGATGCTTTGTCATAAATTGCAATGAAAAGTATGTGTAATATATAAATACTTTATGTGCAATTTAATTTTTACATGATCAAGTTGAACAAATATTCCTATCTTTCTTAGAACACACACTCATTCAACTAACTACATAAAAGGACCACTCTATAGTTTGAGTTATATTTCCTTCAATGATTTATTGATAATTGGCATAAACGTTAGGTTCACATTGGGAGAAAAGAACTATTAATGAACCTAATTACACAACTGAACTATTAAGATGAACATATAATAGGCAGCAGAAGGTTTCATTATGATGAAAAGGTACTAAAGACAGAAGGTAGAAATGCAGAATTGGTACATCCATGAAATGCATTCCAAACAGTCCCATTCTAGTCAATCTACCACAAAAAAAAAAAAAAAAAAAAAAAAAACTAGAAGTACAGCTAACAAAAGTAGGGAGTCTAATATGAAGCATCCTAATAGAAATTGAACCTCCTATTGGACAGTTCACAGAACCTAACAATAATGTCTAGAGCCAGATAATGAATGCATGAAAATTCGGCCAAATAAGTCAAGTGCAGCAAAACCCCTGTAGTCTCAGATGAGTAAATTCAAGTGATCCTGCAGTCCCAATAAGTATAGGAAACCACTCGCATCATTTCTAATGCTTATCAATAGAGCAAACACACAAAAAAATTCTAACATTATAGTCATCAATAATTTCTGGCATAACAATTATGAGCTTACCTGGAAGAATGAAAAAAATATAATACAGCGATAATATTAGAGACACCAAAGATACTTACAAAAGCAATATGTCTAGTGTAGTGAGGTCATTGGAGATTAGCTCCACTTGCCATCGGTCCAGCTCACCTCCGATCTAGACGTAACAGGGAGGTTCGAGAGCCTTATTCAACACAGGAACTGAACATCCCGTTGATCTGGAGTACCATTAACATTGAGATGACTCATCATCGGGGAAAAACTACTGAATGGTTGTTGGGGAATGATTCTGTGACTGGCTCACATAGGGGAACATGATGCAGTAAATAAAGCCTAGAGAAGTAATCACTCTCCCTTGCATGTACATAACCAGTGATAATCATGAGCATGAAATTACTCGAGATGTGAAAAGAAAGTTATTGTAGCATGCATTGATTTTATTTTAGCAACCAAAAAATTACCGAATACAGGAGTTTAGAAAAGCTGAAAAATTACTGACCGAGAGAAAAGGCAACTAAATTACCGAGGATGCACATGACATGAATTACATGACAATTCAGAACGTGATTCACAAAATTACTAAGCATGATCGCAAGAGAATTACTGAATAATTAAACAATTAAAGCTTATAGAATTACTGAGTATGATTGCAACAGAATTACTGAATAATTGAACCATTGAAGCTTACAAAATTACCGAGTGACAGAACAAGAGAATTACTAAATATAAGTCTTAAACAATAAATCTTACAATATTGGTGAGCCACTAGAATCTAGGGACCCTAGCAAACCAATATAGTGCATCATCATCCACACAAACATAGCAGGGATGGGATAGAGTTTGTAACACCCTGATTTTCAAAATTTTGCAATAAAATAAAATTTCCTTTTTATTTTAGTAGGATGCTATTAATAGTCCTAGGTTAGGTAATAATTTCCTAGTAAATTTAAATATTTTATTATTTATAAAATAATTGTATGATGCATTCATGCTGATAGTTTGCATTAGGGTTTTAATTGGGTGATAATTGATTTACAAAATCGCTTAGATTTTCATTAAGTAATAGAAACTAGAAATGAGAAAAAGAAAAAGAAAAAGAAGAAAATAAAAACCCTCGGCCATGGGCCGTTTCTTCCCGGCCCACTCCCCTCCTCTCCCCTTTTTCTCTCTCCCTCTCGTTTCGGCCCAGCTCCAACAAGCAGCCCGCCCGCAGGCCCGCGCGAGCCCATTACCTACCTACTCGGATCGAGCTCGAATCCCACCCCGATCCGGCCAACCTCGACGTGCGTGTAGCGGACTCGAACTCCCGCACCCCCTACTTAAGCGCCGCACCCCGTGCCCTCTCTCTTGACCCTCCAAAACCCTCAATTCCCGTGCCCTAGTCGTCGCCATCGCCACCTCTTGGCTCAACGTCGACGCACCGCCGCCCGGAGACGCCGCGACGCCCGTGGACCCCGTGCCGGTCTTCACCTTGACCCGCCGCCGCCGCTCGCGAAGAACGAAGTCGAGCCTCCGCCTCGAGTTGCACGCACGACACCGCCGAAGTCCTCCGCCTCGCCGTTCATCGTCGCCGCCCACCACCGTCGTCCCCCACCTTCGCGCGACCGCCCGGGTGAGCTCGCCGTCCTCCCCGCATCGCGTAGGCAGCTCCCGCACCAAAAATAGGGCACCGGAGCCCCCGTTTCCACGAGCTCCGGCGAGCTCCCATGGCGCCGCCGCTCGCCGGCGTCCATCGCCCACCGCCATCCCGCGTAATCAATCCCCACCGTTGGATCTTAGATCTGCGGTCTAGATTAGATCGCGAACCGTTATTTGGCGTTTTTGCAAATAAGCCCCCGCCGTTTTAACTAATTAATAAAGAATCCTTCCCCTTTTACATAATCAACCCTAGGTTTATTTATATTTAGGTTTTAATCCCGTTAGGCGCAAGAATGTAAATTTTGCACTTTAGCCCCCGAGTAATTTTATAATTATGTTTAGGTCCTATAATTTTACATAAACACCCCTAGGTTTTTCCTAAATTATATTTTGGTCCCGTACTTTTTCATTTATGCCCCTAAACTTTTCCATAATTATATTTTGGTCCCGTACTTTTTCATTTATGCCCCTAAACTTTTCCATAATTATAATTAGGTCCCTATACTTTTTAGTAATTATAAATAGGTCCCTATAGCTACAGCTTTATAATTTAAACCCTAGATCTTAAAACGTTAATAACTTTTAGCTCGTAACTCCGATTTAGGTGATTCTTGCACTCACGAGTTCGTAGTGACGAGTGCTATTTAATGGTATTGTTTTCATAGACAGTAGGCATTGTTTGGTGTACTGTTTTCTTATTTGCTATGTATGTGTGCTTTTCCGGTGTGACGTTAGATGAGGAAGAGTACGAGAATCTCCAGGATCTAGAGTTTGAGCAGAAGCAGCAAGAGGAGACAGCAAGTGTCCTTGATGCACATTGCGCCTACATTCTTACTTTCCGAATTTACATTTCATGCATTGCGTTTAATTTGAATCCTATTTGTGTCATACCCTGTTCCATAATTTACCTTGTCGCCTTGGTTATGGTGTAGTATGCTAGGAGGGGTACGTCATCGCTAGTTGCTTATAATGGGGTTCAAACCGAATCGAATGCTAAGCTTGATTAATTATTCACTTGAACATAATAATCATGAATTGGGGGATGCTTTTTAGCAACATGGAAGTTAGGTGATCCCGGCAGAGGATGTGGATGATGGTGCGGGGTACTCGTAGTAGTACTCGTTGGCTTGCGGTGGTACCTGTTTGGGATCATAAGGGCCGGTTCTTGGAGCGACAACCCAGGACTTCCGCACAAAGCACAGTGGCTCATAATGGGTAGGTAAGGTTTAGTACCAAGGTAGCTTCCCGCTTTGCGGCGTCGTTGGCATCTCTTAAGGTCACGCGGAAAGAAACACGTGACCGCGGGAGAGCCAAGGGTTTAAGTCACTTGCACTATTTAACCAAATAATCCACATCCAGTACAAGTACTAGATATGTATTATAAGGTGGGTCATGAATATCCATAGCGGACGGATAACCCGTTGTAGCATTTCACCCGAGAGTATTCAAGGGTATCGTATTTATATTTTCCCAAAGGAAGACATGGTTGATAAGAGTACTTATGTTCATGGTGTTACAAAAGAATGATGAAGTATTCACATTCCAATGCAGGGGTTAGGAGCAATAAGTTGAGGATAGTGTGACACACACCAAGGCGATGCATTCTCTTATAAAAGGGATAGAGGCGATCCTAGATAAAGCTAAACTAGACTAGCGAGACCACTACTCCTAATGATACAACATTCATATGAGTGCGCAGCTTCTACCTAACATCCAAGATCATGCAAGCGCAAGCAAGCGTCTAATGCCTAGGCATCATCGGGAGATCCGTCTTACGCGAGGTCCGCCTCGCGACTCCGGCTTTTTAGACTCCTATGCCATGCCCGAACGTGGAGGATTACTTTGGATGACAAGGCTGTCACTTCTTGTCACCTACCTCTACAAACCGTGGGACACGAAGCACATTCAACGGTGGGTAGATAACCCCGACACCGTGCCGGCGTCACTAACCACAACTCTAGATCCCTCGAGGCACCGACATGGTGGTAAATCTAGAGCACCCTTGCGGGACGATGAACCCGAAGCCTATTCATAAGAACACTAGCCTAACTAGCATACGCTAGACGAAAGGATCAAAGCTAGCACTAAGTCATGCAAAGGCGTTCGTCGCTCAAGAATGAGCGACGAACGGCAATTAATCAAGTAAGATCGGGAGTAATCGGTGATCAAGTATGAACGAACGAAGAACATTCGATATGAGTTCATCTTCTATTAATGAAGAACGAAGAACGAACGACGAACTCATATGAACGAACGATGAACGATCAAACAAGATCATGACTACTCTATAAAGCTCATGACAAGGATATGAACGAAAGTATTCCATATATAAAAGATCAAGTCTCATAAAGAGAGGATACAAGAGCTATACCCAATTTTCCACAAGACTTTGGGAGCAATGAGGCAGCCCACTACTAAGCCTAGCACTACCTAGAAAGCCTCTAAACTTCTAGTGTGAGGAGAGAATGATCCTTGTGTTGTTGTGTGTGTTAAGGAGGGGGGGTACCCCTCCTTATATAGGCTTGAAAGGTCGGCTCCTGGAGGCGGTTTCGTAGGTCGGTGGCATTTAATGCGCGTGGAACCGACCTCCGGAGGCGGTGGGCAAACCGCCGGAGAAAAGTGGGCCGGGGGGCCACCATGACGGTTCGGCCGAACCGCCTTGTTGGTTCGGCCGAGCTGCCACCGGCCCCTCCTGGGCTGGGCTTTGGCGGTTGGCTCCCCACTGGATGTTGGTCTTTGATCCAGGTGCGTGAGGCCTTATTTGTGTTGGATTTCGTGGTCGTTGGCCTTTTATCTTGGAGTTGATTCCGCGGCGAAGTGGAAGTTTTGTAAAAGTGTTGATTTGTCGCCTCGGGGCACTGGAATTCATCATTTTCCACCTGCACACTAAAAATCTAGAGGTACACGTGGAACTAGGTTATTTCTAAGTAAAATGCATGCAAGACATGCCTAGTCCTTCTCATTTATTTGACTAATTGACGGTCGAAATTGGTCCGTAACGACCGTCAACAAGCCCCCAAGCTTACCCCTTGCTCGTCCCGAGCAAGTAGTAGAACTTTAGGTTGTTGATCGGGAGTTGCTACAATGCCTACTTCTCAAAGGTACCAAGTGTATAACAAAGATACTCATCCTTGAGTTGAATAAGTTGGCAATGGTAACTCACCCTTCCCCTTAGTCCTCATGGGGCTTTGTGCTTTTCACTTTACCTTGGGCGGTTGAGAGAGAGAACGGTGTATAGAGCATTTATTTTCTCTTCCCTTGTCTTGCTTTTTATTCTCCGGACGTTTTCAAAAAATATTTTTTTTTTTTTTTTTTCAAGTAAAACCACGTTCCACAAGTGATGCTCTCGAATCGCTCTAATGGTGTTTATATTCCTCACCAAGGCATGTGTATTGCCTCATCCTACATCTAATAGGCTTTTGTGGAGCTCAAGGTAGGGTATGAAATGAGGCATACTTGCATTCATATTTTTGCGAAACCAAAAGAGTGGATCCATGGAGATAGCAAGTCATACAATCGTAGATCAAGATGTGCAAGTGTGAAGATGATGGTGGTGGTGTATTTGACTACTCCTCTTTTTGTTTCACCTCTTTTTATTTTGGATTTTGGGCATGGCTATCTTTTCTTCTTTCTTTTTCTATGCTCGAAATGAGAGCAGCATCTTTTTCTTGCTCATCTTTTGTGAGCCTTATTTTCTTTTTCTTTTGCATAGCCATGCCTTCTTTTGATATTTTAAGAGAGGTGATAAAATGTGAGGAGTGTCTTTATTTTGGGTGGATGGCATGACATGTTGCTAACTTCCGGTGTAGAAGTGTAGCATATGAGGTGGAGTGTGTACGTGATCTTGATCATGAGAGTATGAAAAGCATCTCACTAGGGTCACACAATTTTGATAAAGCTCAATGAAGTAACAAGTAGCAAATGAGTAAGGTTTTCAAGGGAAATTTGCATATGGCTTTGGTAGGAATTTATCATCACTTGGGAACTTATAGATTTTGCAATTTTTGGGAACAGAATTCCGGAGATTTTAAGCTCAACTTAGGACAAGATCATAGCAGCTCTTTTTACCATATCATCATCTCACAACAACTTAGGTGCAGCTCAAGCATGTGCAGCCCACAAGTTTCAGGTTCTAAGCAAGTTTTGCTAGCCACCAAACTCAAAACTAGGAGAGTTCTAAATTATAGACTAGGCACATGAGAGAAATAAAACAGAGCAACTATTCATCATCTCAACATAGAAAGACTAGCAACATACTTGCAGCGTATAAAAGGGAACTAAGCTACTTCTTTTTGTTCTTTTTAGTTTTATCATTTTTATTTTGTTTTTCATATGAGAGGCAAGAACAAGCAAAAACAAGAGACAATAAAGGATACAAGTTGCGATACATGATACCTTAGCGGGGGTGCTGCCCCCAAGCTTGTTCTTGCTCATGGGTTTGGTGGAATGAACCCCATGTGACGGAAGTAAGCCAAAAGATCGGCTCGTTGTTGCTCCGTCATGTTGGTGAGGGCGGTGAGCTGGGTGTCGGTGCGCTCTTGCCATTGATGAGTTTGCAAGATGTGTTGGTTGAGCGCATACTCGGTGTCTTCCGCCGTGGTTTGGAGTCTTCCCATTTGTGAGGAGAGGTTGTTCATCTCCTGCACAAAGTTGTAGCCTTGGGCTGATCCGGAGTCGGTGGAGTGTTCCTCCCATTGTTGTTGTGGAGAAAACAGCCCCGGGCCATATCCCGGAGTTTGCCACGCCGATCCCCCGGCCATGTGAGGTGGCGGGGCTGGGTACCCACCGGAGAAAACCCGGGGTGGCTGTACCCGGCTCGCCATGAGTCGTGGGGTGCGGTGTGGGCATCTCGGAGGTAGATGGTTGTTCCGATCTGTGCGCCCCCTGCGAGAAGATACACTCTGCGAGACCGCTGCGCTTCTTGGAGCTCAATGGTTAGATTTTTGAGAGTATACAAACGAAGGTCCGGGTTAGGTAACCGAAACTCGTTTGCATATCCCACAAAATAATATATGAGGGAATCGTTCGGACCATTCTTAAGAGAGTGACCTTGAATAAGATAATCTTTATTTATAAGAGAGCGAGGTGTAGCAAGGTATTCAACATTAGCATCATGTAAAGCTCCCACCCGCATGGCAATTCGTGTCACTAGAGAGGTACATTCAATTGGTCCTATCGTCCCAAGATTTTCTATCCATTGGCAAATCATGGCTTTCACGGGAGCAATCTTAATCTTATCGACCGCAGCAAAAAGAATTTTTAGCTCATCCTCGCGCACAATTCGAATATCACTCCTTGGAAAAAGAGTGATAGCAATCCACATGTGCATAAAACGCAAGGTAGGATGATGGATGTGATTAGTTCTAGGTCGCACGCAACTAGGAAGACCCGTAATCCTTTCCCAAAAAGCATGCTTTGAAAAGCGAGGAAGGGCACCATCCAAGTCGGTATTGCAGCGAGTATTAAAGCCAAGAAGAGTGCTAAGTTCTTTCCAAGTCAAACGGTAGGATTCACGGAAAAACCGAAAAGAAATTCCTTCATCTACCGTTTGTAGGGTGCATAAAAACTGAAGTGTAAGCAAGCGGGAACCCGGCTCATTTACACTAGCAAAATCTGTCCACCCTAAGGCTTTAAATACTTGAGCAAATTCAGCATCCATACCTATTTTGTGCAGCAGCTCCGTGTCAAATGCTCGCGTAGGAGCAAAGAGACGGTGTTGGAGAAGCGTGTAGGTGCGCGTCTCGTGCTCGCCCACTAAGTCGAGGTCGGTGTCGGTGAGGAGACGATGCTCGATGTTGCCCTCTTGCCCTTCTTCCTCGACTTGTGGTGGTGAACTTGGCGGTGACTCGACTACGGGCGTGCGCGGGTGCTTCGACGTAAAGAGCTTGAACTTGAGCGTGAGCTCAAGGACCTCTTGATTGACCCGAACAGCTTCTTGGCACCGGTCATGGCTGCACACAAAGAGAGCAAGAATGCAAGAACAAAAATTCCGAACGGGTCATGTGAGGGAAAAAATCAAATTAGCGACACCGTCGGTTGTTCATGTGAGCAAGAAATCGCAACTCGAGAAAACCAAACAAAAACAAATCAAACCAAAAACTAGACAGCACACCAAGAGCAAAAGATTTATGCAGAACTTTTAGGCAATGAGCAAGTGAGGACAATGGAAAACTTGAGAGTAATGAGAATGAAGTGAGTGAGGAGTGGAAATGATAGTGTGAGAGGGGAGAGAGCTACGGCCAGGCCACCTCTACTTATAGCTCACGAAGTAGCCGTTTTTGAGCGTTAGGAGGGGCATATGACCGTTGGGAAAAAGGACGGACCGAGCAACGGTCATGGCGGTTCGGCCGAACCAAGGAGGTGGGTTCGGCCGACCTGCTGTGGGTCCCTTTTGCTCCCCCTTTTGGCCCATAGCTCCCAACGGCCAAATGATCATTGACCATGGTTGCTACGTCCGGATATTCCTCAGAAATTTTTGCTCAAGAAATCCAAAGAAAGTTGCCTCAAATTCAGCTTTATTCGAAAAATCAAATCTCGAGAAAAAGTGTTGGAGAAAATTCCAACATGCAAAAATTGTTTTTGGATTTTGTATAAGGATACAAGGGTTGTCCAAAAGTTTCAAACAAAGTAGGAAAATTTGGACGTAAAAGGATTTTGGTTTTCAAATTTTCTATGCATGGCGAGTGAGAAAAAAAATCAAATATGCTTGGCGGAAAATCCAAATAAATGAAATGAAAATTATCTTGTGATAAAATAGAATATGCAGGGAGATGCATGTGGTGGAAAACAAAAATCAAAAGAAATCGAAAGATAATACCGATTTATCCTGTC
Organism: Chloris gayana; assembly: GCA_031894775.1. Taxonomy (NCBI): domain Eukaryota; kingdom Viridiplantae; phylum Streptophyta; class Magnoliopsida; order Poales; family Poaceae; genus Chloris; species Chloris gayana. Next base: position 182,395 of record JAUNZO010004745.1, read on the forward strand.
GACCAGGGCTTTGCCATTTTAAGTGCAGCGAGCGAGGACTTCTCCATTTCTTTTCATCCTTGTGGTGCAGGCCCTTTCCCTGGAGAAGAGGATGAAGATGGCTGCACCTTCTTCACTTGCCACACTTGTTTGGTCTTTGTTGATGTAGGTGGCTTTGTGTCTTGAAGGAGTGGCTTCTTGGCCCATAATCCCGGCCTTGCTTGTTGCGAGGCTTCTTGGGTTGGTACCATGACGGATTCTCAATTTTGTCAAGTTGCTTCCAAAAGGCGACGAGACTATCCGTCTTTCTTGGCGTCACTTCAACTTCACGGATGTTTGAGGGATTTGGCCCATACTTGATCTTGATCATTGAGCATTGTTCTTTTCTTGGTTGGAACTCAAACTTTTCCTCCTTCCCATTGATGTGGAATCGGATTTCTCCATTCCCAACATCAATTTGGGCGTTGCGGTCTTGAGGAAGGGACGTCCCAAAATGAGGGCGTGTTCTTGTCGATATCCATCTCAAGCACCACAAAGTCCACCGGTATGAAGTTGCCTCGAATTTTTGCGGCACGTCTTCGGCTATTCCCGCGGGGTAGCGGACCGAAGAGTACGCCAATTGCAACCTCATTGGTGTAGGAGTCAAGGTTGTGTAGCTCAAACGATCAAAGACTTCTTTGGGCATCACGGCGACGCTTGCCCCAAGATCACATAAGGCCTGGTCGAAGTGGTGTGCCCCAATGGAACATGATATTGTGGGGCAGCCGGGGTCCTTCTTCTTTTACGGAAGCCGATTGAGTATAGCTGCGCTACACTCCTCTGTGAGCTTGACCATTTCCTCGTTGGGTAGTGGCCTCTTGTTGTTGAGGATGTCTTTAAGGTAGCGTGCATATGTGGGCACCTGCACCATGTCCAACAATGGCACGTTGACATGAATCCTTCGGATGGTCTCGACGAATCGAGCAAATTGTTCATCCTCCTTTGGCTTCCTGTTTCTGTGAGGGAATGGCAAAAAGCTTGTGTCTTGAAATTCAATTCCATTCTTCCCTTCACTTGGCTTCGGTTCTTCTTCTTTTTCTTTGGTAATAGAAGGGCTTTCCTCCTCCAGGTCGTTCCTGTTCTTCTTTGCTGCATGGTTAGGATATGGCGGATCCGAGTGGATTTTCCTCCCTCGTGGTAACCGCATTAACATTTTCCAAAGAAGACTCGGGTTGCCCGGGATCTTCCCGAATTAGAACCAGGAATAAGAGCAGCTAGGCTGAGCAACTTGGGTTTCAATCATTTTATTAAAGCTCAGCTGATTTTTGAAAGCGAGAGGAGAAACCTTCTATTTGTGCGATTATGTTTTCTAAGACTTTATCATTGGCAGCAAGCTTTTTGTTGATAGATTCGTTAATTTTAGCTTGGCCATAAACCAAATCTTTCAAGGAAGGTTGATTATTGTTAAAGCCGAGAAAAATTGTTACCTCCTTGATATGATGGTCGGTTTTGGTTGTACCCTTGTCCTCCGTTTGGACGATACCCGTTGTTGTTGTTCATGTAGAACACCTCTTCATGGGTATGGGGGCAATCCTTCCCCATATGGCCGGTGTTCCCGCACTCCTCACACGTCATGTGTGAGTCCAATGCATGAACACCACCATTTGCGTTGTGTTCGTCCAAGCGTTTTATGAGGAGGTCAACCTTGGCGGACAGCATGTCCACCTCCTTGACAGGGTGTACGCCTCTTGCGCGTGTTTGGAGTCGATCATCGCTCCACCCTTGATTGGAGACCATCTTCTCTATGAGTTCTTTTGCTTGGGCAATAGTTTTGGAGAAGAAGGCTCCTCCAGCAGACGGCATCCATATGTCCACGGGTTGTTGGTGTCAACCCGTTGTAGAAGTGTTGAAGAATGAGCCATTCCTCCATCCCATGGTGAGGGCAGGCCAGAATGTATTCTTGAAGCCTTTCCCATGCCTCGGGCATGGATTCGTTTGTCGCTTGCTTTGGAAACTTGCAATTCTTCCACGAAGGGCATTGGTTTTGCCCATCGGGAAAAACTTGGCGAGGAACGCCGTGGAACATTTGTTCCAAGTGTCAATGCTTGCACGATTGGCATAAAACCACTGTTTCGCCTTCCCAAGGAGGGATAGGGGAAACAGGCGGAGTTTGATAGCATCTTGGTTGGCTCCGGCCGTGGCTGATGTGTTGCATATTTCCGAGGAACTGTTGGAGATGAGAGTTGGCGTCCTCGGAGGCCTTTCCACAAAAGGGAATGGCTTGCACCATAGTGATGAGGCTGGACTTGATGTCAAGTCCTGCAGCACCGGCGTCGACGTTGGGCCCAATGGGCACATTGGCGACGGAGGGCGCGAGTAGTCACGAAGGGTCCTTTCAGCCATGAGTGTTGAGGTTGATGGTGCGGAAGATGCGGGCTCGCTTGTCGTGGGTTCTTGAGGAGAGACAACGACGCGAGGTCGAGTCTTTCTCGCAAGAGCCTCGGGATTATCAACGAAGTTTTCCGGCAAGTCGAATCCACGCATGCACTATCCTGTTTTCACCTTTGAGAGAAAACAGATCAAGGTTAGCCTGCAAGGGCAATGATTAAATCATCATCAAGTGTAATCATGAACATTCATTGTATTCTTATTAACCAATGTCTTCCCAGGCAACGGCGCCAGAAATGCTTGTTGGCATCTCTTAAGGTCACGCGGAAAGAAACACGTGACCGCGGGAGAGCCAAGGGTTTAAGTCACTTGCACTATTTAACCAAATAATCCACATCCAGTACAAGTACTAGATATGTATTATAAGGTGGGTCATGAATATCCGTAAGCGGACGGATAACCCGTTGTAGCATTTCACCCGAGAGTATTCAAGGGTATCGTATTTATATTTTCCCAAAGGAAGACATGGTTGATAAGAGTACTTATGTTCATGGTGTTACAAAAGAATGATGAAGTATTCACATTCCAATGCAGGGGTTAGGAGCAATAAGTTGAGGATAGTGTGACACACACCAAGGCGATGCATTCTCTTATAAAAGGGATAGAGGCGATCCTAGATAAAGCTAAACTAGACTAGCAGACCACTACTCCTAATGATACAACATTCATATGAGTGCGCAGCTTCTACCTAACATCCAAGATCATGCAAGCGCAAGCAAGCGTCTAATGCCTAGGCATCATCGGGAGATCCGTCTTACGCGAGGTCCGCCTCGCGACTCCGGCTTTTAGACTCCTATGCCATGCCCGAACGTGGAGGATTACTTTGGATGACAAGGCTGTCACTTCTTGTCACCTACCTCTACAAACCGTGGGACACGAAGCACATTCAACGGTGGGTAGATAACCCCAGCACCGTGCCGGCGTCACTAACCACAACTCTAGATCCCTCGAGGCACCGACATGGTGGTAAATCTAGAGCACCCTTGCGGGACGATGAACCCGAAGCCTATTCATAAGAACACTAGCCTAACTAGCATACGCTAGACGAAAGGATCAAAGCTAGCACTAAGTCATGCAAAGGCGTTCGTCGCTCAAGAATGAGCGACGAACGGCAATTAATCAAGTAAGATCAGGAGTAATCGGTGATCAAGTATGAACGAACGAAGAACATTCGATATGAGTTCATCTTCTATTAATGAAGAACGAAGAACGAACGACGAACTCATATGAACGAACGATGAACGATCAAACAAGATCATGACTACTCTATAAAGCTCATGACAAGGATATGAACGAAAGTATTCCATATATAAAAGATCAAGTCTCATAAAGAGAGGATACAAGAGCTATACCCAATTTTCCACAAGACTTTGGGAGCAATGAGGCAGCCCACTACTAAGCCTAGCACTACCTAGAAAGCCTCTAAACTTCTAGTGTGAGGAGAGAATGATCCTTGTGTTGTTGTGTGTGTTAAGGAGGGGGGGTACCCCTCCTTATATAGGCTTGAAAGGTCGGCTCCTGGAGGCGGTTTCGTAGGTCGGTGGCATTTAATGCGCGTGGAACCGACCTCCGGAGGCGGTGGGCAAACCGCCGAGAGAAAAGTGGGCCGGGGGGCCACCATGACGGTTCGGCCGAACCGCCTTGTTGGTTCGGCCGAACTGCCACCGGCCCCTCCGGGCTGGGCTTTGGCGGTTGGCTCCCCCACTGGATGTTGGTCTTTGATCCAGGTGCGTGAGGCCTTATTTGTGTTGGATTTCGTGGTCGTTGGCCTTTTATCTTGGAGTTGATTCCCGCGGCGAAGTGGAAGTTTTGTAAAAGTGTTGATTTGTCGCCTCGGGGCACTGGAATTCATCATTTTTCACCTGCACACTAAAAATCTAGAGGTACACGTGGAACTAGGTTATTTCTAAGTAAAATGCATGCAAGACATGCCTAGTCCTTCTCATTTATTTGACTAATTGACGGTCGAAATTGGTCCGTAACGACCGTCAACAGCGTCGAGGAAGGATGAAGGAAGAAGGTGTCTTCTAGATTCGAGCGAGGAAAGGAAGAGTACTTGAAGCCACGGTGCAAGAGGGGGCCTCCGGGTGATGCGTCACTTTTACGGCGGTGAAACCTTAGCATGGACGTTTTGCAAGTCGGGAAGTCCTTAGAAAGACCTTACGGTTGATCTCTTGGCCTCACACCTTAGGAAGTGCGCTGGCATACAGGAGGTTTTAGTCACCGAATCGTGATGGAATCACCGACTCGTGGGTAAAGTTGTGCAACCTCTGCAGAGTGTAAAAACTGTTATTAACAGCCGTGTTCACGGTCACGAACGACCTGGATCCTCACGAGAACTAGAGGGATGGTTTGGGTGGAGTAACCCTTAGGTAGCTACAAGTGGGGTAACTTGTAGTGAGGTTGGCTGCAGATGGGGTAATCTGTAGTGTGGTTTACTCGTAAGTGGGGTAGCTTACAGTGGTAAACAGGTGGGGTAACATGTTGGTTCTTTTATCACATAGTAAATAGGTTGTTTAATTAACTTGACTAGTATAGGTGCTTCTATTGCAAACCCTGTGTCGGCTTTCCTTTTCTTCAGCTTGCATGTCATTTATTTCCCACACTTGCTCGAGTACTACATGTACTCACTCTTGCTATTTCCTGTTGCTATACACTACTCGCTGCTCGTAAGCCGAGAGGAACTACATCGACGAAGTCTACTACTAGGCGTGCGTTTCCCTCGGTTGATTGCTTGTGGCGTATGGAGTCTTCCGCTCGAGTTTAGTTTAGTCTTTTGAGACATTTATTTAGGTTATGTAATGAAGATACGATTGAGACGATGTAATAAGTTATACTATGGCATTGGTTATACTCGTTATTTCACTATTGTCTCTATATGTGTGATAAATTAATCCCGGCACACATATAGCTATGCATTCGTTCTTGGCCTTAGGACTGGATGTGACAAAGTGGTATCGGAGCCGTGTCGACCGTATGACGCTAGTTTAGTTAGAGTCTTCGTGTCTTAGCTTTAATTTGAAAACTTATTCTCAAAATTATATATATTGCTTATAACTTGCTTATATATACTCATCTTGCTGCTTCTACTACCTTTTGTTTCTAAAAACATTTTACTAACCTCCTCTACTCAAAACTTTGTAGATGGCTCGTACTAAGATCACCCCACGCAAGAGAGTGGTTGTTCGGCCCACGCACGTCCCCGAGGGCACTAGTTGGATGTACCAGCCCGCCATGGTGGCCCACTCCAATGGACTACAGGTCGGCTACTACCCCAACACTCTGTCGTTTCGCTTCAAGGGCTCGGCTACCACGACGCCCCTCTCTACATTGGGACCAGGACAGCGCTGCGTGGAAGAGGCTACCGGTGGAGGGTATCGGTGATCCTCATGCCGACCGAGGCTTTGGATGAGATTGAAGATCCGCACCGCCGCAACGAGGAGCAAGAGGAGAGGATCATGTCTCTCCTTGAGATGTCGAAGTCCGATGATGAAGAGGAAGAGGAAGACCCCGAGGAGGCGCCACCATCACCCATCGTGCCGCCTAGCTCCCCTCCCCGAGGAGAGCTTCTTCGTTTGGCAGCTGCGCCACCCCCACCACCTCCGGAGGAGTAGTTGTCTAGGAAGGTCATCATTTAGGTCCATGAGGATAGATCGAGTAGTTATCGAGTTAGTTAAAGTTTATCGTCGAGAGTTGGTATTAGCCTTAGTACGTCATCATGCTTAGTTGCTACGGTGTTTGGTGTGATGCTTGTCATTTGGATTTTTGCTTGAGTGTCGATGGGATGTAAGGCCTGTCTTACAACCATCCGTTTATCATACATTAATGAGTTAATAAAGGATTAGTTTGGGTTATATTCTCTCTTGAGTTCTTTTGCCTATATCCTTGTCATCCCTCTATATCATTGCATCCTTTATTTATGCTCAACCTTAACTATCTGTTTCCATCCTATGGAATATCTATGTTGCCCTTTGGATATGTCCAATTTCCTACAATTATGCTCACCTTCTCGCTTAATTCTTGCTATCTTTTCTTTCCTTATACTTAACTTGTTGTTCTATTGCTACCTCCACCATGCCCATGATTATCTTTACCATGATCACTCCTTTGTTCGCCGTGCAAGCATGAAGTGATTTTTCAATCCTGTTTGACTCAACAGATGGCGAGGCGCAACAACACCAACAACAACAACAACGACAACGATGGGGATGCACCACCAGCACCACCACCACCCACTCGGAGCAAGCCTTGGCCATGCAAGCTCGGATCCTTCATACCATGCAACAGAACATGATCCATATGCAGCAGAACCAGCAGAACCGTAACAATGTGGTGCCACCTCAGCCACCCAAGGACAAGTTGGGAGAATTTCGAAAACCAAACCCGTGCCATTCTTGCAAGCTAAGGATCATCTTGATGCTGATGTCCGGCTGAAGACCATTGAGAAGGAGCTGTTGGTTTCAGTGCAACGACAGAGAGAAAGTGTTGTATGCTACACACCAGCTTGAGGGCCCAGCTCGCTGAATGGTGGGAAGCATTTGTGAATGCTCATTAGGACCCGACTAATATCACTTGGCAGGAGTTTGTGACTAGTTTCAGTGGCTCACCATGTTCCTCGTGGTGTCATGAAAGTCAAGAAGAAGGTGTTCCAAGACTTGGTGCAAGGCTCCATGTCCGTCGGTGAGTATCCGCACCGCTTGACCCAGCTCTCACGCTATGCTCCCGGAGAAGTGGACACCGATGAGAAGAAGCAAGAGCACTTCCTTGAGGGACTGAATGAGGGTCTTGCTTATGCCTTGGAGTCTAGGGACTTTGTGAACTTCCAATCCCTAGTGGATCGCGCACCGATTCCGGAGAACAGGAGGGGTAGAATGGATCGCAAGCGCAAGCCGGAGCGCCGAGCGCAACAGAAAGGAACAACACCAAGCCCCGCTTTAGCTCTTCATCTGCGGGACCTGTCTACCGTCCGGTTCAACAGGGTGGACAGCAGAGTGGGCAGCAAAGGACCCAAGGTGCTGGACAAGGCTATGGTACTCCGCAGCGCCGGATGCAGCGTCCCAACAACAATCGTGCACCTCCAACTCGGTAGAGGCCCAACAATGGACAGAACACCGGAGGCCGTGGACCCCGTTTCCGTTGTGGACAGATAGGACATTTTGCTGATAAGTGTCCTCGGAATCGCCCAGCTCAAACCCCGGCTCAAGTCACCAATAATACTCCAAGCCATAATGCCAATGCTGCACCTACTCCAGCTAAGCGGAATCAAGTCCGTGCACGCGTCAACCACGTGGAGATTGAAGGTGCTCGGGAGGCACCGGACGTCGTGATTGGTATGTTTTCTCGTCTATGATCAAAATGCAGTTGTCTTATTTGATACTCGGAGCATCACATTCATTCATAGCTGCCGTTTTTGTTCAAAAACATAATCTACCCATGTCAATGCTTAAGAACCATATGATAGTTACTTCCCCCGGGGAGAGATGCATGCTAGACAAGTTTGTCCTAAGATAAATCTTATCATAAGGGGGTAGATTTCTCGTGCAAACCTAGTCGTTCTCGAGTCAAAGGGGATTGATGTTATTCTTGGAAAGGACTCGGTTGAGTAAGCACAAAGGTCCGATTGATTGTGCTAAGAAGGTAGTGAGGTTGACAGTTGGTTCAGGAGAGGAATTGGAATATGTGGCTGAGGCACTCATCACTACCAGAGGGGCAGCTAACCGCATAGTGTTGAACAACTTGGAAGGCATTTCGGTTCAGGAGATCGAGTGGTCGGCGAGTTTCCTGATGTCTTCCTAGAGGAATTGCCGGGTATGCCACCCGACCGTGACATTGAATTTGTTATTGAATTAGTTCCTGGTACAACTCCTATTTGTAAGCGACCCTATCGGATGGATAGTGAACAATTAGCTGAACTTAAAACCCAATTGCAAGAACTCCTGGATAAGGGTTATATCAGTCCTAGTGCATCACCATGGGGAGCCCCGGTGATTTTTGTTGATAAGAAGGGAGGTGATCGGAGAATGTGTGTGGACTATCGTGCACTCAATGAGGTTACAATCAAGAATAGATGCCCTCTACCACGGATTGATGACTTGTTCGATCAGCTGAAGGGAGCCTCGTGTATTCTCCAAGATTGATCTTCGTTCTGGATATCACCAATTGAAGGTTCGAGCCTTTGACATCCCCAAGACGGCCTTCATCACCCGGTATGGATTATTTGAGTATACCGCTATGTCCTTTGGTTTGACCAATGCTCCAGCCTACTTCATGTATCCGATGAACAAGGTCTTTATGGAATACCTGGATAAGTTCGTGGTTGTTTTTATTGATGATATCTTGGTATTCTCGAAGAATGAGGAAGAACATCAGGAACATCTTCGTCTTGTTCTGCGAAGCTTAGGGATAATCAGTTGTATGCTAAGCTCAATAAGTGTGAGTTCCGCTTGAAAGAAGTTGCTTTTCTTGGTCATGTCATCTCGGAAGGAGGAATATCCTTAGATCCTACTAAGGTTGATGATGTGTTGAGTTGGAAGTCACCGTGGAATGTCTCGGAGATCGAAGTTTCCTTGGATTGGCAGGATACTACCGACGGTTCATTGAAGGGTTTTCCAAGATAGCAAAGCCTATGACAGAATTATTGGAGAAAGGAAAGACTTTCGAGTGGACACCTCGACGGAAGCTAGTTTCCAAGAGTTGAAGAAGAGGCTTACCGCAGCACCCGTTCCGACCGTGCTCGATATGGAGAAGCCTTTTTCTCGTGTATTGTTATGCATGTGGACAAGGAATAGGATGTGTGCTCATGCAAAAAGGAAGAGTCATGGCATATGCATCTAGGCAGTTGAGGAAACATGAGGAGAAGTACCCCACGCATGACCTGGAATTTCTAGTAGTAGTTCACGCTCTCAAGATTTGGAGACACTATCTCATTGGGAAGAGGTGTGAGATCTACTCGGATCATAAGAGTTTGAAATATTTCTTCACTCAGTCAGATTTGAATCGAGGCAGAGCCGATGGTTGGAACTCATCAACGACTATGATTTGGAGATCAACTATCATCCGAGCAAGGCAAATGTGGTCGCATATGCACCGAGTAGGAAGTCTCATTTGAACACTTTGGCTACTAGAGAGTTACAGCCAGAGATATGTGAAGAGTTTGAGAAGCTTAATCTTGGTTGGGTGACTAACAAGGAAGCCGTTACAATGGAAGTGGAGTCGACACTAGAGTGATTTTCGGAGAGGACAGACTTGAGGATGCTGCCATTCGAGAGATTAAGTTACGGATCCAGGAGGACAAGGCTGTGACATCCCATGTCACGAGTAGGGCTAAGCAAGTGGTTAAAACCCAAATGACATCACTAATGGGCACTAGTGCTAATCACCCAAAGGAAAAGAATAAGAAAAACAAAAGAGAAAAAGAGAAAACATAGGTCAAACCCTAACCCTAACCTAGCCCTAAGAAAAATGCAAAAATTATAAAAGCACTACCCAAATATTTTTGCACCACTGCATTGCTCATGTAAAAAGATGAATTTACAACATTTTTACAAAATTTTTGAACAAAGTTTTGAATGCCCAAAAATACAAATTCAAACCTGAAACATTGTTGTTTATGAATTTTATATAAATTCTTGGAAGCAAGTTTAGAACTTCAATTTATAAGATAAAAATTCAAGCACATTATGCTGGAGCTCCACATATTTTTACTTTTAATTTGGGAGCACCAGAAGTATGAATTTTGGCCAATTCTTCAAACCACAGATTTAAAAATTCGAATTTGACCTTCGAGCACCGTTGGCCACCGGGCAATGGCGGCCGGACCGTCGGACCGGCCAGCCCGGGCGCCGCCCGCGTGTGCCCCTGCCCCATCCCATCACCACGCCACCCTCCTGCCAACTCCCAACAAGATTGGTACCCGCCGGCCAACAGGGGAGCTCCCATCGCCCCCGTTGCCACAAAACGCTCCCCCAACTCTCTCCGCAGCTCACCGCACCACCGCCCTGCCCTCTCACCCCCTGCAGATCGCGCACGGCCGAAAGCGTCGCCGCCCTCCATTGACGCCACCGTGGACGCCGCCGCCAATTCCTCCGCCTAGGCAAGTCGCGCGCTCCGTTTTTCTTCGCCAAGACGCGCACAAGAGCTCCCCTTTTTTCCGTCCGACCAGCTCCCCTTCCCCGCAGCCAAACGCCGGCAATTCGGAGAAGGTTGCCGCCGCCGTCACACCGCTCCGCCACCCCGCCGTCGAGCCGCCTCTCCGGTCCACGCCCGCACCGTCCGAGCTCACGCCGCGACTCTCCATCGCGAGGTGATGCTCCCCGGCCAAACCCCACCCTCTCTTCCCCTCTCGTGCCGCACACGCCGCGCCGCCGGAGCACCCGTATGCGCCGCCGCTCGCCGCGCCGTCCTCCCGGCCGCCTCTAGGACCCGTGGACCCCACCACGCGGTCCGCCACCTCGCGGGCTTCATTTTCCCCAAAGCGCAGACCATGCGCCGCCCCGTAGCGCCGCCGCGGGCAAGCTCGCCGGCGACGGCCACTGCCCGCCGGAGCCCGCGCCGATGCCCTTTTTAAAATTTCGCCAGTGGCAAACTCGTAATTATACCCGAACTTCATTCAAGTTTGAAAAATTCATAACTGGCGTTTGAAAGATCCAAAAATTACAAAATAAAATGTTCTAGAAACTACAAAACCTTTACTTTCATAACAGTAACATGAGCTGGCCAGATCTGAATGTTTTCACATTTTTTACAAAAATGACAAAAGTCAACCCCTGAAAACTTAACTAAGTCATAACTTTAAAACTATAGATCCAAAAATAATTCCACTTGTGCAAATCCTTCACCTAAGAATGCATGAATTTTTGGCACTGAAAGATCTGCATTTCATTGCATATTCTTCAAGTTATTGCATTTCTTGCAATCTCTGTATTTAATTTTCAATTAAATCCGTGTAAATTATTTTTGCATGAAACGTGGTAATTAATTCCCTCCTAGTACTGTGCATGTGTACGAAAGTCCATGTTAATTTTTGAGCATGTTAAATAATTATTCTTACAAACCCTAGATCTACTTCAATAAAAGGTTAAATTTCAGCACATGTATATTTGGTGTTATGTTTCCAAGAATTGTGTTTTGCATGTTTATGTAATTTCCACTGTCCACCATGTTCCCTAGCACTTCATGGCAGGATTAGTAAAAAGGTTTCATGTATTTCACGCATGTGTTAATTTTGGAATCGAATTCTTGTTTTAAAAGGCAATCGTCATTGCATGTGATGATGAACTTTGCTTAGGCCTAGCTTTTGGGTTCGCATTTCTAAATCTTGTTAATCTCTCTTAAAAGAATTCTAAAATTAGGGTGGACCACAGCACTACTGCACCTTGTGTACATTTTGCTCATGCATTAAGGCTCTACTTGTAATGTAATCAATTTCCTTAAAGGAGAACAAGTGTTATGAGTGTTATGTTCATGCTTACTAGGGTTTAATCGAACAAAGCTTTTGATTAACATATTCATATGCACCCTTACTAAACAGCATACATGCACTACTCTCATCATCGACCTTGTGTTCATACTATTTATGCAATTGCATTTCATCACCTAGGTGACGACGCCGAATTAAACCCGCCGGAAGAGACGATTGCAACACTAAACGCTTGTGAGGCTAGTGCTAACTTCGATCACTCTCAAGGCAAGCCCCGTGCATTCCTATTATTTTGAAATGTCTTTCTTTATCACTATATTAAGGATGATGAATGTGCATTTAAGTTTTAGGCGTTGATTTGAAACCCACGTGCATAAAATTCCTATATGTCCTATGTCGCTTATGTGTCCTATCCTCGTTAGAAATGCTATGCCATGTTTATGGAGTCAACGATAGATTGGGGACCTCGCTTATGGCTTATGATTAAATGTGAACATGATGAATTGGTTAAAATTGAGAACACCCCATTGTGGCTCCGCGAACAAGTTTGAGTTGTGTACCACTTGCATACCTTTCTTATGGGGATTGGTAAACCTATATAGCTTGTAAGTTGTAAAGTGAGCCGGATATCTCACCGACCCGGAGGTGATGTGTATGGCACGGTGGTTGCACGGGTTGAGGACCGTCTGGAGAGTACATGGGTTAAGCTTTGGGCGCGTTGTTGAACGATCGCAAGGGGGACGTGTACTCGGGATCGGTGGCCCCATGTTTTACTTTATGATGAGCTCACGAACGGTGGCCATACGTGTTCTTAAATGATGTGCATGTCATGCATTTGGGTCCTTCCTGCAGGATTAATAATTCAATAATTATCGCCAGTTCCTCTCGGTTAATGAGTACCACTTGATTCGAGCATCTTACAATGTGTAGTAAAAGGAAGAGAATGAGTAGCTTGCTGTTTTATGTGGATATAAATTTGTATTGCAGATTCTTGTATTGCTAGTATGCTCACTAAAGTTTCTTTTATGCAACAACCCTATTAATTTGGCTAAGTCAAAAAAATTGCCAACCTAATTAGCATAGATGCTATTTATGCAAAAGGCCAAGTTAAACCGGTCAAACCCCATGCATCTAGGAGTCGGTCTTAGATGGCCAATTTGACGGGTAAGACTTGCGGAGTATGCTAGATACTCAGGCTTTGCCACTACATGTTTATTTACAGGTTTCCCGCAAGCCGGGTTTTGCGATTGTTGTGGTAAGGTTGTGTGGGATGGAGAAGAGCCCAAAGAGTAGACCATTGAATGGGTTCCTAGCTCTCCGACCCATGATGAGTGAGCCGTGGCCTAGGCCGGCATGGTTCACATAAGCTATCTATGTATCGTCGTGTTATGTATTTCGCTTCTGCACTTTATTTTCGAACAGAGATCATGGTTATGTAAGACTTAAATTAGAACACTATGTATCTTTTATTCGGAACTCTATGTTGTAGTCAAGACTTAATTATGTAATCTTGCAAATCGTGTATGTTTGTTAATGTGATGCTATGAATGGTTGCATCGTCAACCATCTCCCAAGGCGATCCGTACCACACTTAACTATCTTTCGAGATAGGGGTGTGACACGTGGTATCGTAGCCGACTTGGGATTTGCGTCACGCTAACACTCATTCTAAAAATCATAACCCCCCTTTTTTTGTCACGGTGAGGTACGAGTCTAGATAGAAAGGCTAATATAAGGACTATATAGAATGGTGGCAAAACTAACCCCGTGTTATGATTGTTTACATATTTTGCAACTACGGCTTGAACAAAGGTATGCAATTGTGTGTGGTCAATTTTCGCATAATATTATTGGTGTGACTCGAATACACTCTTATTCGAGAGCTCTCCATGTGAGACGAGGTGACATGGATTTATTTTCGGCTTGTTTCTTTTGAATTTGATGTAATATTTCTGGAATCCCTCTCTTGCAGGTATATAACAACGTTTTAGTTCGTGTAGTATCGTGTGAGAGGTGTGTGTGCCACCGACGTGCTTGTCCGATATTCGTATCGGCGGGCGCGGTCTTTTAATTTAGTGAGGACGTACGAAACGACATATTGAGCATCCATGATCCTTGCATATCATGTCATCATATCAAGCATACGCATGTGGACTTATCTAAATGAAACAATCACAGAAATTTGATCACCTAGCTTAATTCTCACGAAAGTTTGAAAAACCGAAAACAAAAACATGGCAGATTTGTTAGGTTTCACGAGAACGAACATAACTTCCAAATTACTTATCCAAATAAGGAAAATAAGGACTTTCTGGAAAGCTTGTGTTATGCACTACAACAATATCCTAGTCTCAGGTCTTGCAAAAATCTGGAACGTAGCTAGAATTGCCCATTACAGAGAGCTATTCTGGAATTCCAGAAAGTGCTCCGGTTCTGTCCCTGTCGTAGATCACTCATAACTTTCAAACGACAAGTTAGATCGAGCTGTTCTAGGATGCGTTGGAAATCTTAAGAAATTGTCTAAAACTTTTGTAACAAAATAAAAATTTAATTCTGTCCAGAAACAGGAGTAATTGTCGAGTTTCCGTAACGGGTCAAATCTGTCCAAGAAAGCTGAACCGTGTTAGGTCTCGTGCGAAAAGTTTTGTTGCGTTCTTTTGCAAGCTTGTGCTATTCCATCATTCATGCTTTACTTATTAGCATGTTTTGTTGTTGGATATTGAGTTTTGACTTGTGTATCGAAATTCTCCGACAGATGGCCCCCGGCAAGCTCATGTTGGACCGTGAGAATCTCGCGAGGCGGGTGCACGAGTTGGAGCAGGAGCGTGCTGCCATGCAGGCCACCCTCACCACCCGCGACGCCGAGCTTGCTGCCCGCACCGCCGAGCTCGCCGAGCGCACTGCCGAGGTGGACACCCTCCGTACGCAGCTCGAGTATAGCGAGGCGGAGCGTTGGAGTTTCTTCGAGCAGCTCCACGACGCCAAACTTGCCCTTGAGGGCAATGGAGCCGCCGCTCTGCAGGCCACGCTCAATGAGCGTGAGGCCCAGCTCACCGCCGCGAATGAGGAGAACTACATCCTCTCCGGCCAGGTGGATGCCCTTCTTGAGGAGAAGGATGAGTTGGAGGTTACTCTCTTGGAGACCCAGGGCGCTAGGGATGCTTTGGAGGGAGACCTCGAGAACGCCCGGGCGACCATCGCGCATAACAACGCCACCATAGAGCATCTCCAAGCCGCCAACGACGCTCCGCAAGCCATCCTTAATGGCGGGCCTCCCGAGCGACTTGAGATCATCCCACCCGAGGATGACGTGGAGATGGGTGATGGTGAGGGTGCTTCCGACGTCGGAAACGGAGCACCACCATCTCCCATGATGGGTGACGACGACTACTACGGCGATGACGACGAGTAGTTGTCACGACCGGTGGTCGTAGCTCTATGTGCTGTAGGATTCGTAATCTCGTGAGGCATGTAACCATGTTGGAAAACGATCCGTGTGTTGTTAATTAAGCTCTCCAAGATTTGTGTTTGTTTATGGGTCACATGTGATGTAACCTAAGACCGTGTTGTATCGGATTTGTGGTTCCCGTGTATCAAGGATTTCTATCATGTTGCTAGCTATGTTAGAATCTATGGAATATGTGTGTTGCCAATGCATTATGCTTATTTCATCAATATTTTCTTCGTACATGCAAGCTGAAATTTTTGGTCCCTTATGTCCAATGTTGTGTTTTCTTGCTATTTTAGCTCTTGGTCTAATGAGCTAACGTGAGAAAATTTTTCATTTGTGACAGATGGTGAATACCCGTCATGGCGAAGCTTCCGGCAGTTGTCATGGTGCGAGGGAAGAGCAACTCCCTAACCCTCCACCTCTCACGCCGTTGGAACAACTCGTGTCCAACCAAAACGAGATGTTCCGCTTGTTCCTTGGAAGCCAAACTAATCAAGGACAAGGCCAAGGACCGCCACCCCAAGGGCCCGGGAATTCCACCTATGCCGACTTTTGGGCGACTCAACCGCCAAAGTTTGGCGAAGCTACTACCGATCCTTTGCAGGCGGATAATTTCCTCCGCATCATTGAGTCGAAGTTTGCTCTCCTCAATTGCACATCGGAGCAAAAGGTTCTCTTTGCGGCTCAACAACTTCGTGGCTCCGCTAGTGCATGGTGGGCAAGTTTCACCGCCGCTCCGCCCGCCGGTACTCAAGTGAATCGGCCGGACTTTTGCACCGCGTTTCGCGCGCATCACATTCCCGCCGGTCTTATGAAGCGCAAGTTGCAAGAATTTCTCAATTTGAAGCAAGGTACCGGAACCGTGCAAGAATATGCGCGGAAGTTCAACTACTTGGCTCAATATGCATCCTATCATGCCGACACGGATGACAAGAAAAAGGATTGCTTTCGTTCGGGGCTAAGCCCAAAGTTGCAAGATCGTTTGGCTCAAGTCACCACCGGCACGTTCAATGACTTGATGAGTGCCGCAATTGTGCAAGGAGATGTTATCCGTGCTCACCAAGAGGACAAGAAGAGGAAGCGTGCCGTAGGAAATCCATCCGGCTCCGCTCCGCCCAAGTACAAGTTAGCTATCACTTCCCCGTCCGGACAGAAGTTTTGGGCCGCATTGCCGCCGGTGGGAGGGTCACGCCAATTTGTGCCGCAGCAACACCACCACTCTTACGGTGGAAATCAGCAGCACAACGTTTCTTTCCGCCCTCCGCAGCAGCAATATCAAGGTGCTAGGCCCGGTCCTCAAGGTCCGTGCTTTAATTGTGGACGTTCGGGTCACTTTGCAAAGGATTGTCGTGTTCCGACACGTAACCCGGCAACAACAACACCAACAACAACAACAATGGTTCCGGAAGTGGCAACAACAACCAAAACCGCAATGGGAATAATGGGAATGGGAACCGCAACCAATCTTCCACTCCGAATGCTAAGAATGGCCGAGTCAACTACACCACGGACGAAGAGATTCAAGCGGGAGAACCGGTACTTTCGGGTATGTTTTCGGTCAACAACCACTCCACTTTGGTTCTTTTTGATTCCGGCGCAACTCATGATTTTATTAGTCAAGCATGTGCAAAAACCCTACAACTTACTCCTACCGTTTTGGATATTCCCTACATCATCACATCACCCGGTGGAAAAATAAAAACAAACCTAGAGTTGAGGCAAGTACCACTAAACCTACGAGAGAAAAGTATACCCCTCCTCTCTAATAATTTTAGGTGGGCAAGGAATAGATATAATTCTAGGTATGCTAATTATGGATGAAACTTCATAAAGCCGTTTTGCACATTGATTCCCGAGAAGTTCACCTAAACTCACCACTCCATGGTTCATCTATTCTCCGATTACCCCATCCAAAATTCTCCACCTCAAAAATCTACCATCTTGAGGAAAAAGGATTGAGGATATTCCCGTGGTATGTGAGTTTCCCGATGTGTTTCCGGATGACTTACCGGGCATGCCACCCGATCGGGATGTTGAGTTTAAAATTGAGCTCCAACCCGGTACGGCACCAATTTCCCGTAGGCCGTAAAAATGGCTATCTATGTATCGTCGTGTTATGTATTTCGCTTCGGCACTTTATTTTCGAACAAAGATCATGGTTATGTAAGACTTAATTTAGAACACTATGTATCTTTTATTCGGAACTCTATGTTGTAATCAAGACTTAATTATGTAATCTTGCAAATCGTGTATGTTTGTTAATGTGATGCTATGAATGGTTGCTTCGTCAACCATCTCCCAAGGCGATCTGTACCACACTTAACTATCTTTCGGGATAGGGGTGTGACAAAGGCCCCAGGTTTCACCGTTGACGATCAAGGGACACTTTGGTACAAGCAACGGATTTGTGTGCCGGATGTTAAGGAAATTAAGGAATTGATACTCCAAGAAGCTCATAATTCAGCGTACTCTATGCATCTAGGAGGCACCAAGATGTATCATGATTTGAAGACTCGCTATTGGTGGTCCGGAATGAAGAGAGTAGTAGCAGAGTATGTGACTTTGTGTGATACATGCCAAAGAGTCAAAGCAGAGCGACAAAGGCCAACTGGACTCCTACAACCACTCAAGATACCCGAATGGAAGTGGGAAGAGATTGCAATAGATTTCATTGTGGGTTTACCTCGGACTCAGGGAGGTTATGACTCTATATGGGTTATTGTGGATCGACCGACCAAAGTTGCACATTTTATCTCTCGTTAAGACCACCTATATCGGGCAAAGACTTGCAGAGCTGTACATAGCGAGGATAGTGTGTCCGCATGGTGTTCCAAATAAGATTGTGTCGGATAGAGGTATGCAGTTCACCTCCAGGTTTTGGGAGAAGCTACATGAGTCATTGGATACAAAATTGAATTTTAGTTCAGCCTATCATCCCCGGACGGACGGACGGACCGAGAGGGTGAATCAGATTTTGGAGGACATGTTGAGATCGTGTGCACTCCAATACAAGTAAGAGTTGGGATAAGCTCCTTCCATTCGCAGAGTTTTCCTACAATACTAGCTACCAAGAGAGTATCAAGATGGCACCGTTTGAGTTCCTATATGGCCGCAAGTGTAGAACATCTTTGTTTTGGGATCAAGTAGGAGAGAAGTTACTGTTTGGTCCCGAGATTCTTCAAGAGTGTTGTATACTTGCCTTATGGGTATACAGATGATAAAGGAATGGATATACAAAGATACGATAATAAATTAATGAAGATAAAGCTGGCAGGGATAGCCAGCTGATCGGTTCCTAACCGGTCCGGAATAACAGAGGATTACATATACCGGTATCAAGACATGGCGTGTAACAACCCTAACAAATCAAAGTGCATTTTCATGTCATTTATCATCATGTCATCATGTGCATTTGTGTAAATATTTACTTTTGTGTTAAGAAAATGCACATATAATGTCAAACTAGCTAAAAGATTAAAGGAAATGCTTAAAAAGAATTTAAATAAGAGGAAAATATATGTTTAACATTTTCTATTGCTTAAACATCCTAAATAAAGATTTATAAAAGTTCCCTGAAATCATTTTGCTTTGTAAAATTAATTACAAGAAATAAACAAAGCTTCTTTTATTAATTTATCTATGAATTTTTTAATCCGAAATAATTTGGAACCTTCACCTGGACTTAATAGTAAAAATGTTTAAAATACTTTCAATTACATCCCTGAATTTTCGGGAATTTTTCGAGTGCCTGAAGTACGTTTTTCAATTTAACCAGATCGCCAAGCCAATGACTAAACTATTGGAAAAGGATAAGAAGTATGAATGGAGCAAGGATTGTGAAGAAGCTTTTCGGACCTTAAAGAAGTTGTCGACAACGGCCCCAGTACTCGCTCAGCCAGATCCGACGAAGCCTTTTGATGTGTACTTGTGATGCATCGAGAACAGGACTCGGTTGTGTTCTAATGCGGGAAGGTCGAGTGATTGCCTATGCATCTCGACAACTTAGGCGTCATGAGGAACACTATCCCACGCATGATCCGGAACTAGCAGCTGTCGTTCTAGCATTGAAAAGTCGGAGACACTATCTCTTGGGAAATTTAGTACATCTATACACGGACCACAAGAGTCTCAAGTACATCTTCACTCAAGCAGATCTGAATATGCGTCAACGAAGATGGCTAAAGTTAATTAAAGATTATGAGCTGGAGATTCACTATCACCCGGACAAGGCAAACGTGGTAGCCGATGCATTAAGTCGCAAGGTTCATTGCCACAATCTCATGGCGCAACTCTTGATTCAAGCACCTCCACCCGGAAGTGATGAGCCTAATCTTCGGATTCTTCCGTATGGAGCCTTGATCAATTTGGCTCTTATTCCTACCAATCGTGAAGAAGTGGTAGCAGCTCAGCAGAAGGATGCTGGTATGGAACACATCGAAGACGACTCCGGAAGGGCGAAGTCAAGTGTTTCCAAAAAGATGACGAAGGTGTTATCTGGTTCAAGAATAGGCTAGTAGTGCCTAAGAACTTGGAACTTCGCAAGAAGATAATCGATGAAGCCCATACGTCCAAGTATTCTATTCATCCTGGAACCAACAAGATGTATCAAGACTTGAAGAAGAAATTTTGGTGGACAAGAATGAAGCGAGAGATAGCAAGGTATGTCAACGAGTGTGATACCTGTCGACGTGTCAAAGCAGAGCATTTGAAGCAAGCAGGTCCACTTCAACCTCTCGAGCATACCCGAATGGAAATGGGAAGATATCAGCATGGACTTTATTGTTGGATTACCAATGACTCTCGGAAGCACGACTCTATCCGGGTCCTAGTTGACAGATTGACCAAGTCAGCTCACTTTATACCAAGTACATACCAACTACAAGACCAAGCAATATGCAGATCTATATATTTCACGCATCCTATGTTTGCATGGAGTACCCAAGACCATCATCTCGGATCGAGAAGCTCAATTTATATCTAGATTTTGGGAACAGCTTGCATGAGTCGTTAGGAACGAAGTTAATTCGAAGCTCAACTTATCACCCCCAAACGGATGGACAAACAGAAAGAATCAATCAATATCTTGAGGATATGCTTCGAGCATGTGTTTTGACATACGGTAAAGATTGAGAGAAATGTTTACCGGTGGCGAGTTCTCATACAACAACAGCTATCAAGAGAGTACCAGAATGTCACCGTTCCAAGCTCTATATGGTCGTAGCTGTCGCACACCATTGAATTGGTCCGAAAGCGGAGAAAGAATAATCTTCGGACCCGACTTGGTAAAAGATGCGAGAGGAACAAGTACGTCTCATCCAACGGAACCTCAAGAGAGCTAAATCTCGACGGATCGGCTATGCCGATAAGAGACGTCGAGAGTTGGTATTCAAGGTTGGAGACCAAGTCTATCTTCGAGTATCTCCTACCAAAGGTGTTCAAAGGTTTGGAATCAAGGGCAAGTTAGCACCACGATACATCGGACCTTTTCCAATCCTAGAAAGATGTGGAGCTGTGGCATATCGTTTGGAGTTGCCAAGACACTTGTCGGGTATACACAACATATTCCACGTATCTCAACCGAAGAAGTGTTTGAAACCACCGGTGGATATACCGACAACTGAAGTAGAACGAGTTATGACCTGGACTTGACGTATGACGAACGTCCGGTCAAAGTTCTTGACACCAAGGATCGGGTCACTCGCCATCGAACCATCAAGTTCTACAAGATTCAATGGAGTAATCACTCGAAGCTGAAGCTACTTGGGAACAAGAAGAGTTTCTCCGATCCAACTACCCCGAGTTCTTTAGCACTATCGTCTAGTCGCTTCAATCGTGAATCTCGGGACGAGATTCCTGTAAAGGGGAGGGCTGTAACAACCCTAACAAATCAAAGTGCATTTTAATGTCATTTATCATCATGTCATCATGTGCATTTGTGTAAATATTTACTTTTGTGTTAAGAAAATGCACATAAAATGTCAAACTAGCTAAAAGATTAAAGGAAATGCTTAAAAAGAATTTAAATAAGAGGAAAATATTTGTTTAACATTTTCTATTGCTTAAACATCCTAAATAAAGATTTATAAAAGTTCCCTGAAATCATTTTGCTTTATAAAATTAATTACAAGAAATAAACAAAGCTTCTTTTATTAATTTATCTATGAATTTTTTAATCCGAAAATAATTTGGAATCTTAACCTGGGCTTAATAGGAAAAATGTTTAAAATACTTTCAATTACATCCCTGAATTTTCGTAGAATTTTTTGAGTGCCGGAAGTACGTTTTTCAATTTAACCGGAGACGAGGGGGTTTTATGTAAAATGTCCGGACTCGGCCAATCTTTCTTCCTCCTCTCTCCCTCCCGCACCGCCTCACCACGAGCCGCGCCGGCAAGCTCCGGCCGCGCGCCCTCCGCAGCTGGCGCCACGCAGGGGCTTCTTTACCGCCTCAACCCTCCGCCCCATCAGGATAAAGACCCAAGTCCCCAATTGTTTTCTTCCCCTCCGATGCTATCGCTCTCACTCGAGCACCCTTGCCGTCCGCCCCGTCTGCGCCCCGCCGTCCGGCCGTCTCCGACCATCCCCGCTCGAGCCGTCACCACCCGGAGCTCCGTGGCTCACCCCGAGCACCTCACCATATCCCCCAATCGCAACCATCGGGCGTAGCACGAGAGATCGACGCCAAATTTCGTCCGGGATGCCACCACCGTTGGCCGTCGCGCTTATCTCAAATTCGTCTCCGTTGGTGAGCCAATTCGGGCAATTCTTCTTTCCATAGGTGTGTCGTCCTCCTCTTAGTCATACCAACAACTCACCCTCAAGTTCTCCTCACCGATTTACATGAATTTAACCATGTTTCATGAGCTTTGCGTGCAGCCGCCTCGCTCCATCGATGAGCACCTATCCCCGGTGCGAGTTGGCATCCGCCACAACCGTGCTGGTGTTCTCCTTCAACCAAGGAAGCTCCTGGAGAAGATGGTTCTCCATTTAGTCCACTACCACACCACCAGTACTTCGCCGAACTTCTCCTCCGCCCGCCGCTCGCCGCAGCACCCTTCCGGCCGGTTTCCGGTGACACCGCCCCCACCATTCGGTTTCCGTGTCACGAGGAGCATGTAGGAGCATTTCCATAGAGTTTGGTCGCCGTCCGACCAACTCCGGCAAGTCGCCGGCGCCGTCTTCGGCCACCCCGGCCATGGTCGCTGCGCCTCGGCATCCGGGCCACGCGCGGGCTAGTGGGCCGGGTTTGGGTCGCGGCCCTCCACGGTGCCGGATGGGCCTAGCCGCTTTTGGCCCAAAGGCTCCTTAATTCTTTTGCGAATTTATTCATTTTCAGATTTTATCCAAACTTCAAATATTCATAGAAAATTCCACGAAAATCAGAAAAATGTCAAACAAAGTTCATTAGACTCATAAAATTATTTCCTATTTATTTATGTATTTAAATGCCTATTTTGAGAAAAATATAATTTCCTAGTTTAATTAATTACCTTTCTTTGATTAAGATAATCTATTATTTTATGTTATTTATTATTTAATTTTGAAAAATGAATTTCTTTAAAAATTAGAGATACTGCAGACGAAAGTTTTTGTTAAGTTGTTTTTCCAAAATTCAACATAAACACCGTCATTTTATGTGATCTCAAATTAGTAGCTTAGGTGTTATCACATGTCTTTAAGTACTTATAGATTGTTGTTTAAAAGCATGATTAATTATTAAGGAATGAACCTAATTAATTATTAATTAATGACCATGATTAAGTATTAATTCACGAGCATGATTAATTGTTAATTATTGATTAGGGAACTCGATTAATTATACATTGCTAATTAATAAACCCGAGGAATTATTAATTGTCAATTACTAATTGCAAAGTAATGAACTTAAGTAATGATTAATTGCTAGTAACAATCATGGTTAATAAAATCGTTGCACATCATCTCATGTACATTCATGCATGCATGATCATTATGTCGCAACGTATTGTTGGTCGACCTAGGTATCGGCGTGATCGAAGTCCCGTCCGAGGTCGAGACAGGAGACGGAAACTTCGAAGTTGACCAGCACATCAAGGGAGCTAACCCCGACCCAAATCAAGGCAAGCCCGGTGCATCCCACCTATATTTTTAAAGTCTTTTCCTTTATCACAGCTTAATGCGTCGTGATTGTACATTAGGTTATAGGAATTGCTTGACACCCTAGATGCATGAGTAGAATTCCTATGTTATCTGTTTATCCCATGTTGGTTTTGTATCTCGATAGTTGCTACGCTTAATTCTTAGGGCTACGGTAGAAGTCGAGTGGTGCTGAGCACACTCGCGAGCTGATACGGTATGATCTTAAAGCATGGAGGCTTTAAGTTGTTTGGTGTCATTCAAGTTGAAGTCAAAGATGAAGATGATGATGAAATTGAGATCGGACGGGCCCCGTAGGGGAAAGGGCAAAGACGAGGTCTTGCAAGGTGGTAGCATCGTCCGTGTCGATCAAGGACCGTACCGTTGTTGGCCCTGCTCGAGCAAGTATTGAACGTACCGATTTACATACCGGTGATTATGGGGCCGAGAAGCCGATGTAACCTAATTGCCTCGGTGGTTGGACGTAGCCCATCCCCTAATTGGCCGGAGAGTGAGGCGAGGCCTTATGTCTCAAAGGGAGAGGAATCGGTGGTCGCTCACGGATAACGTCGAGGACGGGTATCGCGTGGGGTCCCCGGGTTCTCGGGCGGATGGGAGACTAACCCGGCCACTGTCGGAGTTAGCGTGAAAGGTTGTCGTATGCGACCAATGGGGTGCGTATACGTCGTGTAAACGGGTTTTCCCAGCTGGTGAAATCGATTCGAATCGCTGTCCCTCGCAGGAATGAGTACCGCTTGTTCACCGTGTCACATCGTAGTTAATCAAGTGAAAGATGAAGGAGGATAGATGAAAGGATCTGTTGTTTGGAATTTATCTTTTCCTGCAAACTTGACTGCAATAGTGATAGCCTCGCAAACCCGAGAGGTTAATGAACTTAATCGTCGAGCTAAAACATTGAAAGTAAGGATCCAACCTTTAATGTTGTTTTCGCAAAGGAGTAAACCCCACAGCCGGAAAGCCTTTGCATACTAGGCGTCGGCCTTAGCGTGCCATGTTGACGGGTCAGTCTTGCTGAGTATTAGAATACTCGGGGTTTGTTCGTTATGTTTTTCGGGACCCGAGTCGTACTTCCACGACTTGGACGGTAGTTCCGGAAGAGGAGCGAGTGCCCGAGGGTGGTTCCCTCCAAGGGAAACGAATCCCAACGTCGTGAAGAGGGAGGACCGTGATGTACGAAGGGCTCGGTGCATCACGTTGATCGTTTAATGATCTTTTGTTGTATAAAGTACATTTTTCCGCTGCAATACTCGTAGGATGTTAAACTGCAATAAGATTTATGTTGCCGCTGCACCAATGTTTGTACTTCGAAAACCTGGTTGTATTATACCATGATGTATATAATCCGGCTTGTATGAGATGATACACTCGTTGTAACTCGCTTCGTCGAGTGTCCCTCTGTACCGATTCCTGGGTGTCCCGGAGGGGATGTCACATGGCGGGTATAAGACCGACGTATGATAACTTGAGAAACAAGTAAGGTAGCAATTTGTAGTCTATTAGGATTCTGAATTGATAAGGAAAGCTAGAGATAGAGTTCCTGTATATGTAAATCCGTGTCATTGACTAGGACTCGCATGTAACCCTAGCTTCCCCGGATATATAAGGCGGAGCAGGGACCCCCAAAAACTCTCTCGAGATCTTGCAATTAGCAATCCGCTAAAGGCAATACATAACACACAGGACGTAGGGTATTACTCTCCATCGAGAGGCCCGAACTTGTCTAAAATCGCGTGTTCTTGTGTGTTCCGTGTGTTGCACCATCGAATTCCACGCTCGTAAGGGACAGGGTAGTTCTAGTGCCGAGTTTAAGACTCGACATTTGGCGCGCCGAGGAAGGGGTCCTGGCGAGTTTTCGATGAGTTCGATGGCCTCTTCGCTCGACGTCGACTTCGCGCCCGGCTTCAAGATCCGCTTCGGGTCCCTCGACTTTGAAGCTCCGCCGGAAAGTTATATCCGACGAATCCGACTCGTAGCCGGGCCGTAGATTTTGAAGGGCGATCACCTACCATGGTCGACACCTCTTGCTTGAACCCTAGCGGATCCGACGCAACTTTAGCGCGAATCATCGGACCGCTCACGTCTCGGACCGGTACCCGGTCTACGACGATAAGCTGCTCTCACGAGCTTGGTAACGACTTCAAGGAAGGATCTCCAGCCTTCTTCCAAGTGTTCACGGCGGGTCCGGTTCTTCGAAACTCACTCCCGAGGAAGCCGCCGCCGAGGAAGCTAGGATGGCGGAAGACGAAGCTAACCGCCGCCAGCACGAAACAAACGAAGCGGATGGAGATAATCCACCTCTGCAACCTTCAGCCGCGAATCATCGCGCAAACGCCGCCGGCACTAGTCGGACGGGAGGAAGTGTTCCTGCGCCGCTGCGCCCGCTACCGGTCCGTTGTCGGAGCATTCCGGAGACCCGGAAGAAACATCCCCGGGATATATCAGCCGACGTGGCTGCCGCAGCGGAAGGCGCATCGCTCTTCGAGCGAGCATTGGATTTGAGCTCCATGGTGGTCGAATTAAATGGTGCCCGAGTCTTCACGTCACCGGTCCACAACATTGTGGGGGTAAAGCAAATTCTCGACGAAAGGAATTCTTCAACGCGACACGGCGCCGGGGCTACAACACGCTTTGAATTTGGTAGATGCGGCTGCTCTACAAACAAATCAACTCGTCCATCACGAGTTGAATCTTCCGGTCGCTCGTGTTCTCGCTCGGAGTGGTCAGCAAGAGCCCGGTCCGAAGGAGCTTGTTCCGGCGGAAGGCTTGGGCCTCGACATACTCCGACCGCGGACGAACATGAACGAGCTCCGGACCAAGATTTACGCGTACCGCTCAACGGCAACCGTGATGCTCGTAATGTGCTTATCGATCGCCATGTAGAGAGGATGGAGGAGCGCATGAGACAAGAAGAAGATGAGCGGCTACGGATCGGTCATGTTGATGATCGTCCACGGGATCTTGCCCCACCTCGCCCACATGTAACTAATTCGCCAAGGCATGGACCCGCTGCTTCAGCGCCGCCCCGGCGGAAATCCTCCACGCAATGATCATTAAGGGCATGGCAATCGACATGCTCATCGTGACGACCGGTCAAGAAGAAATGATCAGCGTGATACCGAAGATCGAAGAGGACGATACAACAGAGACAGGGACGGGGAGCCCCGACGAGGTGACAACGATCGTCAAGCGGCGCCTCCGCCTCCGCCTCCGCCTCCGTGACATCCCATGTCACGATTAGAGGTTAAGGACGTGATTAAGATCCTAATGACACCGTTACCTAAACCCTAATGCTCAGCCCACAGGAGAAAAGCAAGAAAAATAAATTGAGAAAAACAAAAATAAAAAGAAAAGGACAAAATCTAGCTAAAAACCCTAACCATAACCCAACCCTTAAGAAAAGTGCAAAAATTATAAAAGCACCACCCACATATTTCTACAACACTGCGTTGCTCATGTAAAAAGGTGAATTTAAAGTATTTTTACAGAATTTTTGAACAAAGTTTTGAATGCTCAAAAAATTCAGACCAAAATATGAAAATGCCTCTGCTTATGAATTTTGTATGAATTTTTGGAAGCACATTTAAAACTTCAAACCAAAATATGAAAATTAAAGCACATCATGCTGGAGCTCCACATATTTTTATTTTTATTTTTGGCGCAGCAGAACTACGAATTTCGTCCAAACTTTCAAATTACAGATTCAAATTTCAAAAATTCGGTTTGAGCTCATTGCCCGGTGGGCAATGGCGGCACCGCCCGCCGGACTGGCCAGCCTGGCCACCGCCCGCGCGTGCCCCCGCCCAGTCCCATCGCCACGTCCCTCCTGGCCACTTCCCAACCGCCTCGTACTCGCCGGCTGTTGACGGTCCTTATGGTCCAATTTTACCGTCAACATATTGCATCTTTTTGAATCAAACACCATCACCAAGAATAGACATAGGGATTATTTCTAACAAATTCCACTAGTCTTGGTGAAATGATGAATGCAGGTGCAATTCATATGAAAACGAGGGAAAACATGCACGAAACATGGACTTTGCAATCGACGGATTTTCCCCGGACTAAAGAATATCGTCCAAAAGCCCAAAACCACAAAACAGGGCCTCAACATCAAACCAAGCAAGTGGATTGGGCCAGTACACAGCCGAGAGGAAGGCACCGAGAGAAGAACCAAGCCCGGGGAGCCCGAGCCGGTTCGGCCGAACCGCCCTACCGGTTCGGCCGAACCGACAGTGGGCCCCCCGGCCCACTTTTCTCTGGCGGTTCGTCACCGACGTCCGGAGGTCGGTTCCACCTGCAATTAATACCACCGACGTCCGGAACCGCCTCCAAGTTGCCGACCTTCCAAGGCTATAAATAAAGGGCTATACCCCCTCTCTCAACACACCACCAACATCAAGATAGAAGACAAAATTCTCATCCTTAGGCCAAGGGCCTCTTGTATCTTAGTAGAATAGGAGAGAGGGCAAGGAAAAGGAAGGAGTGTTCCTCCCTTTTATAAAGTGGAGTAATATTTCCTTTCCTTTTACCTTGGCGTGTAAACACTCTTTTAGGTGATTTATACGTGGTGATCTACTTATCTATCGTGACATATCTTTGTTAGACGTAATTCTTGTTATACTTGTTTACGGGATCATCGCTTCGCAAGAAGTGCTCTAGCTTTCGAACTCGGTTCTAGGCCGAGGCTAGAGTAGCGGTCAATAGCATAGACGTGGTGTCTAGGCTGGAGATCGCCTTTGTTTGCTGTGTGCCCCACGGTTTGTAGAGGTAGGTGGCAGGAAGTGACAGCCCTGTCATCCAAAGGAACCCTCCACGTTCGGGTACATAGTAGAGCTTTCGTAGACCGGAGTGGCTTGGCGGACCAAGCCTAAGACGGTGCCCGAAGTAAACAAGTCTAGCTTGCGTTCGTCTACCTTTAAAGGATAAATAGATAAGAGTCACCCTCTCGACCCTATTTTGCTACGTTGTCTTGGTTGTCCTTGGGTAAACTAACCTTGTTGCAGAAATACTCCGTTCCTCGCGGATATAAATACGATACCTTGGAATACTCCCGGGTGAAGTGCTACAACGGTATTCCGTGCGCTTGCGGATTTATTCGTGACGTAAGAAATACCAACAAGCATTTCCGGCGCCGTTGCCGGGGAGCGGTTGTTATCTTTGTAACGAATCAGGTTTGCCCTCGTAATCTATCTTACTTACCGTTCTGTTTTTATTTTTCCTTACATTCAAAATTTCACAAAAACATATCATGGAGTCACACCCAACCATCCAATCTTTCTCCACTCCACGGGGTGAACTCTTAGAGCCACCATCATCATCACAACCTGTTTCTTCACCTGGCTATGAGTTCTCCCCCGATTACATTTCGATGATTAGAGGTTTATCCTTTTCGGGTTTTAAACATGAAAATCCTTATGAACACTTGCGAGAGTTTGAACATTTGTGTTCATGCCGACCGATCCATGGCATGACACAAGAAACATTGAAGTGGAAGTTGTTTCCCTTCTCTCTCAATGAGAAGGCGAAGCAATGGTACACTTACACCGCTAAGAGAGTGAACGGTGATTGGAAAGAATTGCGAGACAAATTTTGTCTAGCATTCTTCCCCGTGTCTCGTATCACTTCTCTACGAGCGGAAATAATAAGCTTTCGACAAGAAGAAAAGGAAACCTTGAGCGCGGCATGGATTCGGTTCTGTTCTCTAACGGACTCCGGACCAGAATTGTTGCTCCCGAACCCGTTTTATTACAACACTTTTATTCGGGATTGAGCAACGATACCGCACTTTATCTTGACACGGCCGCGGGTGGATCTTTTTCTCATAAGACCATAGCGGAAGCACACGAACTTTTGGATCGAATTGTGGAAAACACACCTTTTTCCGCTGACTTACTCGTAGAGCCGGAGTCAGAAGATAAGGAACTCGTTGTGCAAGAGACACAGCACTTGGTGCCCATGATGGAGCACCTAGCACTCGAGTCCTCATCTAACACAAGAACAATGATAGAGGAAGATGAACCTCTTGAGTTCCCATTTGAGTTCAAGGAAGAAATTTTTGAAGATTTTGGAAACACCTTGAACTACTCCTATCAAAAGAAACCAGCACTCCCTGCACCAACTCCCGAACCTATTGAAAAATCTATTCTCTTAAAAACTGTTCGGAAGTTGACAGCAATCATGAGTGATGAATGGTTGATAGAAAACGAACTTTCTTCGGAAGTTCTTCGACTTGATCATCCTAGATCAACCATTCGTGGCTCAATTCGGGGAGTAATGGTAGATATTCTCTATAATCCTCTAGTAGGTGCCAACATCATGTCCGAATCTTTTGCTTCAACTTTATTTGGAAACGAGACATGGGCACCTTCCGACAAACTCCTTAAAGCCTCACCGGGGCAATTTTTTGAGAGTTTGGGGATCATTAGAGATGTTTGCATTAAGCATAATGAAGCAAAGGTTTCCCTGGACTTTCACGTTTTCGGAATCTTGGATTTCGATGTTTTGGTCGGTCATCCCATAGAAAAGCTTTTCTTAGGGATATCACCTTTAGGAACCTTAGACTTCACCCTCGGCAAGAAAACTTTTTCTCTTCCTATCATTCATGCACAAAACTCTTTTGCCGAGGAGCCGCTTGTGGAAGAAGAATGCATGGAGGAGGTTATGGCAATTTTTCCTCATGAAAACCCCGAATCATCCTTGGATGAAGATGCTCTTGATTTCATTTTGGAAGAGGATGATTCGGCGGAAACTTTTGAGCTGCCCGAAACTTTTACACCTACGCCACCTCCCGTAGAACTCAAAACTCTTCCACCAGGCTTGCGCCACGTTTTTCTTCACGGAAATCCCGAAACCCCTGTCATCATAAGTGACAAGCTTTCGGAGGAGGAAACTGCAAAACTCTTAGCCGTGCTAGAAAAACATCACTCCGTTTTTGGGTACTCGCTTGGAGACCTCAAGGGAATTAGCCCTGCTCTTTGCACCCATCGCATTCCCATAGGCCCCGATAGTACACCATCTAGGGAACCTCAAAGGAGGTTGAACAATGCGATGCGGGAGGTCGTTAAAAAGGAGGTCTTAAAACTTTTACATGCTGGCATTATCTATCCTGTTCCACACAGCGAGTGGGTGAGTCCAGTGCAGAGTTGTACCCAAGAAGGGAGGAATGACGGTCATCCGGAATGACAAAAATGAGTTGATCCCTCAACGCACCGTCACGGGATGGAGGATGTGCATAGATTACCGGAAACTTAACAAGGCTACAAAGAAGGATCATTTTCCGCTGCCCTTCATCGATGAGATGTTGGAACGGTCGGCAAATAATTCTTTCTTTTGTTTCCTTGATGGGTATTCAGGATATCATCAAATCCCCATCCATCCCGACGATCAAAGTAAGACCACTTTCACATGCCCCTATGGAACTTACGCCTATCGACGAATGTCCTTTGGGCTTTGCAATGCACCTGCTTCTTTTCAACGTTGCATGATGTCTATCTTTTCGACATGATCGAAGAGATTATGGAAGTATTCATGGATGATTTCTCCGTTTATGGAAAAACCTTTGATCATTGTTTAGAAAATTTAGACAAAGTCTTGCAACGTTGTCAAGAAAATGATTTAGTGCTCAATTGGGAAAAATGCCATTTCATGGTTAGAGAAGGCATAGTTCTAGGGCATTTAATTTCTGAAAGGGGGATAGAGGTGGACAAAGCTAAATTAGAAGTTATAGAAAAGCTTCCACCTCCTGTGAATATTAGGGGCATTCGCAGCTTTCCGGGACATGCGGGGTTCTATCGTCGTTTTATCAAAGATTTCTCTCAAATTGCTAGACCCCTTACAAATCTACTTGCGAAGGATGCACCCTTTGAGTTTATCGATGAATGCATGACTGCTTTCACTACCCTTAAAAATGCACTCATCTCAGCGCCAATCATCCAACCCCCGATTGGACGCTGCCTTTTGAGATAATGTGTGATGCTAGTGATTTTGCCGTAGGGGCTGTTCTTGGCCAAACTAGAGATAAAAAGCATCATGCAATCTCCTATGCAAGCAAAACCTTGACTGGAGCTCAATTAAATTACACTACCACTGAAAAAGAGCTCCTTGTCTGTCGTTTTTGCTTTTGATAAGTTTAGATCCTACTTGACTGGAGCAAAAGTCATTGTTTACACCGATCATGCTGCTTTAAAGTTTTTGCTCAATAAGAAGGATGCTAAACCCCGTTTGATACGATGGGTTCTTCTACTCCAAGAATTTGATGTAGAAATCCGTGATAAAAAAGGAGTAGAAAATTCCGTGGCAGATCATTTGTCGCGTATACAATTCACTAACCTGCAGGAATTACCCATCAATGATTTCCTACGTGACGACATGCTGCTCCTAATAAGGGACTCACATCCATGGTACGCCGACATTGTGAACTTCATGGCAACGGGTACGTACCACCCGGAAAGAGCAAGAAACGACTCATCTATGAGAGTCGCCGTCACTTATGGGAAGAACCCTTCCTTTACCGTGTCTGCGCCGATGGATTGCTAAGGCGATGTGTGCCCATACCCGAGAGCACACGAATCATTGAGAAGTGCCATGCATCGCCATACGGGGACACTACGGCGTGTTTCAGTACACGAGGCCAAGATATGGCAAAGTGGTTTCTTTTGGCCAGCCATGTACGAAGACACAAAGGAATTTGTCGAGCGATGCCCGGAATGTCAAAGAGTTGGAGGCATCACGGCAAGAGATGCAATGCCCCTCAACTACAATTTACAAGTCGAGCTCTTCGACGTATGGGGCATTGACTTCATGGGACCGTTCACCAAGTCACATGACTGCGAATACATCTTGGTGGCGGTAGACTACGTGTCTAAGTGGGTAGAAGCAATGCCTTGCAGGGCCGCAAATGCCAAGCATGCTCGCCGGATGTTCCACGAAATTATCTTCCCGAGGTTTGGAACACCGAAGCTAGTGATAAGCGACGGAGGGTCTCACTTCATTGATAAGACCTTCCGACGCTTCCTAAGAGAACTTGGATCAAGGCATAATATCGCTACTCCATACCACCCTCAAACCAGTAGGCAGGCCGAGACCTCAAACAAGCAAATCAAGCGGATCCCGCAAAAGACCGTAACAGAAATGGGGAAGGGATGGAAGGACAAGCTACCCGATGCACTATGGGCATACCGTACAGCATATAAGACACCCATAGGCATGTCCCCATACCAGCTCGTGTACGGGAAAACATGTCATTTACCCATCGAGACGGAACACCGAGCGTATTGGGCCATCCGGAAATGGAACATGGACCTTAATGGTGCCGGACGCAAAAGAAAAATGGAGATAGCTGAGTTAGAAGAATGGAGAGACAAAGCTTACCACAACTCAGCTATATACAAAGAAAGGACAAAAAGGTGGCACGACAAAAAGATAAAGATAAAGGTATTCAAGGTTGGAGATAAAGTCTTGCTATTCAATTCACGGGTGAAACTCTTCGGGCATGGAAAATTAAGAAGTAAATGGGACGGACCATACACGGTTATTGACACCTCGTCACATGGAGCAATCACACTTCAAGACGACGAAGGTAAAATATTTAAGGTAAATGGTCAGCGCCTTAAAATTTATTTCGAGCCCGATAAAGATAAAGAATTTGATGTCATGCACTTGATTGATTTGAAATATCTCTCATGATATCCCCCGTTTTACTTCATCACCCGTAGCAGTACTTTCCTTTGAATAAATATAGCAAGAAATAAACCAGAAAAAAGAAGGAAACCAGAGGAAGAAAAGGCAGTCCGGCCGAACCCCACTTTGTGGTTCGGCCGAACCGGCCCGATCTCCCCGGCGCCCATCTTTTGCCAAAAATCCAATATCTCCTTCCCTCCTTTCTTTATTTTCTGCTGGAAAATAAAAACCTTGTCGAGCGCGCTCGGGGTAGAAAACCCCTATTTATACTTCTCCTCTCCACCCAATCTTTTCATCTCCTCCACTTCCTACATCATGAGCGAACATAGCAGCGCCTCGTCCGACATCTCGGACGGCAGCAGCAAAAGGAAGAAGCCCTATGAATGGATTGAAGAAGGCGAAGCACTCGACAACGCTATCCGCCTCATTGAGGAGCTTCGCCGGCAGTTAGAGCGCGCCAAAAAAAAGAGAATGGGGTTCTCCAGTAACCTCTACAACCACCTCGAGAGGGAGAAGAAGAAGGACGAAGACCTCATCGAGACCCTCACCGGAGGATGGGCGCAAGACGACCTCGCCTTAGAGATGATCGAAGAAGAGAAGGCGAAACTGCAGGGAGGAGGAGAGGAAAATTAAGAAAGATTAAGAGTAGGACGTAGAACGCATAAACCTTAGAAATCTTTCGATCCTTTTTGTAATACGCCTACTGTTTTAATTCAATCATATTAGTGCTCCCCGGCTTCCATACCGGCAGAGCAAATTTTGTTTCCAAATGTCTTTTGTCTATCTTTTGAAGGAAACAGGCAAAAAGGCAAGTGTGGGGGGACATCGCGGAAAGCAAAGACAAACACACGCGAAGCGCGCAGAAACATCACGAGGAAAACAACACAAACACAAGCTGCGAAACAGAGCGCAAGTGAGGCCTGAGCCGCTCGGCCGAACCCAAAAGGGTGGTTCGGCCGAACCCCGGTGGGTCCCACTCAGCCCCTTCTTCCTCGTGGCACTTGAGTTTGTTTCTCACACTTCCTTTTTGCCTACCTTATTTGTCAAGTTCATTCCGAGACGCGAAAAACAATTACTAAAACTTGACCAACTAAAATTTGGGAAGATTTCTTTTGAATACCTTTGAAAATCCCAAGTCTCTCCCTAATACTCTCATGATGATCTTGCACACTTTTTACTACTCGCTTCATCACCACTTGCCTCGTGAACAAATAATCAAATCCATAGGACCCATGTTTTTCTAGATTATTGGCACGTGTGATATGGCTCGACGAAATGATCTTATGCTTAGCTTACCGAGTCCTTGGGAATTTTATTTCACAAAACAAAAATACCACGGCTTCATGCTCCTCTCTTGATACAAAAATGCCTACCAATGCCATATGACGATCATACCTTGCAAAACTTACATACATATGCTGCTTGTGTTTGCAATGAGCTTTACCAAAATTGAGTGACCCTGGAGAGAAACTTGTCATGCTCTCTTGATCAAGAGCACGTACACTCCACCAAAAAAGGGCTAAACTCCTACACCGGGAGCTAGCACCCCACCAAAATAAAGACACTCCTCGCTTGCACCTCTTTTTACCTCTCTCTCTCTCAATCACGCATAAACAAGACATGGCTATGTAGAAAGAAAAGCTCACACAGATGAGCAATGAAAAGCTCACACAGATGAGCAATGAAAAGAAAGCTCACAAAGATGAGCAATGAAAAAGAGAAGAGATGCTCAAGCATAGAGCAAGAAAAGAAAAGAAAGAAAATAAAAAGATAGCCATGTTTTGAAAATGCAAAATAAAGAGGGGTCAATTACAATAGGAGTTGTCACTTTTTCATATCCATACACACACGCACTTCTTGATCAAGGTTGCATGACTCGGCTTCTCCATGGATCCTTTCTTTTGGCTTAGCAATATTTGTGATACAAGTATGCCTCTCTCATTCCCTACCGAGCTCCACATACAAGCCTAAAAAGTAGGAAAAAGAGAGGCAACACAATGCCTTGGTGAGGAAAACACTTTTTGAGCGATTCAAGAGAATCAAAGAGGAGCGGGAGTCATGTTGTTTATTTTCAAAACTTTCAAAAACCCAAGGTGCTTAGTGAGCAAAAGTATAGTGACTTGAGTCATGAGCTGTTCCACTTATCAATCATCCAAGAATGCATGTTAGCCACCGTCATGTTCACAAGTAAAACGGTGTGGCTTGTAATAACATGTGTGCAGGTCTCTAAGAGGAGAGATCTCTCAACTTACGCTCCCACCTTTACTCGAGGACGAGCAAAGAGCTAAGTGTGGGGGTCTTGTTGACGGTCCTTATGGTCCAATTTTACCGTCAACATATTGCATCTTTTTGAATCAAACACCATCACCAAGAATAGACATAGGGATTATTTCTAACAAATTCCACTAGTCTTGGTGAAATGATGAATGCAGGTGCAATTCATATGAAAACAGGGGAAAACATGCACGAAACATGGACTTTGCAATCGACGGATTTTCCCTGACTAAAGAATATCGTCCAAAAGCCCAAAACCACAAAACAGGGCCTCAACATCAAACCAAGCAAGTGGATTGGGCCAGTACACAGCCGGAGGAAGGCACCGAGAGAAGAACCAAGCCCAGGGGAGCCTGAGCCGGCTCGGCCGAACCGCCCTACCGGTTCGGCCGAACCGACAGTGGGCCCCCCGGCCCACTTTTCTCCGGCGGTTCGTCACCGACGTCCGGAGGTCGGTTCCACCTGCAATTAATACCACCGACGTCCGGAACCGCCTCCAAGTTGCCGACCTTCCAAGGCTATAAATAAAGGGCTATACCCCCTCTCTCAACACACCACCAACATCAAGATAGAAGACAAAATTCTCATCCTTAGGCCAAGGGCCTCTTGTATCTTAGTAGAATAGGAGAGAGGGCAAGGAAAAGGAAGGAGTGTTCCTCCCTTTTATAAAGTGGAGTAGTATTTCCTTTCCTTTTACCTTGGCGTGTAAACACTCTTTTAGGTGATTTATACGTGGTGATCTACTTATCTATCGTGACATATCTTTGTTAGACGTAATTCTTGTTATACTTGTTTACGGGATCATCGCTTCGCAAGAAGTGCTCTAGCTTTCGAACTCGCTCTAGGCCGAGGCTAGAGTAGCGGTCAATAGCATAGACGTGGTGTCTAGGCTGGAGATCGCCTTTGTTTGCTGTGTGCCCCACGGTTTGTAGAGGTAGGTGGCAGGAAGTGACAGCCTCGTCATCCAAAGGAACCCTCCACGTTCGGGTACATAGTAGAGCTTTCAGTAGACCGGAGTGGCTTGGCGGACCAAGCCTAAGACGGTGCCCGAAGTAAACAAGTCTAGCTTGCGTTCGTCTACCTTTAAAGGATAAATAGATAAGAGTCACCCTCTCGACCCTATTTTGCTACGTTGTCTTGGTTGTCCTTGGGTAAACTAACCTTGTTGCGTAAATACTCCGTTCCTCGCGGATATAAATACGATACCTTGGAATACTCCCGGTGAAGTGCTACAACGGTATTCCGTGCGCTTGCGGATTTATTCGTGACGTAAGAAATACCAACACCGGCCAATAGGAACGGCCGAGCATTGAAGCCGCGCCCGCCCCGTCGACCGGCCGTGTGCCGCCCCTACCCCTCCCTTAGAAAACGGCACAAGGGCCAAGAACTCCTCGCCACTCCGCTCCCATCCGCCCCAGCGCCTCACTCTGCACCTCCCCGTGCCCCTGCCTGGCCTCCTTCCCCCGCACCGGGCGTGAATTGAAGAAGACGCCGCCGCCGCCCGGATCGACCGTCATGTCCGCCGCTCGCGATTGCTCCGTCTAGGCAAGCTTTCATCCCCCTCGCCCGTGTCGGTGGGTGCGCAAGGCGCCTGCGGCTCTTCCCCTAACTTCCCTGCCCCTCCCATCCGAGTGCATCGTCGGAATTCGGGAGGTGGAGCCGCTGCCGTCGTCCCGCCCGCCGCCCCCACGACGAGCTCCCACCTCCGGCCTCTCGCCGCACCGCGCAACCCCTCGCCGGCCTTCCCCTCCACCAGGTGAAGCTCCCAGGCCAGCTCCCTCTTCCTCTCCCCCGGCACCGCACGCGCCGCGCCGCCGAAGTGTCGCGAGCTCCGCCGCTCGCCGCGCCACCGCTCCGGTCGCCGTTGGGTCCCGCCGTCCCAACCCACGTGCTCCCCGCGCCGCGTGCTCCATTTCCACCAGAGCTGAGATCTTGAGCTGCCCCGTAGCGCCGCCGCGCCTGCGCTCGTCGGCGCCG
The DNA here is from genome assembly GCA_031894775.1 of Chloris gayana. NCBI lineage: Eukaryota > Viridiplantae > Streptophyta > Magnoliopsida > Poales > Poaceae > Chloris > Chloris gayana. Next base: position 219,734 of record JAUNZO010004745.1, read on the forward strand.
GCCACCATCCGCCGGAGCCCGCGCCGCCCCCTTTTAAATTTGCCCTAGTAGCAATCTCGTAAATAGACCCGAACTTCTTTCGAATTTGAAAAATTCATATCTTCCGTTTGAGAGATCCAAATATTACAACCTAAAATGTTTTAGAAACTAAAAAACCTGTACTTTCATAAAAGTAACATGAGCTGGCCAGATCTGGACGGTTTCTTAATTGTACAAAAATGTTAAAAGTCAATCCCTGAAAAATCATCTAGGTCATAACTTTAAAACTATAGACCCAAAAATAATTCCACTTGGCCAAAACCTTCACCTATGCATACTTGAATTTTTGGCACTAGAAGATCTGCATTTCATTGCATATTGTTCAAGTTATTGCATTTCTTGCATTCTCTGTATTTAATTTTTATTTAAATCTGTGTAAATTATTTTTGCATGAAACTTGGTAATTAATTTCCTCCTAGTACTGTGCATGTGTAGAAAAGTCCATGTTAATGTTTGAGGATGTTAAATAATTATTCTTGCTAACCCTAGATCTAATTCCATACAGGAGTAATTTCAGCACCTGTGTAAATGGTTTATGCCTCAAGAAAAATTATATTTTTGCATGTTCATGTAAATTTCACTTTCCACTATGTCACATAGCACTTCATGACAGGATTAATAAGAAGTTTTCGTGTATTTCACGCATGTAATAATTTTGGAATCAACTTCTCGATTTAAAGGGCGATCGTCATCGCATGTGATGATGAACTTCGCCTAGGCCTAGTATTTGGGTTCGCACTTCATACCTTGTTAATTCTCTTAAATCTGAATTTAGGGAGAACCACCTCACTGCTGCACCTTGTATAAATCCCTTGCTCATGTATTATTAAGATTATACTTGTTCATGTAATTAACTCTTTCAAAAGAGAGCAAGATATGTGTTCATACTCACTAGGGTTCCGCTAAGCAAAGCTTTTGATTAACATACTCATGTGCTCATGCAAACAGCATACATGCATCACCATGATCATCGCCCTTGTCTACTTTTATTTACGCATTGCATTTCATCTTCTAGGTGACGACGTCGAATTGACCCCGCCGGAAGAGACAATTGCAACACTCAACGCTTGTGAGGCTAGTGCTAACTTCGATCACTCTCAAGGCAAGCCCCGGTGCATTCCTATTATTTTGAAATGCCTTTCCTTGATTACTATATTATGGAAGATGAATGTGCATTTCAGTTTTAGGCGTTGATTGGAAATCCACGTGCATAAAATTATTATATGTCCTATGTCGCTTATGTGTCATATCCTCGTTAAAAATGCTGTGCTATGTTTATGGAGTCAACGATAGATTGGGGATCTCACTCATGGCTTATGATGAAATTTGAACATGATGAAATTGGTTAAAATTGAGAACACCCCATTGTGGCTCCGCGAACAAGTTTGAGTTGTGTACCACTTGCATACCTTTCTTATGGGGATTGGTAAACCTATGTAGCTTGTAAGTTATAAAGTGAGCCGGATATCTCACCGACCCAGAGGTGATGTGTATGGCACGGTGGTTGCACGGGTTGAGGACCGTTGGAGAGTACATGGGTTAAGCCTTGGGCGCGTTGTTGAACGGTCGCAAGGGGGACGTGTACTCGGGGTCGGTGGCCCCGTGTTTTACTTTATGATGAACTCGCGAACGGTGGCCTTACGTGTTCTTAAATGATGCTTATGTCGTGCATTTGGGTTTTTTCCTGCAGAATTAATAATTCGATAATTATCGCCGTTTCCTCTCGGTTAATGAGTACTACTTGTTTCGAGCAGTTCGCAATGTGTAATAATAGAAAGAGATTGAATAGCTTGCTGTTTTATACTTGATATAAATTTGTATTGCAAATTCTTGTAATGCTAGTATGCTCACTAAAGTTTCTTTTATGCGACAACCCTCTTAATTTGGCTAGGTGATAAAAGTGCCAACCTAATTAGCATAGGTGCTATTTATGCAAAATGCCAAGTTGAACCGATCAAGCCCCATGCATCTAGGAGTTGGTATTAGATGGCCAATTTAACGGGTAAGACTTGCGGAGCATGCTAGATACTCAGGCTTTGCTACTACATGTTTATTTACAGGTTTCCCGCAAGCCGGGTTTTGCGGCTGTTGTGGTAAGGTTGTGTGGGACGGAGAAGAGCCCAAAGAGTGGACCATTGAATGGGTCCCTAGCTCTCCGACCCATGATGAGTGAGCCATGGCCTAGGCCGACATGGTCCATTTAAGTTATCTATGTATCGTCGAGTTGTGTATTTCGCTTCCGCACTTTATTTCGAACAAAGATCATGGCTATGTAATTTAAATTCGAACCTAATGTATCTTGTATTTCGAACTCTATGTTGTAATCAAGGCTTAATTATGTAACCTTGCAAATCGTGTATGTTTCTTAATGTGATGCTATGTATGGTTGCTTCGTCAATCATCTCCCAAGGCGATCCGTACCATACTTAACTATCTTTCGGGATAGGGGTGTGACACGTGGTATCGAGCCGACTTGGGATTTGCGTCACGCTAACACTCATTCTAAAAATCTTAAACCTGTTTTTGTGTCACGGTGAGGTACGAGTCTAGATAGAAAGGCCAATATAAGGACTATATAGAATGGTGGCAAAACTAACCCCGTGTTATGATTGTTTAAATATTTTGCAACTACGGCTTGAGCAAAGGTATGAAATTGAGTGTGGTCAATATTGCATAATATTAAACTGGTGTGACTCGAATACACTCTTATTCGAGAGCTCTCCATGTGAGGAGAGGTGACATCGATTTATTTTTTGCTTGTTTCTTTTAAATTTGATGTAATGTTTCTGGAATCCATCTCTTGCAGGTACATAACAACGTTTTAGTTCGCGTAGTATCGTGTGAGAGGTGTGCGTGCCACCGATGCGCTTGTCCGATATTCGTATCGGCGGGCGTAGTCTTTTAATTTTGTGAGGACGTACGAAACGACATATTGAGCATCCATCATCCTTGCATATCATGTCATCATATCAAGCTTATGCATGTGAACTTATCTGAAGGAAACAATCACAAAAATTTGATCACCTAGCTTAATTCTCACAAAAGGTTGAAAACCGAAACACTAAAACGTGGCAGATTTCTTAACTTTCACAAAAATGAGCATAACTTTCTCAATACTTGTCCAAATAAGGCAAATAAGGACTTTCTGAAAATCTTGTGTTATCCACTACAACAATTTCCTAGTTTCAGGTCTTGCAAAAATCTGGAACGTAGCTAGAATTGCCCATTACAGAGAGCTATTCTGGAATTCCAGAATGTGCTCCGGTTCTGTCCTTGTCGTAGATCGCTCATAACTTTGAAACGACCAGTCGGATTGAGCTGTTCTAGGATGCGTTGGAAAGATTAAGAAATCTTCTAAAACTTTCATAACAAAATAAAAATTTAATTGGGCCCAGAAATAGGGGTAATAATCGAGTTTCCGTAACAGGTCGCATCTGTCCAGAAAACCGAACCGTGTTAGGTCGTGTGCGAAAAGTTTTGTTGCTTCTCTTTGCTAAGCTTGTACCATTCCATCATTCATGCTCTACTTATTTAGCATGTTTTGTTGTTGGATATTGAGTTTTGACTTGTGTTTCAAAATTCTCCGACAGATGGCCCCCGGCAAGCTTATGTTGGATCGTGACAACCTCGCAAGACGGGTGCACGAGCTGGAGCAGGAGCGTGCTGCCCTGCAGGCCACCCTCACCACCCGTGATGCCGAGCTCACCACCCGCGATGCCGAGCTCGCTGCTTGTGCCGCCGAACTTGCTGCCCGCACCGCCGAGCGCACTACCGAGGTGGACACCCTCCGTACGCAGCTCGAGTATAGCGAGGCGAAGCGTTGGAGTTTCTTCGAGCAGCTCCACGACGCCAACCTTGCCCTTGAGGGCAATGGAGCCGCCGCTCTGCAGGCCACGCTCGATGAGCGTGATGCCCAGCTCACCACCGCGAATGAGGAGAACTACATCCTCTCCGGCCAGGTGGACGCCCTTCTCGAGGAGAAGGATGAGTTGGAGGTCACTCTTCCGGAGACTCGGGGCGCTAGGGATGCTTTGGAGGGAGACCTCCAGAACGCCCGGGCGACCATCGCGCATAACAACGCTACCTTAGAGCATCTCTAGGCCGCCAACAACGCCCTGCACGCCATCCTTAATGGCAGACCTCCTGAGCCACTTGAGATCATCCCACCCGAGGAGGACGTGGAGATGAGTGATGGCGAGGTGTAACATCCTAACCCAGGGCTTAATAGAATTGATAGAATACTCATGTCAATAAGTTGCAACTTATTTTCCGGAAGCTTATCTCAAAAGAACTCTAAGGTTAAGCGTGCTTGGCCTAGAGCAATTTAGGGATGGGTGACCGACCGGGAATGAATTCCGGGTGCGCATGAGTGAGGACAAAGTGCGCAGAAAAGACAAGTGTTGGTCCGTGGGGAAATCTTGAGGACCTATTAAGCTGCTAGGGGTAAGCGGGCCCGGCCCGGAGTGGCGGGACGTTACACGAGGATGCTTCCGACGTCGAGGACGGAGCACCACCCTCTCCCACGAGGGGTGACGCCGACTACTACGGCGATGACGACGAGGAGTTGTCACGACCAATGGTCGTAGCTCTATGTGTTGTAGGATGTGTAATCTCGTGAGGCATGTAACCGTGTTTGGAAGACGATCCGCGTGTTGTTAATTAAGCTCTCCGAGATTTGTGTTTGTTTATGGGTCACATGTGATGTAACCTAAGACCGTGTTGTATCGGATTTGTGGTTCCCGTGTATCAAAAATTTCTATCATGTTGCTAGCTATGTTGGAATCTATGGAATATGTGTGTTGCCAATGCATTATGCTTATTTCATCAATATTTTCTTCGTACATGCAATCTGAAATTTTTGGTCCCTTATGTCCAATGTTATGTTTTCTTGCTATTCTAGCTCTTGGTCTAATGAGCTAACGTGAGAAAATTTTTCATATGTGACAGATGGTGAATACCCGTCGTGGCGAAGCTTCCGGCAGTGGTCATGGTGAGAGGAATGAGCCGCTACCCAACCCTCCACCTCTCACGCCGTTGGAACAACTCGTGTCCAACCAAAACGAGATGTTCCGCTTGTTCTTTGCAAGTCAAAACTAATCAAGGACAAGGCCAAGGACCGCCACCCCAAGGGCCGAGGAATTCCACCTATGCCGACTTTTGGGCGACTCAACCGCCAAAGTTTGGTGAAGCTACTACCGATCCTTTGGAGGCGGATAATTTTCTCCGCATCATTGAGTCGAAGTTTGCTCTCCTCAATTGCACATCGGAGCAAAAGGTTCTCTATGCGGCTCAACAACTTCGTGGCTCCGCTAGTGCATGGTGGGCAAGTGAACTGGCCGGACTTTTGCACCGCGTTTCACGCGCATCACATTCCCGCCGGTCTCATGAAGCGCAAGTTGCAAGAGTTCCTCAATTTGAAGCAAGGTACCGGAACCGTGCAAGAGTATGCGCGGAAGTTCAACTACGTGGCTCAATATGCATCCTATCATGCCGATACGGATGACAAAAAGAAGGATTGCTTCCGTTCGGGGCTAAGCCCGAAGTTGCAAGATCGCTTGGCTCAAGTCACCACCGGCACGTTCAGTGACTTGATGAGTGCCGCAATTGTGCAAGAAGACGCTATCCGTGCTCACCAAGAGGACAAGAAGAGGAAGCGCGCCGTAGGAAATCCATCCGGCTCCGCTCCGCCCAAGTACAAGTTGGCTATCACCTCTCCGTCCGGACAGAAATTTAGGGCCGCATTGCCGCCGACGGGGGATCACGCCAATTTGTGCCGCAGCAACACCACCACTCTCACGGTGGAAATCAGCAGCACAACGTTTCCTTCCGCCCTCCGCAGCAGCAATATCAAGGTGCTAGGCCCAGTCCTCAAGGTCCGTGCTTTAATTGTGGACGTCCGGGTCATTTTGTAAAGGATTGCCGTGTTCCGACACGTAACCCGGCAACAACACCAACAACAACAACAACAACAACAACAATGGTTCCGGAAGTGGCAACAACAACCAAAACCGCAATGAGAATAATGGGAATGGGAACCGCAACCAATCTTCCACTCCAAATGCTAAGAATGGCCGAGTCAACTATACCACGGCCGAAGAGATTCAAGCGGGAGAACCAGTACTCTCGGGTATTTTTCGGTCAACAACCACTCCACTTTGGTTCTTTTTTATTCCGGTGCAACTCATGATTTCATTAGTCAAGCATGTGCAAAAACCCTCCAACTCACTCCTACCGTTTTGGATATTCCCTATATCATCACATCACCGGTGGAAAAATAAAAACAAACCTAGAGTTGAGGCAAGTACCACTAAACCTAGAGAGAAAAGTATACCCCTCCTCACTCATAATTTTAAGTGGGCAAGGAATAGATATAATCCTAGGTATGAGATGGATGAAACTCCATAAAGCCGTTTTGCACATCGATTCCCGTGAAGTTCACCTAAACTCACCACTCCATGGTCCATCTATTCTCCGATTACCCCGTCCAAAATTCTCCACCTCGAAAATCTACCATCTTGAGGGAAAAAGGATTGACGATATTCCCATGGTATGTGAGTTTCCCGATGTGTTTCCGGATGACTTACGGGCATGCCACCCGATCGGGATGTTGAGTTTAAAATTGAGCTCCAACCCGGTACGGCACAAATTTCCCGTAGGCCGTAAAGAATGGCTCCCGATAAGCTAGCAATCTTGAAGGAACAATTGGGCGAGCTTATGGACAAAGGATATATTCGCCCTAGTTCGTCTCCGTGGGGATGTCCCGCTCTTTTTCTGAAGAAGAAAGACAAGACGCTACGTCTATGTGTGGATTACCGCCCTCTCAATGCGGTAACTATCAAGAATAAATACCCGCTCCCTCGGATTGACATTCTCTTTGATCAATTAGTTGGTGCTAAGGTCTTCTCTAAGATTGATCTCCGATCCGGTTACCACCAAATCATGATCCGAGCCGAAGATATTCCAAAAACCGCATTTTCTACGCGGTATGGTCTCTTTGAGTATCTCGGCACGTCTTTTGGGCTTACAAATGCTCCGGCTCATTTCATGTACTTGATGAATTCGGTCTTCATGCCCGAGTTGGATAAGTTTGTCGTGGTTTTTATTGACGACATTCTTATTTATTCGAAGTCCGAAGAAGAGCATGCCGAACATCTTCGCATTGTTCTCCAACGGCTTCGCGATCATCAATTGTATGCCAAGTTTAGCAAATGTGAATTTTGGTTGAAGCAAGTTCTGTTCTTGGGTCATATCATTTCCGCGGAAGGTGTTGCCGTCGATCCAAGTAAAGTTGAAGAAGTGCTTGCTTGGAAATCCCCAAGATTGGTGAGACAAATTCGAAGCTTTCTCGGTCTTGCCGGTTATTATCGAAAATTCATTCCCAATTTCTCAAGCATAGCCAAGCCAATGACAAAATTTTTGGAGAAAGATGCTAAGTTTAAATGGAGCCGTGAATGTGAGGAAGACTTCCAAACCCTCAAGAAGCATTTGACATCCGCTCCGGTGTTAGCACAAGCCGACATCACCAAGCCGTTCGACGTGTATTGTGATGCGTCCGGCACCGGTCTAGGGTGTGTGCTAATGCAAGAAGGTCGTGTCATTGCTTATGCCTCCCGTCAACTTCGCAAGCATGAACAACACTACCCTACCCATGATTTGGAACTAGCCTCGGTTGTCCTTGCTTTGAAAACTTGGAGGCATTACCTACTTGGAAATCTTGTCAACCTTTACACCGATCATAAGAGTCTCAAATATATCTTCACCCAACAAGAGTTGAATATGAGGCAACGTCGATGGTTGGAATTAATCCAGGATTATGAGTTGGAAATTCATTATCACCCGGGTAAAGCTAATGTGGTTGCCGACGCTTTGAGTCGCAAAGATCAATGCAATCATATTACAGGTTGTTCTATGCAAAATTCGGAAATTTCAGATTCTAGTGAACCAAACTTTCGAGTTATTCCCTATGGTTCATTATACAACCTAGCTCTCATTCCTACCCTTCGTGAGGAAATTATTAAGGCACAAAAGAAGGATGAAGGAATGGAATTTATTCGGCAAAAGATAGAAAAAGATGAGGCTACATGTTTCCGACAAGATGCCGATGGTGTACTATGGTTCAACCAACGTCTCGTTGTTCCGAAGGATATGGAATTACGGAAAAAGATCATGGATGAGGCACATTTGTCTAAATATTCCATACACCCCGGTGGCAACAAAATGTATCGCGGCCTAAGAGCAAAGTTTTGGTGGACACGCATGAAGCGTGAAATTGCACGGTATGTGGCCGAGTGTGATACTTGTCAACGAGTGAAAGCCGACCACTTAAGAAAAGCCGGATTATTGAACCCATTGAAGATTCCCGTTTGGAAGTGGGAGGACATTGCTATGGATTTTATCGTTGGATTGCCTCTCACATCAAAAAAGCATGATTCGATTTGGGTTATTGTGGATAGATTAACCAAATCCGCGCATTTCATCCCCGTCCATACTACCTACAATACCAAGAAGTATGCCGAGTTGTACATCTCGAGAGTGTTATGTTTGCATGGAGTACCTAAACCATTGTTTCCGATCGAGGTCCGCAATTCGTATCTCGCTTTTGGGAGCAATTGCATTCTTATCTTGGTACCACTCTCATTAGAAGCTCCGCATATCACCCTCAAACGGCTGTACAAACCGAAAGGTTGAATCAATATTTGGAGGATATCTTGAGAGCATGTGCTATGGAAAATCGAGGAAATTGGGATGATTGTCTTCCATTCGCCGAATTCTCGTACAACAATAGCTATCAAGAGAGTTCGGGAATGACACCATTTGAAGCATTGTATGGTCATTCTTGTCGTACACCCTTAAATTGGTCGGAAGCGGGTGAAAGAACTAATTTTGGCCCCGATCTTGTCACTCAAGCCGAAGAAAAAGTCCGACAAATCCAAGCAAACATGAAAGCCGCACAATCTCGTCAAGTGAGCTACGCTAACAAGAGGAGACGCCCGTTAGAATTTGAGAAGGGAGATCACGTCTACCTTCGTGTCTCGCCGAATAAGGGCGTATCTCGGTTTGGAATTAAAGGAAAGTTAGCACCCCGCTATATCGGACCCTATCCGATTGTGGAAAAGCATAGCGCGGTTGCTTACCGATTGCAACTACCGGAAAGCCTTGCTCGTGTGCACAATATGTTCCATGTCTCTCAACTCAAGAAATGTTTGAAGCCTCCGATAGATGTGGTCATTTCCGACACCGATCAACTAGAAGAAAATCTCTCCTACCCCGAATACCCCGTCCGGATTATTGATCAAAACGTCCGAGTAACTCGCAATCGCACCATCACTTTCTATAAAGTGCAATGGAGTAATCACACCGAAGAAGAAGCAACTTGGGAACAAGAGGATTTTCTAGAGAAGAATTTTCCCGAGTTCCTCGCGTCACACAAATCGGTAATTTCGGCACTCCCTCTCCTTATCTAGTAGCGATTCTCGGGACGAGAATTTCATTAAGGCGGGAGGGCTGTGACATCCCATGTCACGATTAGAAGTTGAGCACGTGATTAAGATCCTAATGACATCATTGGCTAAACTCTAATGCTCAGCCCACAGGAGAAAAGCAAGAAAAGGAAAAGAAGAAAAACAAAAATAAAAAGAAAAAGGACAAAGTCTAGCTAAAACCCTAACCCTAACCCAACCCTTAAGAAAAGTGCAAACTTATAAAAGCACCACCCACATATTTTTGCACCACTACATTGCTCATGTAAAAAGGTGAATTTACAGCATTTTTACAAAATTTTTGAACAAAGTTTTGAATGCCCAAAAATTCAAATTCAATCCTGAAACACTGCTGTTTATGAATTTTATATGAATTTTTGGAAACAAGTTTAGAACTTCAAACTTTAAGATAAAAATTAAAGCACATCATGCTGGAGCTCCCCATATTTTTAGTTTTATTTTTGGAGCACCAGAACTATGAATCCCAGCCAAATTTCAGAAACGCACAATTTCAAATTTGAAAACCAAATCGGAGCTCATTGCCCGGTGGGCAATGGCGGCACCGCCCGCCGGTCCGGCCAGCCTGGCCGCCGCCCGTGCGTGCCCCCGCCCAGTCCCATCGCCACGTCCCTCCTGGCCACCTCCCAACCGCCCTGTACCCGCCGGCCAACAGGAACGGCCGAGCATTGAAGCCGCGCCCACCCCCGTCGACCGGTCGTGCGCCGCCCCTGCCCCTCCCTTAGAAAACGGCACAAGGGCCAAGGACTCATCGCCACTCCGCTCCCATCCGCTCCAGCGCCTCACACTGCACCTCCCCGCGCCCCTGCCTGGCCTCCTTCCCCGCACCGGCGCGCGAATTGAAGAAGACGCTGCCGCCGCCCGGACCGACCGCCATGGCTGCCACTCGCGATTGCTCCGTCTAGGCAAGCTTTCATCCCCCTCCGCCCGTGTCCGTGAGTCCGCAAGGTCCCTGCGGAGTTTCCCCTAACTCCCCTGCCCCTCCCATGCAGTGCATCGTCGGAATTCGAGGGGTGGAGCCGCCGCCGTGGTCCTGCCCCGCCGCCTCCACGACGAGCTCCCACCTCTGGCCTCTCCCTGCATCGCGCAACCCCCGCCGGTCTTCCCCTCCACCAGGTGAAGCCCCCGGCCAGCTCCCTCCTCCTCTCGTCCCTCAAGCTGCACGCGCGCCGCCGCCGCACCTCTACAAGCGTCGCCGCTCGCCGCGCCGCTCCTCCGGTCGCCGCTGGGCCCCGTGGGCCCCACCCACGAACTCCCCGTCGCACCAGCTCCCTCCGGGCCCAAGCGCGGCTCACGCGCTGCCCCAGGGCGCCGCCGCGCCCGACCACATCGGCGCCGGCCACCACACTTCATTCGAATTTGAAAAATTCATATCTTCCATTTGAAATGTCCAAAAATTACAAACTAAAATGTTTTGGAAACTAAAAAACCTGTACTTTCATAAAAGTAACATGAGTTGGCCAGATTTGGATGTTTTCATATTTTTACAAAAATGACAAAAGTCAATCCCTGAAAACTTAACTAAGTCATAACTTTAAATCTGTAGATCCAAAAATAATGTCACTTGGCCAAAACCTTCACCTAAGCATACATGAATTTCGGGTACTGGAAGATCTGCATTTCATTGCATAATTTTCAATTTATTTCATTTCTTGCATTCTCTGTATTTAATTTTTAGTTAAATCCGTGTAAATTATGTTTGCATGAAACTTGGTAATTAATTTCCTCCCAGTACCTTGCATGTGTAGAAAATCCCATGTTACTTTTTGAGCATGTTAAATAATTATTCTTGCGAACCCTAGATTAAATCTCATAAAGGGTTAATTTCAGCACATGTATAAATGGTTGTATGCATTTAAAAGTTATATCTTTGCATGTTCATGTAAACTTCACGTACCACGATGTCATTTAGCACTTCATGGCAGGAATTGTAAAAAGGTTTCATGTATTTCGTGCATGTAATAATTTTGGAATCGAATTCTTGTTTTAAAGTGCAATCGTCATCGCATGTGATGATAAACACTTAAGCCTAAGTTTCATCGATTTGCATTTAAACTTTGCTAATCCTTAGTTTCTGAACCTACATGAAACACAACACTCATGTCCATGTCTTAAGTCTTTGATCATGTATTATTAGGGTTATGCTTGTTCATGTAATTAATTTCTTTAAAGAGAACAAGTGTTATGTTCATGCTTACTAGGGTTTAATTAAACAAAGCTTTTGATTAACATATTCATATGCACCCTTACAAAACAGCACACATGCATTACTCTCATCATCGGCCTTGTGTTCATATTATTTATGCAATTGCATTTCATCTTCTAGGTGACGACGCCGAATTGAACCCGCCGGAAGAGACGATTGCAACACTCAACGCTTGTGAGGCTAGTGCTAACTTCGATCACTCTCAAGGCAAGCCCCGGGTGCATTCCTATTATTTTGAAATGTCTTTCTTTCATTACTATATTAAGGATGATGAATGTGCATTTAAGTTCTAGGAGTTGATTTGGAAATCCACATGCATAAATTCCTATATGTCCTATGTCGCTTATGTGTCATATCCTCGTTAGAAATGCTATGCTATGTTTATGGAGTCAACGATAGATTGGGGATCCCACTTATGGCTTATGATTAAATGTGAACATGATGAGTTGGTTAAAATCGAGAACATCCCATTGTGGCTCCGCGAACAAGTTTGAGTTGTGTACCACTTGCATACCTTTCTTATGGGGATTGGTAAACATATGTAGCTTGTAAGTTGTAAAGTGAGCCGGATATCTCACCGACCCGCAGGTGATGTGTATGGCACGGTGGTTGCACGGGTTGAGGACCGTTGGAGAGTACACGGGTTAAGCCTTGGGCGCGTTGTTGAACGGTCGCAAGGGGGACGTGTACTCGGGGTCGGTGGCCCCGTGTTTTGCTTTATGATGAGCTCGCGAACGGTGGCCATACGTGTTCTTAAATGATGCGTATGTCGTGCATTTGGGTTTTTCCTGCAGGATTAATAATTTGATAATTATCGCCGTTTCCTCTCGGTTAATGAGTACTACTTGATTCGAGCAGTTCGCAATGTGTAGTAATGGAAAGGGATGGAATAGCTTGCTGTTTTATACTTGATATAAATTTGTATTGCAAATTCTTGTAATGCTAGTATGCTCACTAAAGTTTCTTTTATGTGACAACCCTCTTAATTTGGCTAGGTGATAAAAGTGCCAACCTAATTAGCATAGGTGCTATTTATGCAAAATGCCAAGTTGAACCGGTCACGCCCCATGCATCTAGGAGTCGGTCTTAGATGGCCAATTTGACGGGTAAGACTTGCGGAGTATGCTAGATACTCGAGGCTTTGCCACTACATGTTTATTTACGAGGTTTCCCGTAAGCCGGGTTTTGCGGCTGTTGTGGTAAGGTTGTGTGGGACGGAGAAGAGCCCAAAGAGTGGACCATTGAATGGGTTCCTAGCTCTCCGACCCATGATGAGTGAGCCATGGCCTAGGCCGGCATGGTTCATTTAAGTTATCTATGTATCGTCGAGTTATGTATTTCGCTTCCGCAGTTTATTTCGAACAAAGATCATGGCTATGTAATTTAAATTCCAACCTAATGTATCTTGTATTTCAAACTCTATGTTGTAATCAAGACTTAATTATGTAACCTTGCAAATCGTGCATGTTTCTTAATGTGATGCTATGTATGGTTGCTTCGTCAATCATCTCCCAAGACGATCCGTACCACACTTAACTATCTTTCGGGATAGGGGTGTGACGAAACCAGGGAACTACTTCGACCTCAACGAGCTGAAGCGAAGCCCGATGAGACCCTCACGGAGTTCACCGGGCGTTTCGCAACAAGAAGACCTTAATCCCCAATGTTCCCGATCAGCATGTAATTGCGGCGTTTCAAGTTGGCGTCCGGAGTGACAGACGGAGCATGAGCTCGGCCGGAAGCTTTCCGGCGGCGAGAGATGGCCATGGCAGAGGCTTCGGCACGGCGGGGAGCTCGCCCGAGAGCTCGAGACTTAGGGAAAATACTCCGGGAGCTTCTATTCAACATGAGCAAGCTCGTCGTGGGGTCATAGGCAAATGAGCAGGACCGGAAGATGGTGCTCACCGTGGATAGGGCAGCGGCGATGAACCGGACTCCGGGAAGAAGGTGCAATCCGCGACGACACTGGGAATAAAACTAGATGAGCTATTGTTCTAAAGCTATAGGAGTGAGTTGCGCATCATCACGAAGAGAAAAGGGGGCAAGCGGCTCACCGAGGCGAGTGAGAATTCTTGAGCCGCGGCGGAGGAACACGGTGGCGTCCCGAGGAAGAAGATGACCGGATTGGGGAGGATGGTTGGAGTTGGTGTCGATTGCCGACCACGGGGAGCTGCAGCAAGACGTTGCGGAGCTCACGGCGGTGTTGGCTCGGACGAGGAGCGGCTGGAGCAGCCTGGCGGCGTTGATCCGGAGAGGCGGGCGTGGCGGTGAGGTGTGGAGAGGAAAATGAGGGAGAGGAGGGAGAAGATAAGGCCGCGGCTGGTTTTTATCATCGCAGAGGCAGCAACGGCAAGCAGCTGCGTGGCCTCCGGGCACTGCGTGGCTGGGGGCGTGGCGGCCGACCGTAGAGGCGGTGCGCCGCCGGCGGCGCCGAGACGCGGGAGAGAGAGGAGAGAAGAAGAGAGGCTGGCTCGTAGGCCAGGCCTGGTCATTTTGCAAAAACGCCCTTGTCCTTTCGCGTAATTAAAAAGTAACCTTCCCGAGCTCCAAAAATTCTACAAAAATTCAGGGTTGCAATTGAAAGTATTTTAGGCATTTTTCCTATTAAGTCCAGGTTACGATTCCAAATTATTTTTGGATTAAAAATTCATAGTTAAAATTAACAAAGGAACTTTGTTTATTTCTTGTAAATATTTTTACAAGGCAAAATAATTTCAGGGGATTTTTATAAATCTTTATTTATGATGCTTGAGCAATAGAAAATGTTAAATACATATTTTCCTCTTATTTAAATTCTTTTTAACATTTCCTTTAATCTTTTAACTAGTTTGATATTTTATGTGCATTTTCTTAACACAAACTTTGATAACTTCGTAAATCTAATATGATGAAATGCTCATGATGACATGAAATGCATTTATTTTCTCGAGAGTTGTTACAGCCCTCCCCCTTACAGGAATCTCGTCCCGAGATTCATGATCGAAGCGACTAGACGATAGTGCTAAAGAACTCGGGGTAGTTTGATCGGAGAAACTCCTCTTGTTCCCAAGTAGCTTCAGCTTCCGAGTGATTATTCCATTGAATCTTGTAGAGCTTGATGGTCCGATGTCGAGTCACTCGATCCTTGGTGTCAAGAACTTTGACCGGACGTTCATCATACGTCAAGTCCGGTCGTAACTATTCCACCTCGATTGTCGAGTATATCCACCGGTGGTTTCAAACACTTTTTCGGTTGAGACACGTGGAATATATTATGTATACCCAACAGGTGTCGTTGGCAGTTCCAATCGATATGTCACAGCTCCACATCTTTCTAGGATCGGAAACGGCCCAATGTATCGTGGTGCTAACTTACCCATGATTCCAAACCTTTGAACACCTTTGGTAGGAGATACTCGAAGATAGACTTGATCTCCCACCGGAATACTAACTCTCGACGTCTTTTATCGGCATAGCTGATCTGTCGAGACTTAGCCCTCTTAAGATTCTCGCTGAATGAGACGTACTTGTTCCTCTCGCATCTTTTACTAGGTCTGGTCCAAAGATTACTCTTTCTCCACTTTCGGACCAATTCAAAGGTGTGCGGCAACTACGTCCATATAGTCATTTTCTTAACACAAACTTTGATAACTTCATAAATGTAATATGATGAAATGCTCATGATGACATGAAATGCATTTATTTTCCGAGAGTTGTTACGAGAATCAAACGTGGTCAATTTGCGCTGGAATAAAGGGAAGGAGCCGAAGCACGACCAAGGCAACCGGTCTGGATCCAAGAATAACAACAAGCGCAAGGCTGATCACCTTGTTGCAGCTGTCGACCGGTCTCATGGAGGAGATCGCCGGCACCTCCTAAGAGAGGTCCGAGAGAACGACTGTCGTTCGAAACGCTTACGGAGGGCGCTTGCATGATTCATAATGGAAATCATAAAGCAAAAGAGTGCTTCTTGTTAAGGCCGTTCGCTAAATTCGCTTTAAAGGTAGCACCCCGGTCCGGACACCGGAACCGAGAGAAGACAAAGGCAAGGATAAAGAGCGTGACGATAATGAAGATGACGAAGGCTTCCAGGAGCCGCCGAGGGAGGTGAACTTCATCCATGGAGGCCCCGATGGGTACGAGTCGAAGCGAGCGAAGCCGGCGCTCGGAGAGGTCAACGCCATTGCTCCCGCTACCCCTGAATATCTACGGTGGTCTAAGGTGCCGATCACGTTCAGCAAGGCTAATCATCCCGAAGTACTTCCAAAAGCTGGTAGATACCCGCCCATTCCGGCTCCCATTATTCGAAGGTACGATTGAAGAGAACTTTCATTGATGCGGGAGTTGCTTGGATATCCTTTTTCCAAAAACTCTACCGGAGCTTGGCCTCTCCATAGCTGACCTGGATCGCAGTGTTTCACCTTTTCATGGTATAATACCCGATCGAAATAGCTATCCTTTGGGGCAGATTTCTCCGGCGGTGACTTTTGGGACGAAGGAGAACTACAGGAAGGAGAATATCATCTTCCGGGTGGCCGACATTGACTCGAGCATAGCACGCGATACTTGGAAGACCGGCTTTGGCGAAGTTTATGGCTATCCCAAATTACCGGTATTTGATGCTTGAAGATGCCAGGACCAAATGGGGTCTTATCGTTCCGGTCCGATATCAAGACCGCTTACGCTTGTGAAGTACATAGCACCGAACCGGCCTCTCGGGTCAATTCGGAGGACGAACGACGAGAAATCGGAGAAGCAGCTGAAACTCTAGAAGTACAGGCAAGGTTGGAAGATGAAGTTCAAGCCAAGAAGATTGAAAAGGAGAAGTCGAAGACCGATGCGGTTGTTTCCAAGACTATTCAGCTTGATGAGTCGGACCCCTCCAAGGTCACCCATATAGGGGCTGACTTGGGGGACAAATAGGAAAGCGCGCTTATTCTTTTCCTCCAGGAAAATAGGGATATCTTTGCATGGCAGCCTTCGACATGCCGGGTGTTCCTAGGGAGAAGATTGAGCACGCACTCGTTAGTGCATCCCGATGCAAAGCCGGTTAAGTAGAAGCTCCGGAGGTTTGCTCAAGACCGCAAGGAGGCCATTAAGAAGGGGTTAACTAGGTTGTTAGCAGCCAAGTTCATTAGGGAGGTGTATCATCCAGATTGGCTTGCCAATACGAGTCCTTATACCAAAAAAGAATACTAAAGAATTAAGAATGTGCGTCGATTATTGTGACATCCCCTCCAGGACACCCAGGAATCGGTACGAGAGGGACACTCGACGCAGCGAGTTACAACAGAAACATCATCTCATACAAGTCGGAATATATACATCATGGTATAATACAATCAAGTTTTCAAAATACAAACATTGGTGCAACGGAAAATATAACATTATTGAAGTTTAACATCCTACGAGTATTCAGCGGAAGCTTGTTCTATTGTACAACTCAAAAGACTTCAAACGAAACAACGTGATGCACCGAGCCCTTCATACATCACGGTCCTCTCTCTTCAAGGCGTGGGGATACGTTCCCACTGAAGGGAACCTCCCTCCGGACATTGCTCCTCTTCGGGGAAGCTGCCATACAAGTCGTGGTAGTACGACTCGTTCCCTGAAAGGTAACGAACAAACCCCGAGTATTCTAATACTCAGCAAAACCGACCCGTCAACATGGCATGCTAAGGCCGACACCTAGTATGCAAAGGCTTTCCGGCTGTGGGGTTTACTCCTTTGCGAAAACAGCATTAAAGGGTGGGTCCTTACTTTCAGTATTTTAGCTCACGTTATGTTCATTAGCCTTGATGTTTGCAACCTATCACTATTTCAATCAAGTACTCAATCAAGATACAATAGATCATTAATCCTTTCATCTCTCATCTTCATCTGCCATAAAATTTACTACGATGTGACGAGCTAAACAAGCGGTACACATTACTGCGAGGGACGAGTGATTCGAATCGATTTTATACCAGCTGGCAAAACCCGACTACACGACGTATACGCATCACACTTATCGTATACGACAACCTTTCCCGCTAGCACCTGACAGTAGACTATCCATTTCCAACTCCCCGGGAGTATGGCGAAGCCACGACTTCCCTCGTGGTCGACCCATCTCCCTCCCGTGACACTATCCTCTCACTAACAGCCGGCAAAAGAGAGCCGGCTACGCTACATCTCTCGGGGCGGTAGGGTACATCAGCTTGCTGGGCCCATGATACCAGCAGGTAGTACGGTACGTTCAAACTTGTTCAACTAAGCCGACAACGGTACGGTCCTTGACCGACTCGGACGGGGCTACCACCTTGCAAGACCTCATCTTCGTCTTGCCCTTTCTCCTACGGGGCCCGTCCGGTCTCAACTTCATTAACACTCTCTTCATCTTAGTGTCAACACAAAACCCTTAAAGCCTCCATGCTTTAAGATTCCCTAAACATCTACCGTTGCGACTATGAAATTAAGCTTAGCCTCTATTGAGCTACCTGTACCAAGTATAGAATAAACAAACGGAAACCAACCATAATGCAACTAGGGTGTCAATCATTCCCTAATACTTAATGCACAAACATAACTATACTATGTGATAAAGTAAAATATTTAAAAACATAGGTAGGATGCACCGGGGCTTGCCTTGATTCCGTTCGAAGTTAGCTTCCTCGGCGGCTGGGTCGACTTCGAGATTCCGGCTCTGACTCGACCTCGGGTGGAACCTCGATCACTTCGAACCTAGTCGACCAGCAATGCGTTGCGAATCACAGATCATGTATGCATGAATGCGCATGATGAAAGTATGCAAGGATAGTCCCATAAGTAATAATTAATGATTAATGCTTAATCACCTTAGTTAATTAACAAATTAAGGATAAGTATGTTCATTAAGCATTAATTAACAATTAATTATGCGGATTAATAAATATTTAATCAAGATCATTATTAATTAGTTCTGTTTCCTTAATTACTTAGGTTTAATAATTAATAAATTATCCTGGTTTATTAGGCAATAAGTAAATTATTACTTTAGGTGATGAAAGGTTAATAAATTGTGATCACATAAAATAATACAGTTTAAGTTTAATTTTGGAAAATAAATTTCACAATTAATTTCGTTTGCAGTATCTCCTTCATCAAATCAAATTATTTTTCATAATTAAACATTTTATTTACATAAAATAATAGCCTTTCTCTAATCAAAGAAAGTGATTAATTACTAATTATAAAATAAATTTACTCAAAACAAATATTTTATTTCACAAATAAATAGATCTCATTTTTCTGAGTCTAACAAACTTGGTTTGGCATTTTTCCGATTTCTAATGAATTTTCTACGAATTTTGAAAGTTTGAATTTGATTACGTGCCGCACGGAAGGCCACGGGGTTGTCCACACCGATCCGCTCGTGGCCACACACGATCCAGTGCGTGTGGCCCGCGGTGTGGCGCCACCGCGGCGCACGGATACGGCGACGCGGCCGCCGGACTTGGCCGGCGCTGGCCCAAAGCTCGCCGCGAGACTCCCTACACACTCTACTCGATGCCGGGAATACGTTGGTGGGAAAGGTGGAGCATGAGCTCGGCGGAAGCTTGCCGGCGGCGAGGGATGGCCGGGGCGGAGGCTTCGGCATGGCGTAAATCTCGCTCGAGCACCCAACAATTGGGGAAACCGCTACGGACAGCATCTACGGACCCTAAACAAGCTCGTACGGAAACCCTAGGAGCATGAGCACGGTCGGAGGGTAGAGCTCACCGTGGAAGTGCGGCCGGTGGCGGATCGAGCTCCGGGAAGAACGGCGATTGCTCTGTCCTCTACGAATTAACTCGATGATGAGTTGTTCAAGAGAAAGAACATGTAGTTGCGCAACACTTGATTGAAGAACGAAGGTTTATGGCTCACCGGAGAGCTTTAATTTCCGTGCGCGGCGGAGGAACGACGATGACGGTCCGAGGAAGACGATGGGCTCGCCTCGACGGAGTGAAAGTGCTCAAGCGGATTGAATGGTTGGGGTAGCTGCCGGGGTCTTGGCGGAGCTCCTAGCGTTGGTGGTTCGGACGGGAGGTGGTCGGGACGCCTGGCGGTGCTGCTCCAGGGACGACGGCTATGGCGGAGAGGCGGAGAGAAAAATGGGAGAGGAGAAGAGCGAGTTGAGGGCCGAGAGGGGTTTTATCCCGGCTAGAGGCGGCACGGCAAGCACTGCGTGGCCGGCCAAGCACTGCGTGGCCTAGAAGCGTGGCGCCCGGCTGGAAAGGCGGTGCGGCCGCGGGCGGTGGCGAGGGCGCGGTGAGAGAGGGAGAGAGAAGAAGAGAATGGCAGCTCGACCGAGTCCGGAAATTTTGCAAAAACACCCCGGGTTTTCCTAAAATTAAAAATAGACTTTCCCGTGCTCCAAAAAATTTCCAAATTTTTCAGGGGTTTAATTGAAAACATTTTAGGCATATTTCCTATTAAGTCCAGGGTAAAACTCCAAATCATTTTTGGATTAAAAATTCATAGCTAAATTCATAAAAGAAGCTTTGTTTATTTCTTGTAAATATTTTTACAAGGCAAAATACTTTCAGGAAATTTTCATAAATCTTCATTTATGATATTTGAGCCATAGAAAATGTTAAACATGAATTTTCTTCTCATTTTATTTCTTTTTAACACTTCCTCTCTTCTTTATCTATTTTGTTATTTTATGTGCTTATTATCAACACCAAATTTGACATTTTCAAAAATGCAACGATGTGATGACATGCTCATGATGACATGAAATGCATTATTTTCTCGAGAGTTGTTACAGCCCTCCCCTTACAGGAATCTCGTCTCGAGATTCACGATCGAAACGACTAGGTGATAGTGCTAAAGAACTCGGGGTAATTTGATCGAAGAAATTCTTCTTGTTCCCAAGTAGCTTCAGCTTCCGAGTGATTACTCCATTGGATCTTGTAGAACTTGATGGTCCGATGCCGAGTCACTCTATCCTTGGTGTCGAGAACTTTAATTGGTCGTTCGTCGTATGTCAAATCTGGTCAGTAATCGTTCCACATCGGCTATCGGTATGTCCATTGGTGGTTTTAAACACTTCTTCAGTTGAGATACATGAAATATGTTATGGATACCTGCCAAGTGAGATGGCAATTCCGGATGATACGCCAGCTCCACATCTTTCCAGGATTAGAAAAGGTCCGATATATCGTGGTGCTAACTTGCCCTTGATACCAAACCTTTGAACACCTTTGGTAGGAGATACATGAAGATAGACTTGATCTCCAACTTGAAATACTAACTCTCGGCGTCTTTTGTCGGTATAGCTGATCTGTCGAGATTTAGCTCTCTTGAGGTTCTGTTGGATAAGACGTACTTGTTCCTCTGCATCTCTTACTAGATCTGGTCCGAAGATTACTCTTTCTCCACTTTCGGACCAATTCGAGGGTGTACGGCAACTACGCCCATATAAAGCTTGGAACGGTGACATTCCGGCACTCTCTTGGTAGCTGTTATTGTAGGAGAACTCAGCTAACGGTAAGCACTTCTCCCAATCCTTACCGTAGGTCAAAACACATGCTCGGAGCATATCCTCGAGATATTGATTGATTCTTTCTGTTTGTCCATCCGTTTGAGGATGATATGCGGAGCTTCGTATCAACTTTGTTCCCAAGGATTCTTGTATTTGTTCCCAGAATCTGGAGACGAATTGTGTTCCTCTATCCTATATAATGGTCTTCGGCACTCCATGCAAACGAGAGAATTCGGGCGATGTATAGCTCTGCATACTTTTCGGCGAGTGTACCGAGTATGTACCGGTATGAAGTGAGCGAGACTTTGTCAACTCTGTCCACAATAACCCGGATGGAGTCATGTTTCCGTGGGCTTAGTGGTAACCCAACGATGAAATCCATGCTGACGTCTTCCCACTTCCATTCAGGAATACTCGGAGATTGTAAGGGTCCTGCTTGCTTCAAGTGCTCGGCTTTGACCCGTCGACGGACATCACATTCATTGACATACTTGGCTATTTCCCGCTTCATGCGTGTCCACCAAAATCTTTGCTTCGGATCTTGATACATCTTGTTGGTTCCAGGGATGAATAGAGTATTTGGACGTATGAGCTTCATCCATTATCTTTTTGCGAAGTGATAGATCTTTTGGTACTACCAATCGATTCTTGAACCAAATAACTCCTGCCTCGTCCTCTCTGAAGCATTTAACTTCACCCTTCTCGAGTCGTCTCCTTATGTGTCCTATACCAACGCTTTTCCGTTGAGCTGCTACCACTTCTTCACGAATGGTAGGAATCGAGCCAAATTAGTCAAGGTTCCATACGGAATGATCCTAAGATTTGGCTCCTCACCTTGGGATGGATGTGCTTGAATTAAAAGTTGAGCTGTGAGATTATTGCAATGGGCCTTGCGACTTAATGCATCAGCTACCACATTTGCCTTACCCGGGTGGTAGTGAATTTCCAGCTCATAATCCTTGGTCAGTTTTAACCATCTTCGCTGTCGCATATTCAGATCTGCTTGGGTGAAGATGTACTTGAGACTCTTGTGGTCCGTGTATAAATGTACCAAGTTACCCAAGAGATAGTGTCTCCAACCTTTCAATGCGAGTACCACTGCTGCTAGTTCGAGATCATGGGTAGGATAGTGTTCCTCATGACGCCTTAGTTGTCGAGAAGCATAGGCAATCACTCGACCCTCCTGCATTAGAACACACCCGAGTCCTGTTCCTCATGCATCACAATACACATCGAAAGGCTTCGTCGGATCCGGCTGAGCAAGTACGGGAGCCGTGGTCAACAACTTCTTCAACGTTTGAAAAGCTTCTTCACATTCTTTGCTCCATACGTACTTCTTATCCTTTTCCAATAGTTTAGTCATTGGCTTGGCGATCTTTGAGAAGTTTGGGATAAACCTTCTATAATATCCAGCTAATCCTAAGAAACTTCTGATTTGTGAGACAGACTTCGGTGAATTCCAATCCAACACTTCTTGGACTTTGCCTGGGTCAACGGCCACTCCTTCGGCTGATATCACATGACCTAGGAACGGTACTTCTTTTGGCCGAAATTCACACTTGCTGAACTTAGCATAGAGTCGATGATCCCTTAGTCGTTGCAACACAACTCTTAAGTGATTGGCAAGTTCCTCTGTTGACTTAGAGTAGATCAAGATGTCGTCAATGAATACCACGACAAACTTGTCCAGCTCGGGCATGAATACCGAATTCATGAGATACATGAAATGTGCTGGTGCATTGGTCAATCCAAACGACATCACCGAGATACTCATAAATTCCATATCTTGTGGAGAATGCAGTCTTCGGTATATCTTCAGCTTTTATCTTAATCCGATGATATCCCGAGCGAAGATCTATCTTGGAGAAGACTTTAGCTCCCATCAGTTGATCAAACAAGATATCAATCCTCGGGAGAGGATACTTGTTCTTGATGGTAACCGAATTCATAGGTCTATAATCCACACATAGCCTCAATGTCTTGTCTTTCTTCTTTACGAACAAGGTCGGGCATTCCCATGGTCATGAACTTGGACGTATATAACCCTTGTCCAACAATTCCTTTAGTTGTACCTTCAATTCCGCCAGCTCATTCGGCGGCATCCGGTACGGCCTTCTTGATATTGGTGCTTGTTCCAGGCTGTAACTCTATCTTAAACTCTACCGCTCGGTCCGGCGGTAGTCCCGGCAAGTCGCCCGGGAAGACATCCGTATACTCACGGACTATGGGGATATCCTCCGGACTCTTACCTATAGTCTTATTAACCATTGGCAGCATAGCTTGAGGAAAAGTTAAGAATAAGCAATCTCGACCATGAACAGGGGAGTTCGGATATACGGCTCGGAGATGCTATATCCAATACTGCCTTGTGGAAATTCATCCATTGCATGCCAATAATTGCATCTAACCCTTGCCCATCTAGTATGATTAACGAAGTGGAATAAACCTTGCCACCCAGTCTTAATGGCATATTGGCCGCTTCTTCATTAGTAAGGATTTTACCCCCGGTGTTGAAATGATATGAGCACATAGCAACTTGGATGGCATGATGCAATGCTTAGCAACATATGACTTGCTGATGAAATTATGCGTAGCTCCCGAATCAAATAAAACCATAGCAGGATGATCAGCGATAGAAAACATACCCGCTAAGATTTGTCCTCCTTCGGGTAGCTCCTCAGCTGTAGTAAAGTTGGCACGGCCAGTCTTTGCTGGTGTATTCTTGGCTGGTGCTCTCTGTTGGTTCTACGGCTGTCCTTGAGGTCTAGGTGCATATGGTGCCTTCCGAGGATATGGACAACTGCGGTAATAATGTCCCGAACGGCCACAATTGAAACATGGCGGTCCATTCTGCTGCGGTGCTTGACTCACCGGTCCGGGATTCCGATTATTCTCGCTGCGAGTAAGGCGGATGATACTGATTTGACCGCTGCTGCTGAGATTGCTGGGGTGATTGATTCTGCCGGTAGTAATTAGGACGAGAGGGTGTATGCTGGTAACACCGACCTGACGGTGCGGTGTAGACCAGCCTGTACTTTGATGGTCCCCCACTTCCTTGTCCAGTAGCCGGCCTCTTCTTGTTCTTCTCCGTCCGATGAAGATGGATAGAGTCTTCCGGTGCGATAGCGTCACTCACAAAGTCCGTGAAGCTATCGGTCTTGTTCAACACCAAGCGAGACCGCAGCTTGGTACTCATTCCTTCCTTGAACAGATTCTTCTTCTTGGCATCTCGTGTCCACATGTTCAGGAGCGTACTCGAGCAAGACGGTTAAATACCTTGGAGTAGGTATGCACACTCATATCCCCTTGCTTCAGCGACAGGAACTCCTTCCTCTTCGATTCATTAAGCCTTCCGGAATATGATGCTCTCTCGAAGGCTTTGGTGAACTCAGCCCATGAAACTTGATGTCCTGGAGGAAACATCGCTTTGTAGTTGGCCCACCGTGCTCCAGCAAATCCTTGCAATTGCTGGGAAGCGAAGAGGGTCTTCCGATGATCCGTGCATGGGAACAATTCAAGCTTCGACTCGATGGTGCGTAACCGGTTGTCGGCTTCCAAGGGTTCACCCGCATCCGAGAAAACCGGGGGGGTGAACCGATAAGAAGTCCGAGAAGGTCACCCTTTCTTCGGTGCATTGCGGCCTTGGTGGCGTTCTCGTGGAGCGGTGTTGCGGACCAATTGCTCCAATAATTCTCGCTGTTCCGCGCGAGAATCCAGATACGACGGCGATGGTCTCGTGCCAAGGTCGGGGGTGGTGGTGGTGTTCCCGCCCGCGTTGAGAACTCTCGGGCTCATCGCGTCTCCTTGTTCCAACCATTCTGTCCAAAAAAAGTTTAAGTTAGACATCTTCATTCCAACATAATAATGGAAGAAACAGGAATACGTAGATGAGAACTTCCAAAGGAATCTTATACAACAATCCATCTTTATTAAAGCACCACCAAATCCATTAACACATGCTTATACATCCACGTTACAACGGTTCCTATGATACACTCATGCGTGGTTACATCACGCTCGTTATTTAACTAGTGCCTATTTTACATACTAGTTTTCTCACTTGCTACTAGCTAGCACTCTACTCTTCTTCGCGACGCCTAGATGTCACCTCCTGACTTATGGAACTGCCGGTCTCGGTTTCCGCATCCTCTAGTCGTGGAATCTCCGTGAAGTCTATGACTGAATCCACGTCCATTATCTCTTCCGGATCCTCCCCTTCTTCTTCGATTCAGCCTCCATAGGATTTTCCTGCACTACTTGGTTCATCTCCTGGAGGTTGCTGTCTTATTGCTTCATTCACTATTGCATTATGTGCTTGCAGTAGATCTTGCTCTAACCGAGTGATCAATGCATGTGCGTTTGCTAGTTGCTGATCCTTAAATTGAATCTGCTACTCCTTGTTTAGCAACTGCGCCTCTCTAAGTGCTAACAACTCCTCCTTTTCCTGCAGCTGTCTCTCCAGCCGACTACACGAACATCCTCCCTTGGTCCTCTTACTTCACTCACACCAGTACTCGTGTCTGTCCATCTCTATGGAGAAGTAAGAGTATCGGATACAAGTAGAGACTAATCCTAATATTTCAGCAAATCTTTTTTGTCTAGCAACTGCATATATATATTGCTACCACTTCCTTTCCATTAGTTATTGTTGGTACAACTCAAACCCACTTTTCATACACTCCCAACTACCCCAAACACCTGCTAGTACCCTATCTACATCCGACCTATGTCAGCAAAATGTGGCTATCCCCTACATCGGTGAAAACACACACGGCTAAGCCGACGGCGCGTGGCTATCGGCGTCCGACTCGACGTCCTCGGCTGGTGAAGCGGGTGGTGGCTCCTAGTCCATCCTAGAGACCTTCTCGGCGTCGTCCGGTGGACCCTGCTGCTGCTGCTGCTGCTGCTGCTGCAACTGCTCGAACTGCTCTACCGGTGCGTCGTGGTCGTGGAGCGGTGCGTGGTGTGCCTGGGTCGGTCCGTTGTACGGTCCTTCCAGCTCACCCAGCTCAAGCTCTCTCGCGATCGGGTTCTCCACCACGTGGTTCCGCTGCGCCGTCATCTGCTCCAACCGTAGCTTGTGCGCGTCGTCCGCCGCGCGAGCGGCGTCTCGCTCCTCGGTAACCGTGGTCAGCTGCTCGTCAAAGGTGATGACCGCCCCACGATACTCGTCACGGGCACGGGTCACCTCCACTAGCTGCTCCTCCATCTCGGCGATCCTAGCGTGGGACCTCCGAACCTCCCGACGGTCCACTCGACAGCGGTGCTTCCAAGCACCCAAGCTGTCGGTCCCGACTCTGCGTCCTCAACTCCGAGCTGTGGATCCGCTGCTCCAGCTCGAGCAACGCGTGCAGCCCGTGCGTCCTCCTCCTCCTAGGCGCGCTTCCTACCGCGAGTCACAGGCATCTACAGGGAACATGTTTAAACAAGTTAAACACTTCTTCCCACGAGAAGAAAACGAACGGAACAACCTATATAGTACTATGAAACCAGCTAAGTATATACCCTAATATTTATTTAATGCATAATATGACATGATGCATGCTCGTGAACTAACTATACGTATCATAGTAGAGAAAACTACGACGAATAGTTAGCACTTCCCAAACCCAAACGTCGAACAGTTAGTAAAATTCTAACTATTCTATATCCTTATAGGCTCCGCACTCTCTCGTTGTCTATCGTATGGACGTGTTAAGTTTTGAAAATAGACTTGTAATGATGTGCTTGTTGCCTCCGAACCGCTCCGATACCAGCTGTGACATCCCCTCCGGGACACCCGGGAATCGGTACGAGAGGGACACTCGACGCAGCGAGTTACAACAGAAACATCATCTCATACAAGTCAGAATATATACATCATGGTATAATACAACCATGTTTTCAAAATACAAACATTCGTGCAGCGGAAAATATAACATTATTGAAGTTTAACATCCTACGAGTAATCAGCTGAAGCTTGTTCTATTGTACAACTCAAAAGACTTCAAACGAAACAACGTGATGCACCGAGCCCTTCATACATCACGGTCCTCTCTCTTCAAGGCGTGGGGATACGTTCCCACCGAAGGGAACCTCCCTCCGGACATTGCTCCCCTTCGGGGAAGCTGCCATACAAGTCGTGGTAGTACGACTCGTTCCCTGAAAGGTAACGAACAAACCACCGAGTATTTTAATACTCAGCAAAACTGACCCGTCAACATGGCACGCTAAGGCCGACGCCTAGTATGCAAAGGCTTTACGGCTGTGGGGTTTACTCCTTTGCAAAACAGCATTAAAGGGTGGGTCCTTACTTTCGATATTTTAGCTCACGTTATGTTCATTAGCCTTGATGTTTGCAACCTATCACTATTTCAATCAAGTACTCAATCAAGATACAATAGATCATTAATCCTTTCATCTCTCGTCTTCATCTGCCATAAAATTTACTACGATGTGACGAGCTAAACAAGCGGTACTCATTACTCGCGAGGGACGACGATTCGAATCGATTTTATACCAGCTGGCAAAACCCGACTACACGACGTATACGCATCACACCGATCGTATATGACAACCTTTCCCGCTAGCACTGACAGCGAGACTAGCCATTTCCAACTCCCCGGGAGTATGGCGAAGCCACGACTTCCCTCGTGGTCGACCCATCTCCCTCCCGTGAGACTAGCCTCTCACTAACAGACAGCAAAAGAGAGCTGGCTACACTACATCTCCGGGGCGGTAGGGTACATCAGCTTGCTGGGCCCATGATACCGAGCATGTAGTACGGTACGTTCAAACTTGTTCAACTAAGCTAACAACGGTACGGTCCTTGACCAGACTCGGACGGGGCTACCACCTTGCAAGACCTCATCTCCGTCTTGCCCTTTCTCCTACGGGGCCCGTCCGGTCTCAACTTCATTAACACTCTCTTCATCTTAGTGTCAACACAAAACCCTTAAAGCCTCCATGCTTTAAGATTCCCTAAACATCTACCGTTGCGACTATGAAATTAAGCTTAGCCTCTATTGAGCTACATGTACCGAGTATAGAATAAACAAACGGAAACCTACCATAATGCAACTATGGTGTCAATCATTCCCTAATACTTAATGCACAAACATAACCGTACTATGTGATAAAGTAAAATATTTAAAAACATAGGTAGGATGCACAGGGCTTGCCTTGATTCTGTTCGAAGTTAGCTTCCTCGGCGGTCGGGTCGACTTCGAGATTCCGGCTCGTGACTCGACCTCGGGTGGAACCTCGATCACTTCGAACCTAGTCGACCAGACAATGCGTTGCGAATCACAATCATGTATGCATGAATGCGCATGATGAAAGTATGCAAGGATTCATTAATTAAGTCCCATAAGTAATAATTAATGATTAATGCTTAATCACCTTAGTTAATTAACAAATTAAGGATAAGTATGTTCATTAAGCATTAATTAACAATTAATTATGCGGATTAATAAATATTTAATCAAGATCATTATTAATTAGTTCTGTTTCCTTAATTACTTAGGTTTAATAATTAATAAATTATCCTGGTTTATTAGGCAATAAGTAAATTATTACTTTAGGTGATGAAAGGTTAATAAATTGTGATCACATAAAATAATACAGTTTAAGTTTAATTTTGGAAAATAAATTTCACAATTAATTTCGTCTGCAGTATCTTCTTCATCAAATCAAATTATTTTTCATAATTAAACATTTTATTTACATAAAATAATAGCCTTTCTCTAATCAAAGAAAGTGATTAATTACTAATTATAAAATAAATTTACTCAAAACAAATATTTTATTTCACAAATAAATAGATCTCATTTTTCTGAGTCTAACAAACTTGGTTTGGCATTTTTCCGATTTTTAATGAATTTTCTACGAATTTTGAAAGTTTGAATTTGATTACGTGCCGCACGGAAGGCCACGGGGTTGTCCACACCGAGATCCGCTCGTGGCCACACGCGATCCAGCGCATGTGGCCCGCGGTGTGGCGCCACCGCGGCGCACGAGAGACGGCGGCGCGGCCGCCGGACTTGGCCGGCGCTGGCCCAAAGCTCGCCGCGAGACTCCCTACGGACTCTACTCGATGTCGGGAATACGTTGGTGCGAAAGGTGGAGCATGAGCTCGGCGGAAGCTTGCCGGCGGCGAGGGATTGCCGAGGCGAGAGGCTTCGGCACGGCGGAAAGCTCGCTCGAGCACCCAACAATTGGGGAAACCGCTATGGACGAGCATCTACGGACCCTAAACAAGCTCGTACGGAAACCCTAGGAGCATGAGCACGGTCGGAGGGTAGAGCTCACCGTGGAAGTGCGGCGCGGCGGATCGAGCTCCGGGAAGAACGGCGATTACTCTGTCCTCTGCGAAGTAACTCGATGATGAGTTGTTCAAGAGAAAGAACATGTAGTTGCGCAACACTTGATAGAAGAACGAAGGTTTATGGCTCACCGGAGAGCTTCAATTTCGTGCGCGGCGGGGAACGACGATGACGGTCCGAGGAAGACGATGGGCACGCCTCGACGGAGTGAAAGTGCTCAAGCAGATTGAATGGTTGGGGAAGCTGCCGGGGTCTTGGCGGAGCTCCTGGCGTTGGTGGTTCGGACGGGAGGTGGCTGGGACGCTCGGCGGTGCTTGCTCCGGGGACGACGGCTATAGCGGAGAGGCGGAGAGAAAAATGGGAGAGGAGAAGAGCGAGTTGAGGGCCGAGAGGGGTTTTATCCCGGCCGAGAGGCGGCACGGCAAGCACCTGCGTGGCCTGGAAGCGTGGCGCCCGGCCGGAAAGGCGGTGCAGCCGCGGGCGGTGGCGAGGGCACGGTGAGAGAGGGAGAGGGAAGAAGAGAATGGCAACTAGGCCGGTCCCAGAAATTTTGCAAAAACACCCCGGGTTTTCCTAAAATTAAAAATAGACTTTCCCTTGCTTCAAAAAATTCCCAAATTTTTCAGGGGTTTAATTGAAAACATTTTAGGCATATTTCCTATTAAGTCCAGGGTAAAACTCCAAATCATTTTTGGATTAAAAATTCATAGCTAAATTAATAAAAGAGGCTTTGTTTATTTCTTGTAAATATTTTTACAAGGCAAAATACTTTCAAGAAATTTTCATAAATCTTTATTTATGATATTTGAGCCATAGAAAATGTTAAACATGAATTTTCTTCTCATTTTATTTCTTTTTAACACTTCCTCTCTTCTTTATCTATTTTGTTATTTTATGTGCTTATTATCAACACAAAATTTGACATTTTCAAAAATGCAACGATCCGATGACATGAAATACATTATTTTCTCGAGAGTTGTTACAATTATACTGATCTCAACAAAGCTTGCCCCAAAGACCCTTTCGCGCTGCCTCGGATTGACCAAGTCGTTGATTCGACCAGCGGGCTGCGAGCGTCTTTGTTTCCTCGGTGCTTATTCAGGGTACCATCAAATCCCTCCGAAAGTTGAGGACTAAATAAACACTGCGTTTATCACCCCTTCGGAGCATACTTGCTATACAACCATGCCATTTGGATTAAAAAATGCCGGAGCTACGTATCAACGCGGCATACAACGCTGTCTGGACACGCAATTGGGAAGGAAGCGAAGCTTATGTCAATGATATAGTAGTGAAATCTCGAAAAGCGAGGATCTTCTCTCCGACCTGGCAGAGACCTTCGATAATCTGCGGAATTTTTCCATGAAGCTTAATTCGGGAAAGTGCGTGTTTGGAGTTCGCTCCGGAAAATTGCTGGGATACCTGGTGTCATGGCGAGGCATCGAAGCTAACCCGAAAAGATTCGGACAATTATCAACATGAAACCCCGAGTTGCTTGAAGGACGTTCGGAAGTTGACGGGCAGCATGGCTGCGCTTAGCCGTTTCATCTCAAGACTGGGGTCCGAGGACTTACGTTCTTCAAGTTGCTCAAGAAGCAAGATAAGTTTGAATGGATAGACGAGGCGCAAGCCGCGTTTGACTAGCTCAAGGAATACCTTAGCAACCCTCCGGTATTGGTACCTCTAGAACCCGATGAGACCATTCAGTTATATGTCACCGCAACAACTCATGTGGTCAGCACGGTATTGGTGGTCGACCGGAAGGAAGAAGGACATCTGCAATGGTGCAACATCCGATATATTTTGTAAGCGAAGTCCTTACTCGAATCCCGGATGAGGTATCTCCGATTGCAGAAGTTAATATATGCTTGTAGTGATAACCTCTCGAAAGCTGAAACACTATTTCCAAACGCATCCCATTAAAGTTAAGACTGGGTTTGCCATTGGGGATATTGTGCGAAACCGAGAGGCGATTGACCAAGTTGCCAAGTGGGCTATAGAACTTGGGTAATATGAGATTACATTTTCTTCGCGAACAGCTATCAAAGGATAGGCCTTAGCTGATTTCATTACTCGACTGGTTGGAGACACAAGTCCCACGGGGATTCGAGACGTTGGAATATTGGGAGATGTTTTTTGATGGGTCCCTGCAGCTTTCAAGCGCGGGGCTGGGGTCGTACTCCTTACCCCACGGAAGGAGCCACTCGGATATGTGTTATAAATGCATTTCGTAGCCTCAAATAATACTTGCAGAATATGAAGCTCCGCTTCATGGACTCCGCGTAGTCTGTTTCGTTGGGAGTCGGGCGATTAGACATATACGGCGATTCGATGCTTGTAATCAGTCGAGTTAACAAGGTATGGGATGCTCATGATGATCATATGATTGCCTATCGTCAAGAGGTCGGGAAACTTGAAGACAAATTCGATGGCGTGCGATTTTCTCATATACTGCGCGGAAACAATTCTGCTGCGGATGAGTTAGCCGGATTGGGGTCATCAAGACAAGTGGTTCCACCTGGTGTTTCCCTTCAAGTACTGAATAAGCCATCCATAAAGATGGAGTGCAAGGCTACTATTTCAGAAATAGCGGCGAAGCGGTTTTGAAGGATCAAGCTAAGGAAGCGGTATTGACGGATAAGGCCGAGGAAGCGGTCTTGACGGACAAGGTTGAGGAGACGACCCTACAAAAAGACACTCGGTCGCTTGAGGTTATGGTTATTGATTCTAATTGGCGTACCCCGCATCTTGAGTGTTTATGATCCGGTAAAACTCCGGAAGACAAGGTTGAGAAGCAAAGACTCGGAGGTCCGAGCACGTAGTTACTTGATTCTTGAAGGAGAGCTGTACGGGCGTGGTGTTAATATTTTGATGAAGTGTGTATCGGTCTCCGATGGAGTTCGGTTGCTTGAAGACGTGCATAAGGGAATTTGGGGCAATCATGCTTCTTCCAAGACACTAGTCGGGAAAGTGTTCGGACAAGGATTTTACCGGCCTACGGTTGTGGATGATGCGCATAAGGTGGATAAAAATTGCCGGGGATGTCAATTTTTTGCCCGACAACCACATACTCCGGCTCATGAGTTGCGGATAATTCCGATGACTTGGCCTTTTTCGACTTGGGGGCTGGATATTGTTGGACCTTTTAAAAGGGCGCTAGGAGGATTCACGCACATTTTTGTGGCAGTAGACAAGTTCTCTAAGTGGATTGAAGCTAAAGCCGTTACCAGTACGACTATCGCTCGGGCGACCAAGTTCTTACGGAATATCTTTGTGCGTTTTGGAGTCCCGCACGGTATCATCATTGACAATGGACCTCAATTCACTTCGAGTTTTTCAAGGATTATGCTGATACCTTGGGAATTAAGATACAATATGTGTCGGTATCACATCCACAAAGCAATGGGCAAGTGGAGCGTGCCAATGGAATGCTCTTGACCGGTCTTAAACCTAGAAGTTTTGACCGTTTGAAGCCGTACGCAGGAAAGTGGGTTAAGGAATTGCCCTGGGTGCTCCGAGGACTACGCACTAATGTTAGTCGAGCTATAGGGCAATCTCCTTTTCTCTCGGTATATGGATCCGAAGCCATGTTACCTACGAAGTGAATATGGTATCAGCTCGAGTAAGATATTACGATGAGGAGAAGTATGAAGACCAGCGTCAGATTGAGCTGATTGCTACGGAAGAATTACGAGATCAAGCTCCGATTCAAGCAGCCAAATATCACCAGGGGTTGCGTCGATATCACGATTGCAATGCGCGCACACGGGAATTCCATGTAGGAGACTTGGTTCTTCGGAAGATTCAGTCCAACAAGAACAGGCATAAGTTGTCACCGGTCCGGAAAGGACCTTTTCTAGTTAAATCGGTCTCCGGACCAGGGGCTTATAGACTTATGTCCATGGAGGAGGAAGAAATTCCAAATTCTTGGAATATTGAGAAGCTTCGTCATTTTTATACTTAAAGAGCTCCTTGTAAACTTCTTTATATTATAATAAAGTAATTTTAATATCTAATGAGAATATGTTCGCTTCTTGTGTCTCGATATTTTAATTTTGAATTAACTTATCGAGTCGAGGGGCTGCTGTGTTAAGAGCAATCTGTGATATTGTGCTATTCCTGAATAATAAGACCAATCATTTAGTCGATGAGACTGCTGTGTTGAGAGCGGTCTGTTTTCGAGTTAAGACTGGTATCTTTAGGAAAGGAAATTTTTAGCGTTTTCTTTATAAATACTGATTGGTAGGCTGCTGTGTTAAGAGCAGATCAGTGATATTGTGAAATCTCAAACCTTACAAGCTAGCTCTTTTTCTATGTCACATGATCTTGTTAAAGTAAGCTACAGCTATCAATTGTGACCTGTGCTGATTAGAGCCACAATTTATTCATAGTTAGTTTGAGTTGAAATAACCATCATTGCTCGGATAAAGAAGTTAGTTAGTAAGGTATAAGATGGTGACATTTTGAAACCAGTATTCGTAAGGAAAGGGAGAAGATATCAAAACTTCATCATCATCAAAAAAGATAATAAGATAAAATACAATAGCACGATGATGAAATTGTTTGGTTACAAAAGAGAGCTGGCCCTATGACAAGCATCTACTGGTCGGGACCGCTGGAAGTGCCGGTATCCCGGTCTTACGGTCTTCGACCAATTTGTCATCAATTGTCCCTTCGAAACAGAAGGAGTCGATAACAAGTTAGCATCAAGATCTTCAAAATCATCTTCCACCGTTTGCCTAGCAGCAGCCTATCGCATCTTGAGCGTCCTGGTCCAAAGCAAGGGCTGTCGCAGCCACATTCAAGGGAACACCTGTCGGATCAAGTGGAACATCCTCTATCGGTTCGTAAACGGTACCAATGAGCGAATTCTTCAGCTCATTGAACCGATCTTCGATAGTATTCGGGTGGGCGCCATCCTTGATGAAGTTAAAATCGCAGTCTTCGACCGGAGTCCAAGACCGGATTATGGCGGCAATGTGACCTCCTCCTGCTGCGGCAACCATCTTGGAATGCTCTCCGATCCTTCTCGGAAAGCCCGGATAGCGAGTCTCGAGATCTACTTCATTCCGGTCGATGGATCGACCGCCATTTAGATACTCGAGCGTCCGCACCGTTCCTGCAGCAAGTTACGGAGAAGGACAAGGAAGAATTGTCAGTATACACCGATATCAAAAGGGAATTTACTCAACGAAGGAGAAAAAGAAGAAGCTTACGTCCGTTTCGACTTCGTGGCCCCGAATCTGCCTTTAATGTTGACATTTGACTCCCTTAGCTTGGCTTCAATTTTTAGCGGACGCTGAATTTATTGTTCCTTAGCTTTGAGCGCAAGTTGGGCAGATTCATGGGCAGTCCTTACGGCACTTTCTTTCTCTCGCTGCGTCGTCTTTACAGACCTCCGGAGCTTCCGCCAATTCAGCCTTCGGACGAGCATTGTTCGCCTCCAGCATTTTGTTGGAGTGCGAGTCTGCGCAAGGATATTGTCCTTGGTGGTGAGCTCGCCTGCCGGCTCTCCAATCCGAGCTGCTTGCTGTTCTTCAACTTGTGAACCTTCCAACAGGGCTTGGTCTTGGGCGGTTGTTTTTCACGAAAGAGTTTCTTCCGCCTTTTTATGGGCGGCGACAAGATTTTCAAGTGCTGGAACAAAAACAAGACCGATCGAGAGAAAAAAGAAGGAAAATACAAAATGTGAAGATAAAATTAAAGAGTTACTTCGGATTTCTTTGCGGAGCTTGATTCTTGTCGACGTTCCTCCATTAACCGGTGGGTGCTCATCATGTTGGCCTCCCTCTTCGATAGATCGGTTTCTTTGGATTTCGGATCGGCGGTCCGAGATTCAAGTTCGACCAACCACTCTTGATTGTGATATAGTTCTTCCTCCGGACGAGCGATAATTGCATTCTTGGCTTCGGAGTTTTTAGAAGAACCTAAAAGGAGGAAGAAGCAAAGGATCGGACTATAATGAAATAATTGTCAAAGGAATAAGTAAAGTAACAGAATATACTTGGCCGGATTCGGAGAAGTTCTTCGGGGCTTCCTCTTCCTGAAGGGCATCCCGGTGAGCTGTTGTTGTGAACTTTCTAGCTCCGCTTGTGCTGTCCACTTCAACATCTCCGACTACCATCTTGGCCGGTCTGGGCCCTCCAGGAGCTTTGCGCGTCGTTCTAAGCCGACGAGGAATTTCTTCCACCCGGACCGGTCCCAATGGGAGCTCCGGAGGAGCTTGGAACAGGGTAGCTTGGGGAGGGAAGTCACTTGTAGATGAGCCCTCAATATTGATGATGACTTGTTCTTCGATTACTTGGGATGGAGCTTCTACGTTAGAGGCGGCAGGGATATCCTTCACGGATGCCGCACTTTGGGCTTCGAAGGCTTGGCGGTGGCAAGAGCTGCAGAAGTGGGAGTCGCGGAAGCACTAACGATCGGGGCCGGAGTAGAAGCTTTATTTCTTAAAAAGCTAGCTATGCTAGCTTGGAAATTAGAAGGAATTCTACGAAAAAGTTGTGAGCACTATAAGACTGGGATGAAAATGACTCGGAAGGGATTAGTAATGCGAGAAAACTTACGAAGTGGGTTTCTTGAAACCGATAGAGGTCTTGATCTTCTTGGAGGGGCCTTGCGTATCTGCACTGGAGCCCTCCGTAGTCCTTTTGCCGCTGGTTGGACTTGCGGTGATAAGACTGGTTCCCCTGCGCCACATGCTTGAAGGATCGGTCCGAATGCCATACCCGGATCTTTTGGGAACGTTGGCCGGAGAATCTGTTAATGAGGGGGTCCCTTCGGACTTTCCGATAGCGGCTTCAAAAGCGGCCAACGCAGCTTGGCGATCCCTCTCGATAGCTTCCTCTTCTCTCCGCCGATCTTCAAGCTTCTGCGCCTCCATACGCGTGTCGCCCGGTACGAAGCGGAAGGTGCGATGGATCTGCCGATGGTCAAGGAACTAGTACGTTTGTCGGTGTTCGAAGCACCGACTGTAGAATTTGTCTCGGGGATGCGCGTTTTAGGCCGGATGGTACACAAGGGAAGACACGAAAGATTTAGGCTGGTTCGGGAAAGCTCCCTACATCCAGCGGGGGTGGTGTCGCGGCGTTCGTGTTCCTTGCATCAATAGAGAAAACGGGGTACAAAGGTGGCGGGAGAGGAGCGTGCTCCAAGTCCCGTGCGGGTGAGTGTAAAAGCGTGAGCTTGTGAGTGTTTAGGCCTACGTGTTAGCCATGCGTGCCAACCGTGCGCGTATGTGAGAGACTCGGCCCCTTTATAGTCACGGGGGTGAAGCTCGAGTTACGGGGTGTTGGTATTTCTTACGTCACGA
Source organism: Chloris gayana (assembly GCA_031894775.1). Classification (NCBI taxonomy): domain Eukaryota; kingdom Viridiplantae; phylum Streptophyta; class Magnoliopsida; order Poales; family Poaceae; genus Chloris; species Chloris gayana. Next base: position 256,560 of record JAUNZO010004745.1, read on the forward strand.
ATAAATCCGCAAGCGCACGGAATACCGTTGTAGCACTTCACCGGGAGTATTCCAAGGTATCGTATTTATATCCGCGAGGAACGGAGTATTTCTGCAACAAGGTTAGTTTACCCAAGGACAACCAAGACAACGTAGCAAAATAGGGTCGAGAGGGTGACTCTTATCTATTTATCCTTTAAAGGTAGACGAACGCAAGCTAGACTTGTTTACTTCGGGCACCGTCTTAGGCTTGGTCCGCCAAGCCACTCCGATCTCGAAAGCTCTACTATGTACCCGAACGTGGAGGGTTCCTTTGGATGACGAGGGCTGTCACTTCCTGCCACCTACCTCTACAAACCGTGGGGCACACAGCAAACAAAGGCGATCTCCGGCCTAGACACCACGTCTATGCTATTGACCGCTACTCTAGCCTCGGCCTAGAGCGAGTTCGAAAGCTAGAGCACTTCTTGCGAAGCGATGATCCCGTAAACAAGTATAACAAGAATTACGTCTAACAAAGATATGTCACGATAGATAAGTAGATCACCACGTATAAATCACCTAAAAGAGTGTTTACACGCCAAGGTAAAAGGAAAGGAAATATTACTCCACTTTATAAAAGGGAGGAACACTCCTTCCTTTTCCTTGCCCTCTCTCCTATTCTACTAAGATACAAGAGGCCCTTGGCCTAAGGATGAGAATTTTGTCTTCTATCTTGATGTTGGTGGTGTGTTGAGAGAGGGGGTATAGCCCTTTATTTATAGCCTTGGAAGGTCGGCAACTTGGAGGCGGTTCCGGACGTCGGTGGCATTAATTGCAGGTGGAACCGACCTCCGGACGTCGGTGACGAACCGCCGAGAGAAAAGTGGGCCGGGGGGCCCACTGTCGGTCGGCCGAACCGGTAGGGCGGTTCGGCCGAGCCGGCCTGGGCTCCCCGGGCTTGGTTCTTCTCCGGTGCCTTCCTGCTGGCGTGTACTTGGCCCAATCCACTTGCTTGGTTTGATGTTGAGGCCTGTTTTGTGGTTTTGGGCTTTTGGACGATATTCTTTAGTCGGGGAAAATCCGTCGATTGCAAAGTCCATGTTTCGTGCATGTTTTCCCCTGTTTTCATATGAATTGCACTGCATTCATCATTTCACCAAGACTAGTGGAATTTGTTAGAAATAATCCCTATGTCTATTCTTGGTGATGGTGTTTGATTCAAAAAGATGCAATATGTTGACGGTAAAATTGGACCATAAGGACCGTCAACAAGACCCCCACACTTAGCTCTTTGCTCGTCCTCGAGTAAAGGTGGGAGCGTAAGTTGAGAGATCTCTCCTCTTAGAGACCTGCACACATGTTATTACAAGCCACACCGTTTTACTTGTGAACATGACGGTGGCTAACATGCATTCTTGGATGATTGATAAGTGGAACAGCTCATGACTCAAGTCACTATACTTTTGCTCACTAAGCACCTTGGGTTTTTGAAAGTTTTGAAAATAAACAACATGACTCCCGCTCCTCTTTGATTCTCTTGAATCGCTCAAAAAGTGTTTTCCTCACCAAGGCATTGTGTTGCCTCTCTTTTTCCTACTTTTTAGGCTTGTATGTGGAGCTCGGTAGGGAATGAGAGCGGCATACTTGTATCACAAATATTGCTAAACCAAAAGAAAGGATCCATGGAGAAGCCAGAGTCATGCAACCTTGATCAAGAAGTGCGTGTGTGTATGGATATGAAAAAGTGACAACTCCTATTGTAATTGACCCCTCTTTATTTTGCATTTTCAAAACATGGCTATCTTTTTATTTTCTTTCTTTTCTTTTCTTGCTCTATGCTTGAGCATCTCTTCTCTTTTTCATTGCTCATCTTTGTGAGCTTTCTTTTCATTGCTCATACGTGTGAGCTTTTCATTGCTCATACGTGTGAGCTTTTCTTTCTACATAGCCATGTCTTGTTTATGCGTGATTGAGAGAGAGAGAGAGGTAAAAAGAGGTGCAAGCGAGGAGTGTCTTTATTTTGGTGGGGGGCTAGCTCCCGGTGTAGGAGTTTAGCCCTTTTTTGGTGGAGTGTACGTGCTCTTGATCAAGAGAGCATGACAAGTTTCTCTCTAGGGTCACTCAATTTTGGTAAAGCTCATTGCAAACACAAGCAGCATATGTATGTAAGTTTTGCAAGGTATGATCGTCATATGGCATTGGTAGGCATTTTTGTATCAAGAGAGGAGCATGAAGCCGTGGTATTTTTGTTTTGTGAAATAAAATTCCCAAGGACTCGGTAAGCTAAGCATAAGATCATTTCGTCGAGCCATATCACACGTGCCAATAATCTAGAAAAACATGGGTCCTATGGATTTGATTATTTGTTCACGGGCAAGTGGTGATGAAGCGAGTAATAAAAAGTGTGCAAGATCATCATGAGAGTATTAGGGAGAGACTTGGGATTTTCAAAGGTATTCAAAAGAAATCTTCCCAAATTTTAGTTGGTCAAGTTTTAGTAATTGTTTTTCGCGTCTCGGAATGAACTTGACAAATAAGGTAGGCAAAAAGGAAGTGTGAGAAACAAACTCAAGTGCCACGAGGAAGCGGGGCTGAGTGGGACCCACCGAGGTTCGGCCGAACCACCCTCTTGGGTTCGGCCGAGCGGCTCAGGCCCCACTTGCGCTCTGTTTCGCAGCTGGTGTTTGTGTTGTTTTCCTCGTGATGTTTCTGCGCGCTTCGCGTGTGTTTGTCTTTGCTTTCCGCGATGTCCCCCCACACTTGCCTTTTTGCCTGTTTCCTTCAAAAGATAGACAAAAGACATTTGGAAACAAAATTTGCTCTGCTCGGTATGGAAGCCTGGGAGCACTAATATGATTGAATTAAAACAGTAGGCGTATTACAAAAAGGATCGAAAGATTTCTAAGGTTTATGCGTTCTACGTCCTACTCTTAATCTTTCTTAATTTTCCTCTCCTCCTCCCGCAGTTTCGCCTTCTCTTCTTCGATCATCTCTAAGGCGAGGTCGTACTGCGCCCATCCTCCGAGTGAGGGTCTCGATGAGGTCTTCATCCTTCTTCTTCTCCCTCTCGAGGTGGTTGTAGAGGTTACGGAGAACCCCATTCTCTTTTTTTGGCGCTCTAACTGCCGGCGAAGCTCCTCAATGAGGCGGATAGCGTTGTCGAGTGCTTCGCCTTCTTCAATCCATTCATAGGGCTTCTTCCTTTTGCTGCTGCCGTCCGAGATGTCGGACGAGGCGCTGCTATGTTCGCTCATGATGTAGGAAGTGGAGGAGATGAAAAGATTGGGTGGAGAGGAGAAGTATAAATAGGGGTTTTCTACCCCGAGCGCGCTCGACAAGGTTTTTATTTTCCAGCAGAAAATAAAGAAAGGAGGGAAGGAGATATTGGATTTTTGGCAAAAGATGGGCGCCGGGGAGATCGGGCCGGTTCGGCCGAACCACAAAGGGGGTTCGGCCGGACTGCCTTTTCTTCCTACTGGTTTCCTTCTTTTTCTGGTTTATTTCTTGCTATATTTATTCAAAGGAAAGTACTGCTACGGGTGATGAAGTAAAACGGGGGATATCATGAGAGATATTTCAAATCAATCAAGTGCATGACATCAAATTCTTTATCTTTGTCGGGCTCGAAATAAATTTTAAGGCGCTGACCATTTACCTTAAATATTTTACCTTCGTCGTCTTGAAGTGTGATTGCTCCATGTGACGAGGTGTCAATAACCGTGTATGGTCCAGTCCCATTTACTTCTTAATTTTCCATGCCGAAGAGTTTCACCCGTGAATTGAATAGCAAGACTTTATCTCCAACCTTGAATACCTTTATCTTTATCTTTTTGTCGTGCCACCTTTTTGTCCTTTCTTTGTATATAGCTGAGTTGTGGTAAGCTTTGTCTCTCCATTCTTCTAACTCGGCTATCTCCATTTTCTTTTGCGTCCGGCACCATTAAGGTCCATGTTCCATTTCCGGATGGCCCAATGCGCTCGGTGTTCCGTCTCGATGGGTAAATGACATGTTTTCCCGTACACGAGCTGGTATGGGGACATGCCTATGGGTGTCTTATATGCTTGTACGGTATGCCCATAGTGCATCGGGTAGCTTGTCCTTCCATCCCTTCCCCATTTCTGTTACGGTCTTTTGCGGGATCCGCTTGATTTGCTTGTTTGAGGTCTCGGCCTGCCTGCTTGGTTTGAGGGTGGTATGGAGTAGCGATATTATGCCTTGATCCAAGTTCTCTTAGGAAGCGTCGGAAGGTCTTATCAATGAAGTGAGACCCTCCGTCGCTTATCACTAGCTTCGGTGTTCCAAACCTCGGGAAGATAATTTCGTGGAACATCCGGCGAGCATGCTTGGCATTTGCGGCCTGCAAGGCATTGCTTCTACCCACTTAGACACGTAGTCTACCGCCACCAAGATGTATTCGCAGTCATGTGACTTGGTGAACGGTCCCATGAAGTCAATGCCCCATACGTCGAAGAGCTCGACTTGTAAATTGTAGTTGAGGGGCATTGCATCTCTTGCCGTGATGCCTCCAACTCTTTGACATTACGGGCATCGCACGACAAATTCCTTTGTGTCTTCGTACATGGCTGGCCAAAAGAAACCACTTTGCCATATCTTGGCACTGTGTACGAAACACGCCGTAGTGTCCCCGTATGGCGATGCATGGCACTTCTCAATGATTCGTGTGCTCTCGGGTATGGGCACACATCGCCTT
>JAUNZO010004746.1:0-169010 GCA_031894775.1 Chloris gayana
CGCGTGGATGAGTAGGGAGGCACGTCCCTCCCGGGAGTCGTGCACGGACGCCAACCGAAGAGCATAATATTGATGGGCCCGGCCAACGTTGTAAAATTAGAAATAATAGTTTAATTTTGGAAAGAGATCCTAGTCGGTTAGGAAATCGGCCCGAAGAGGGTCCGAGTAGGATTCTTTGTGCCGGGTATAAATATGTACCCAGATGTAACCTGTAAACTCGATTCACATCCAATACAACTTTCGCGCATCGCCAAACCCTAATTTTCTCGTCAAGTCTTTACTCGTTTTGCGCGGGGATCTTCGGGGCTCCGGTCGACAACACGTTGGCTTGATAAGGTAATTATGTTGTCTAGTTCTCGCGCATTGTTCGTAATTAGATGGCTTAATTGCTAGTTATCCGGCGACCGGATCTGTTCTTGATCGTCGTAGTGAGTATCGGCCGGATGAGTCAAGTCGACCTGGTCCGGCCTCGTGGTGGAGGTAGTTTGACTTGTCCCGCCTCCCCGTCCCAGCCTTTGCTCGCAACGCCGATTGGCTCGGATCCGGTCGTCCGAGTCACGATAGCCGCTATGAGAATTCTTTTACATCTTGGCCGATGTGATTTCATTGATCATCATTATCCATCTAGATAGATCTAATAACTCATCGTTATAATCGATGGCGAGAATCGGCCGGATGCCCGATCGGCCGATTTCATCGCTCCGATTGATGATTGAACCATCCTTTTGCTATCAAATTAATTACATCCCATTAATAATTACCTTGTTTATATTTTATTCGATAATGCATCCCCGCAAGGTCTTAATGATTTGATTGCTCACCGACGAAATCGGCTGCTAGCCACCGATCGCATGTTATAGCGTCGGCCGATTTCGTATCGTTTGTATCACGGTTCGCTTGCACTGGCATTTAATACATAAATGGATGGGCCGTGCTGCTCCTCGTCGATGGCCGATTTTGTCTATCTTACGCCAGAATCGGCCACGGCTGCACATCGGCCTATCTCGGGCCGATGACCCGGAATTTTACACTTTTTATTGTCTTTGTTGGTTTGCAGGAAAACCATCCGGCACGCACTAGCGCACACAAGAATCGGCGAGCTGAGCCGGTCCGTTGGGAGCATAGGGCCCTGCGTCGGCCGGGGTTTCGGTGGACTCTCCGGGACAACGGTGTGTTGGCGACTTTTGACGTCAACACACTTTTTGGCACGCTCGGTGGGACAGAAGCAACCAAGATCAAGATGTCGTACATGCAGGCTGTCGGGGAGGACGGAACACCAATGGTCGATGCTGAAAATCGGCCGATTTTTGTTCCGGTTCCTCTCGGGACGGATGGCGGAGGGTATGGAGAAGTTTCGATGACAACGAGGTTTCGGCCTGGGGAAAGATGACGACAGAACAAAAGCTGCAGTACCAGGAATACCTGGCCGAAGCAATGAAAAAGTACTTTCGAGCCCCGACGGTGACACGTGGCAGAGTGGCCACAAAAGGAGACATCCCTCGGATTCTCGCATCCGGAAGAACTAGACCAAATCAAAGCCCGGAGACTGCCGGATGCCAACCAACTCGGTGATATGGTCAACTCGTCCGTTCATCGGGCCCTAATCAATCAATCGGGCGTGTTGACCAACACCATCGGGAATTTGATCAAGGACACGGTTGATGGCAGACTCGTTCATCGAAGGATATTCCGGACCTGCATACACTCAGCCTTTTGGCACTCTGTACGGCCGATTCGGGGAATCGGCCTCCGAATACCACACCGCCGGCAGGGTTTTGGCCCTCGTACGGCATGCCACCTCACCTATGGCCTGGCAAGGACGATGCAAACGCAAGTACCGAGTACAACCCAGCCAGGCAAAGAGGATGACGGTGACCCCAAGAAGTCGGTGACGGAAAAGGGCGACAAACAAGATGTACAACCGCCGACTTCCGAGTCGAGGGCAGCAACCAATGTGGCAGCGGCCCCGCAGATGGCACAGCAGCCCAATTTCTTCTACGTACCAAATACCGGCCCGAGTAGAATTGAGAACTCACCCACTATAGTACGGCCGATATCCGGTATTCCACGACCGATCGCATCGGGCCGGGGGACAGGATTCATGATCTGGACGGCCGATCCAATCGGCCATGAATTATGGAATCGCTCCGCGTACATCTGTTCCCGCCATCTGCACCTGGAATTTCGGAAACGGCCGGTCGGTACACCCGACCGGGGACAGCCCAACACAGCTTATATGACGGGAACCGGATCAGCAACTCGCTGAACCCAATGATATGAGTAGCCTCATGGCTAAGATCGCCGATATGATGAAAGATCGGTTCGATTTGAAGCCTAAGGAGAAAAGTGCATTGTATCGGCGACCTTACCCCGATCGGATGGATTCCGTGGCTTTACCCAATAAGTATAAAATTCCCGAGTTCTCCAAGTTTTCCGGGCAAGATAATACATCAACTATGGAGCACATCAGCCGATATGACGCACAGCTTGGTGAGGCGTCTACTCAGGAGGCTTTGCGAGTTCGGCTATTCCCACTCGTCATTGTCCGGATCGGCCTTTTCATGGTTTGCTTCGCTATCGCCTGGTTCTATTCGGAGTTGGGCCGATCCGGAGAAAAGGTTTCACTCGTACTTCTTCACGGGCATTACCGAGCTTAGTTTGTCCGACTTAATGGCGGTGAAACAGAAAACTGGGGAATCGGTGGCCGATTATATACGAGAGGTTCAGGACTCGAGGGGACGATGCTACAATCCGAACTCGACAGAGCAACAGCTGGCCGAAATCGCTTATGCGGGGCTATTCTCTAACATCAAAGAAAAGTTTACCCCACATGAGTTTGATGGGCTGGCACAGCTGACCCGTAGGGCGATCGGCCAGGAAGAGAATCTCCGACTCACCAGGAATCGGCGGTATCGGACAGCTTATGCCGATTTCGACAATGAGGATGATGAAGAGGAAATTAATGCAGTTGAGTGGACTAATAACAAACGGCCGATATTTTCTCCGCATGTCAAACCAAAGGAGAAAAAATATGATTTTGATTTATCTAAGGCCGACGAGATATTTGATCAGCTGCTGCGGGAAAAGAAGATCCAGACTTTCCCTCATCACAAAATTCCTACGCCGGAAGAATTGAAGAAAATGGCTAAGTGGTGCAAGTGGCATGGAAATTCGCATCATAACACCGTTGATTGTTATGCCATGAGAGATGAAATCCGGAGGGCAGTTGACGAGTGGGGTATTACGAGCGGCCGATGTAAAGAAGAAGATGAAAGTTGATGGGCACCCTTTCCCGGCTAATACGATGTACATCAACACCATCGGCGGTGGATCGGCTGGTTTCATACGCCGATATGAGAAGAAGAGAGAGGGAAGAAAGAGCTCGGGTGGCACGTGAACAGGAATCTATCGGCCAAAGTCGGCGAGTATGGACAAGGCGTGATCGGCCGAGAAGATTTTGACCCACACCGGGCTTGTCCTTTTTTCAGCATCTGCTGGGACCAAAACATGAAGCTTCCATCTATCGAGAACCGCCCGAGTGCATTGGCCGTAAAGAGTATCGTGATGGCGGGTCATCAAGTTCCCAGGGACGGCCGATTAGTCGCAACTACGAATCACGACAATCGGCCCCCGGAAGAGCGATCGGCCATGATCACGGCTATGATGAACGGAGATACGCGAGTGCCAAAGAGAACCTCCGTTCACGATCGGCTGGGGCCAATCAACGATGAAGAAGAGTTTGATCGGCAATACCATGAAGATTCGAAAGGCGATCAAACCGAGAACGAAGAGCAGTGGTGCCCGGTGGTTTGCTCAATAAAACCCGAAGCGGAGGCTCCAAAGAATGCGCCGTCGAGAAATTAAGGGTGGACAGTATTACGAGAGATGACCAAGATGATGAGTCCAAGCCCAAAAAGGAGTGGAGGCCCAAAGTGCGGTCTCGGGTGGTCCGGGCTGAAGCCGCGGTGAGTATGATATCCCCGATGCCCAGGATTGTCGGATCGACCGTAGAGGACGAATCGGCCGATGAAAATTCGGCCGAGGAAGAACCAGCTTGGGGAGACTTCGGAGATTTCGTGGACGCCGGAATCGGCGGTATTTGATAAGCCGATCGACTCCGATCATTTGCATCTCAAGGCATTGTACATTAGCGGCTACATCAATGGGTCGCCGATGAGGAAAATGTTGGTCGACGGAGGAGCAGCGGTCAATGTCATGCCGATTACTACATACCGCAAGCTCGGGAAGACGCCGGAAGAAATGATGAGGGCTAATCCGACGCTCAAGGATTACAGCGGGAGAAGCCAAGATGTGCGTGGGGCCGCAATAATGGAGATCACTCGTGGGCAGCAAAACCATACCCACCACATTTTTCATCATCGACGGGAAAGGTGCATACACAACTTTGTTGGGGAGAGACCGGATTCAGGCCAACCGTTGCATCCCATCAACCATGCACCGGTGCTTGATTCAATGGGTCGGCAACAAGGTCGAAATCGTGCGGGCCGATAAGTCCGTAACCATCGCAACCGCCGATTTCGAGTTTGCCTGGTCTGGAGAGCCTCGCCTTGTTTCTCGGGCACATATTGGGATGCGGAGGCCATAAACATCACCGACGACGGAGTTATTGTGGTCGGGGGTCGGTACTCCGGCTGCTCCGATGGGCCCCACAGGAGAATTGACGGACAATCGGCCGATCGACACACGCACTGGGGATATGATGAATCGGCCGATTAACGAACCGGAAGACGGGAAATTAGGCCACGGTTTTGTGTCGGCCGACGAGTTAGAAGAGGTAGATATAGGGGATGGAGACAAGCCTCGGCCGACATATATTAGCAAGAAATTGTGTAAAGAAGTAAGAGATGAATTAGTGGCCTTATTGAAAGAATATAAAGATTGTTTTGCTTGGGATTATAGCGAGATGCTCGGACTCAGCCGATCGATCGTTGAACATCGGCTGCCCACCAAACCCGGATATCGGCCGTATAAGCGGGGGCTCGGAAAATTGACCATAGATATTATGAAGCCGTCAAAGAAGAGATTATCGGATTATATGAAGCCGGCTTCATTAGGCCATGCCGATATGCGAGTGGGTTTCCAGTATTGTGCCGGTGGAAAAGAAAAATGGAAAGATGCGGGTCTGCATTGACTTCAGGAATTTGAATAAGGCGACTCCGAAAGATGAGTACCCAATGCCAAACGCCGATTTGTTAGTTGATGCAGCCGCCGGCAACAAAATTTTGAGCTTTATGGATGGAAATGCTGGGTACAATCAGATTTTTATGGCCGAAGAAGATATATCGAAGACAGCGTTCGGATGCCCGGAGCGTTGGGACTATATGAGTGGGTTGTCATGACCTTCGGCCTAAAAAATGCTGGTGCCACATATCGGAGAGCCATGAATTTTATATATCACGATTTGATCGGCCGATTGGTGGAAATTTATATTGATGATGTCATGGTGAAATCAAAATCGGCCGAAAGTCATGTGGCTGATCTCGGAGAAGTGTTGAAGAGGACAAGACAATACGGCTCGAAGATGAACCCACTCAAGTGTGCCTTTGGTGTCTCAGCTGGACAATTTCTGGGGTTTATTGTGCATGAAAAGGGAATTGAAATCGGCCCCAAGAGTATTGATTCTATCGAGAAAGCTGGAACCGCCGACGAACAAGACAAAGCTCCAGTCCACGATCGGCAAGATTAATTTTATTAGGCGATTTATCTCAAACTTGTCCGGTCGACTTGACGTATTTACGCCATTATTAAAACTCAAGGCCGATCAAGAGTTTCGGTGGGAGCCGATCCATCAAAGGGCTTTAGAAGATATCAAGAAATATATGGTGTCCCCGCCGGTGATGGTTCCGCCAAAGTCGGGCACACCCTTTAAGTTATATTTATCGGCCGATGATAGGTGCATCGGCTCTGCATTGACTCAAGAACAGGAGGGAAAAGAGCGGGTCATATTTTATCTCAGCCGCAAATTAATTGATGCAGAAACACGGTATCCGGAGGTGGAAAGGTTATGTCTCTGTCTCGTATTTTTCATGCACAAAACTAAGGCATTATCTCGTTAGCCGAGGAGTGTACTCGTGGTTTGCCAGGCCGATGTCATAAAATATATGCTATCGGCCCCGGTCCCCAAAGGCCGGTTGGGCAAATGGATGTTGGCAATTGCGGAGTTTGATCTAGGCTATGAATCGGCCAAAGCGGTGAAAGCACAAGTATTGGCCGATTTAATAGTGCAACACGGTGAACACTCGGCCAAATACGTTGAACCGGTGCCATGGACGGTGTTCTTTATGGGTCAATTTGCAAGCAAGGAAGTGGAATCGGCTTGGTTGTTGTGTCGCCTCGGGGGCAATACGTGGATACTCTATTACAGTAGAGGCGCACACCAACAACCAAGTCGAATATGAGGCGATATTAAAAGGATCGGAACTACTCATCGATGCCGGGGCCGATTTTGTGGAAATTTTTGGCGATTCCTTGTTGGTCGTGAGTCAGCTGGCCGATGAGTATGAGTGTAAAGATGAAATATTGTTGCAATATCATAGAAAGTGCCGGAAGTTAATGAAAAGATTCAAGTGTGTTAAAATCGGCCATATACCAAGAGAGCAGAACTTCGAAGCAAATAACTTGGCTCAACTAGCATCCGGATATCGGCTCGCCGAAAACAGCTTGGAAGTAGCCGATATTGAAGAGGCCGATTGGCGCACGGAAATTCGAAATTTTTTGAGCAATCCATCCCAACCTACGGATAAGAAGATAAGATATAAAGCCTTGAAATATGTTACGTTGGATGATCAATTATTTTTCAAGACAATTGATGGGGTGCTTCTCAAATGTATTGATGACACCGAAGCCAAAGTGGTAATGAGCGAAGTACATGATGGGATTTGCGGAACGCATCAATCGGCCCATAAAATGAAGTGGCTGCTAAGGCGAGCTGGTTATTATCGGCCGACAATGTTGGCCGATTGTTTCAAATATTATAAAAGTTGCCAAGATTGCCGGAAATTCGGGCCTATACGAGAGGGCACTGCGTCGGCCATGAATCCGGTGATCAAACCTTGGCCGTTCGGAGGTCGGGCCATGGATATGATCGGCCGGATAAATCCAGCATCAAGCAAAGGACATCAATACATATTGGTAGCTACAGATTACTTCACAAAGTGGGTTGAAGCAGCACCCTATCGCAAAGTCTCGACGGCCGACGTGATAACGTTTGTTAAGGAGCATATCATTCATAGATTTGGGATTCGAGAAACAATCACGACAGATCAAGGATCAGTATTCACGTCGGACAAATTTCAATCTTTTGCTGAAGAGATGGGGATTAAATTGATTAATTCGTCGCCATATTATGCCCAAGCCAATGGTCAAGCTGAAGCGGCAAATAAGAGTCCGATCAAGTTGATCAAGCGGAAAATACAAGAGCATCCTCGTAAGTGGCACATGAACTTGATGGACGCTTTGTGGGCTTATCGTATGTCACGGCATGGGGCCATGCAAGTCACGCCGTATCAGCTTGTGTATGGGCACGAAGCCGTACTGCCATGGGAGACAGCTATCGGCTCCGGAAGGGTTGAATTGCAACAAAAGCTATCGGCCGATCAGTACCACGGGTTGATGATGGGTGAATTAGAAGACGTGGTACAAAATCGGCTGGATGCATTGGAAAAGATAGAGCAGAATAAGGCGAGGGTCGCCCGCCATTATGATAAGAAGGTTGTGCAGAAACAGATTTAAAAAGGGCGATTTGGTCCGGAAGCTTAGGATGCCGATCGGCGTGAAGGACAATCGGTTTGGTAAATGGTCGCCTAATTGGGAAGGACCTTATTTGATTAGCCGATCGGCACCGGGTAATGCATATATTTTGAAAGAGTTAGCAGGGGAAGAATTCGGCCGAGCACTTAATGGGAAGTATTTGAAGCAGTATTATCCTAGTATTTGGATTAATTCATAGTGTTCGGCCTAAAAGAGACTACAGCCGATGTCGATGCACATCGCCTTGAGACGGCCGATGCTGAGAGTATCGCCCTTAGCCAAAAATATGAAAGCAAAACGCAGGAAGTCACGGACAAATAAGTTACAGCCGATGTTTTAAACATCGTCTTCGGATGGCCGATATTACTGTATATCGCCCTTAGTACAAAAATATTTACAACAAAATCTTGTTCAAGTCCTATTACATCTAAGCATAGTCGACGGCCTCGGCGCGGGACAAAAGGTCTTGGACGGCAGATAATGCACGGGCCAGCATGGAGTCAAGTTTGGCCATGACCAACGGGTCGTCCTCGATGGGGCCCACATCGGCATGCGCCGCGGCGACCATCTTGTCGGCCGCTTGGATTGCCTCGTCCGTCGTTCTCTGTTGGGCCGCCACATCAACCGACAGCTGTGCAATGGTGGCTTCCGGGGCCGCCGCCTCCTTCTCCTTGAGAGCCGGCGCTGCTCTCAAATCGGCAATCTCCTGGTTGATTACCTGCAGTTCACCCTGCGGATTTGAGAGTTGCTCTTGCATCTCCGAGGTCTTGCGGGCCTCCTCCTCGGAACGCTTGATGGAGCTCTCGGCGAGTAACGCAGCTTGCTTGTTGCTCGCGTGGCGAGCCGGACGCTGCTGGGCACGGATGAAGTCTATTTGCCGGTACTCCATGTATGCCACGCGGTGCGAGCATCACGCACATCGTCCGGGAGCTCGGTCCGGACCTCTAAGTACCGCGCCGGATGAGGTGGGCGTCGGCCACCAAGCCTTCAACCGAGGACGCCTCAAGCCTGCGCGCGATTTCGGCCATGATGATAAGACCGGAGGAAGATACCGAAATCGGCGCAGGACGAGGGAAGCTTAGCGCTCGAAATACCAAGAAAAATAAGATAAAACTAATGATCAGCGGCGAATCAAGGAAGAAATAGTAAAAACAAACCTGCGAAGCGTCGACGCGAATCGGTCGGACGTCCATCGGCCGTGCCATTGAACCCATAGGTTCGTGTGTTCCGAGCAGCTCTTGGCCGGCCGATTCATCTTCACCGGCGACATCCTCGGAGGCGGCATCGGGCGACGCTCGCCGGCCGGCTCATCGGCGGCGGTACCTTCGGGAGAAGCCGCGGGCGGCTCCGGCCGGCCGATTCCTCGTCGGTGGCGGCGCTGCCTTTAGAAACTGCAGGCGACTCCTGGCCGGCCGATTCCTCGTCGACAACGGTGCCTTTGGGAGAAGCCGTGGGCGACACCGGCCGGCTTGTTCGGCTTCGGCGGCGGCCTCGGGAGACGCGAGCCGATCCGAGCGAGTTGGGCTCTCCGTAGAGTTTGGATCGGCCTGGCTTGATACGACTTCGAGCTCCGGAGCTGTTTGAGTCGGCCTTTCGGGCGTCGGCGTCCTGGCCCGTGGAGGAGTCGGCAGGCGGATCGGCCTATCGGGCGGTGGCGTCCGAGCCCGTGGAGGAGTCGGCGAGCGGGTCTCTCGCACTGCGGTTGATCATCGGTATCGGCTGCCGGAGGGCTCGAATGGGCCGACCCCCTTCATCACCCCCGCCGACCACATCGGCGGCCGTACGCTTGCTCGACACCACGGTGATAGGTGGCCGACGAGGGAGAGATGCTTGGACCCGAGGAGAAGGGACCGCCGATTCCTGCTAAGAACTCATAATTAGACAGACATGTTAAGAGAAAAGGAATCGGCGATCATGCAATAACAACTTCGACGCGGCGGAGACGGTTCGCTATAGTAGTCCGGGTCGGACGAGCGCATAGGCTGCTTTAGCAGCGCGCGGTGTCGCTTCGGGGCTCGAGTCGACCACTGCAGCTAGCACATTAGCCTTCCTCTTCTTGGGGGCGGCCATTTTGGTTTTGGCCTTGCGGACAGCTGGCGCCCCTCGACTCATCGCCGCAAATATTTGAGCGGGAGTGCGGTCGGTGAAGCCAATGTTCGGAACGATTGGGCTCGGCAATAAATATTCAATCGGCCGGCCACGCGATGCTTTGGGTCGGCGGCTCCTCCGAGTCCGGCGAAAGAGAGGATACAAGGATGAGCATTTGGCGTGGCCGATTTCATTGACAAAATCGGCCTTACGGAAATGGATCGGCTACACGTACCTCGGCGAAAGGTTCTCTCGGGGCTAGGCCGGAGAAGAAGGAAGCGGTGTTCCGGCTGCGAAGGTGCCGATTCCACTCACCCCGCCAACGGTCAAAGAGGCGGGTGCTCCGGAGCGCCGGGAGGAATCCGGCCAAGTCACCGGTGACGACATCGGCGGTGCGGCCGACGAGCCAATTCCACCGAATGGCATCGTCAACAGCAGCCCGCGCCTTTATCCGCCCCACGTAGAAGAGGTCGGGGGCAAGCGGCCGAAGCCGAGTTGGCGGGCCGCCACCGACGGGTGGTAGAACTCGTAGGAGCGGAAGGCCTTGCTCCCGACAATGAGTCCCGTCGGCAGCGGACAAGGGCGGAGGCGGGTGGTGAAGATCTTGACCGCATCCCCGTCGACCGTCGGGAAGGTTGGGTCGATCGGAAAAGGAGTGTCATACTCCCTCTCGAAGAAATCAATGTACGGATACCAATCCGTACTTTCGTCGTTGAGGCCCTTGTAGAAAGCGGCGAACCAATACGCCAAGTTGTTGTCCGACATGGCCGCCCCTGGTGCCATGGATAACGCCTCCCCGAAAGAGACGCACCGGCTGAATCGGGCGCGGCCGATTCGGCGTAGTCGCCGGGGAAGTTGAGCACGCCGAGGTCCAAATCGATGGCCTTGGTGGCATGAAGGGTCAACCACATTTGGATAAACCACCAAGGGCCACCCAGGTTCTTGATCGATCGGCCGGCGCGCAGCTCCACCGAAACCTGGTGGAGAAGGAGCTACGCCGACCCCGGAAGATACTTGCCCATGGGAAGGGCATTGCTTGTCGGCCAGACCTATCGGCCATCTGCAGAAAATTGGTTGTGGGGCTCACGCCGACCCCACAAAAGAAGAAGTGGTCGAGCCACATGTTGAGGAAGGCAACAAGCTCGCGGCGATCGACCGTGCCGTGCCCCTTGTTGTAGGCTCTGAATATAGACCTTCCAACCCCCGGTGTCCTTAGGGTTGATCCGGTGGGAGGACTTAATGCGGACAGCGCACGGAGTGGCCTCCTCCGTAATGTTCGGATCGGCCAACATGACCGTGTCCAGGAGGGTCATGGTAGCCGGGCCGTGGCCGAACATAAAGCGATTCAGGGCGTCGACCGGAAATAGCAAGCGGCCGCCGACAACGGTTCGTTCTTCCGGTGATCGGCCGAGAGACGGCTTGATGGCATGGGAGATGCCGATGTTGGCCCAACCTTGCGAATAGACGGCCGACACCCGGTTATACCAATCACGCCATCCTACGACGGGGTCGGCCATGACCGGAAGCTGTTGGCCCACTCGGCCGATAGCGGGGATCGTTGCCGAAACGGAACCCGGTCCGTTTCGGCACGGATGAGATCTGTGGGGTCGGGATCGCCCATAGGACCCAAGAAGAAATGAGTCGGGATGTTGGAGGGAATAACGACTTGGTTCCGGATCTCCTACAAACGAGAAACAGGGCTAAAATGAAAAGCGGAACGGGAAGAAGATAAAGCTGTGAAAATGAACAAGAACAAGAACGCGAAGAAAAACTGCAAAGGTAGAGAAAAGGGATGCCCAAATGTACATTACCTCCGGAACGGCGTCGGTGGTGGCGGCAACGCGGCCGGCGGCGGCGGCCGCAGACAGCAGCAGCAACGGGGTTCATGGTCGCCGGAGAAGAAAGACGGCGACGGCGCGATGAAAAGTTGAAAAAGCTCGAGGAGGAAAAGGTCGCCGGAACAGAGAAAGATGAAGGCCAAGGAAAGGAAGCGGATGGGAAATGACCGGGGTGGCCCCGGGTTTTATGGAGGAGTGACGGGCGATAAAACCGGCGCGGTGAAAAAGGACGGATCGGTCCGACACATGCGTTGCATACCCCGGACCGGGGGACATGTGTTGACGCCGGTTTTTGACCAAGGGACCCATTGTCGGCGACTATGGGTCAAAAGAGGGCCGGTGGGCCGAAGGCCGACGGCCGCGTGGATGAGTAGGGAGGCACGTCCCTCCCGGGAGTCGTGCACGGACGCCAACCGAAGAGCATAATATTGATGGGCCCGGCCCACGTTGTAAAATTAGAAATAATAGTTTAATTTTGGAAAGAGATCCTAGTCGGTTAGGAAATCGGCCCGAAGAGGGTCCGAGTAGGATTCTTTGTGCCGGGTATAAATATGTACCCGGATGTAACCTGTAAACTCGATTCACATCCAATACAACTTTCGGCGCATCGCCAAACCCTAATTTTCTGTCAAGTCTTTACTCGTTTTCGCGGGGATCTTCGGGGCTCCGGTCGACAACACGTTGGCTTGATAAGGTAATTATGTTGTCTAGTTCTCGGCGCATTGTTCGTAATTAGATGGCTTAATTGCTAGTTATCCGGCGACCGGATCTGTTCTTGATCGTCGTAGTGAGTATCGGCGGGATGAGTCAAGTCGACCTGGTCCGGGCTCGTGGTGGAGGTAGTTTGACTTGTCCTGCCTCCCCGTCCCAGCCTTTGCTCGCAACGCCGATTGGCTCGGATCCGGTCGTCCGAGTCACGATAGCCGCTATGAGAATTCTTTTACATCTTGGCCGATTCGATCGTGCAGATTCGAGTTGACGTGTCCTGTGTTTGCCTTTGCGATAGTTGACTTGTCCTAGGCGCATGCAGCCGATTGGCTAGGGTGTAGATCTACTTTCATAGTTAAGGCGTTTATGATTGTGCTTGTCCTGAATCGGCGGGCGCGCGCGGTCGTTAGACCTGGTCCGATCGCGTGCCATCGGTTGACTTGTCCTGTTGGAGCGATCGGTCGATTCGGGATCCGTGTGGTTGTATTTGTCTTACCGTTCTTTCGGAGTGTTTAGCCGATTGTTTATCACGTTCATTAGCTGTTTTATGTTCAATTAGTGCCAAATCTGTTAAAGCTGCCTTTGAACCTCGAGTTATTAGTATGATTTCATTGGTCATCATTATCCATCTAGATAGATCTAATAACTCACTCGTTATAATCGATAGCGAGAATCGGCCGGATGCCCGATCGGCCGATTTATTGCTACGATTGATGATTGAACCATCCTTTTGCTATCAAATTAATTACATCCCATTAATAATTACCTTGTTTATATTTTATTCGATAATGCATCCCTGCAAGGTCTTAATGATTTGATTGCTCACCGACGAAATCGGCTGCTAGCCACCGATCGCATGTTATAGCGTCGGCCGATTTCGTATCGTTTGTATCACGGTTCGCTTGCCTGGCATTTAATACATAAATGGATGGGCCGTGCTGCTCCTGTCGATGGCCGATTTTGTCTATCTTACGCGGAATCGGCCACGGCTGCACATCGGCCTATCCGGGCCGATGACCCGGAATTTTACACTTTTTATTGTCTTTATTGGTTTGCAGGAAAACCATCTAGCACGCACCAGCGCACACGAGAATCGGCGAGCTGAGCCGGTCCGTTGGGAGCACGGGGCCCTGCGTCGGCCGGGGTTTCGGTGGACTCTCCGGACAACGGTGTGTTGGCGACTTTTGACGTCAACACTTCCGCCCTCTTCAACCGGTCGCGACTATCGCCCCCGTCTTTTGGGCAGGATGAGTGGCAGATTGTGAAACCAACGTTTTTGAGTCCGGTGCTGTTATAAAAGAGAATCATGAGAGTATCTCATTGAGTTGTGCTCTCGCTTTTCTTTGTAGGGTTCGGCCCCGATGGTGGGTGAGTTTTTGCCCGACAGCTTTATTGACGCCACTCCGCCCACGTTTGAGCGAGGTCACTTGAGGGCTACACGGGGCTATTACGATTGCTATCTCGCTGAGTATCCTCGAGGCGATCTAGCCCACTTTTGGAGTGTTGTTATGGTTCGGTTTGCCAAGCAAGTTTTTCAAAGGCCCCTTGGTGACTTCGTCGGCTGCACCTTTGTGCATATTTGCTTTGAACGAAAACGTGAGCCCCTTTGTGGCTTTACGCATTGTTTTATTTGAATGAAACGCCACTCCCCCCCCCCACTTAGCCGTTTAGGGGCGATGTGCAGATTTTCTTCGAACGAAAACGCGAGCCCCTTTGTGGCTTTACGCATCGTTTTATTTGAATGAAATGCCACTCCCACCCCCCCCACATAACCGCTTAGGGCCGAGGTGCAGATTTGGTTCAAACGAAACGCGAGCCCCTTTGCGGTTTTATGCATTGTTTTATTTGAATGAAACGCCACTCCCCCTCCCCCTCCGACTTAGCCGTTTAGGGGCGAGGTGCGGATTTGCATCGAATGAAAACACGAGCCCCTTTGCGGCTTTACACATCGTTTTATTTGAATGAAACGCCACTCGTCTCCCACTTAGCCGTTTAGGGCGTGGTGCGGATTTGCTTCGAACAAAACGCGAGCCCCTTTGCGGCTTTACGCATTATTTTGTTTAAATGAAACGCCACTCCTCACCCACTTAGTCGTTTAGGGTCGAGGTGCAGATTTGCTTCGAACGAAAATGCGAGTGCCTTTGCTATTTTACGCGTCATTTTATTTGAATGAAACTCCACTCCCCCTCCCACCACTTAGCCGTTTAGGGGCGAGGTGCGGATTTGCTTCGAACGAAAACGCGAGCCCCTTTGCGGCTTTACGCATCGTTTTATTTATTGGCTTGTACTCCAGGGTATATTGCTTTTGCCCTACGTGATTGTTTTTGCAAGCCAGCTCTCCGGGGCTTTTGTTTTTCGCTCGATGGAGTGGTTTTTGCAGCTAGCTCCTCGGGGCTTTTGTTTTTTGCCTAACGAAGTGGTTATTGCAGCTAGCTCTCCGGGCTTTTCTTTTTGCCCGATGGTGTGATTTTGGTAGCTAGTACTCCTGGGTGTATTGCTTATGCCCGGGGAGTACAGCTATTTGGTGAGGTGTTGTCTCGTTGTCGAATGCTCGGACTTCCATTATTTCCGGAAGTCGTTTCGACTGTTTTGCTTCGATTTGGGTAATGCAGCTTTATATTGATTGTAGCTGCTATTACACATGTCGCCTCGTTAACAACCTCGCGCCCTTTCGGGGCTTCCCTGCGAGGAAAAGAGTACGGTCTTTTTGTAGAATATTTAAAAGAAAAATAAAAAGAAAAACAAAAAGAATTTTCTAGATTCTACAAGAGCTCCCTTGCTTATTTATCGCGAAGGGGCTGTTTTACAATGTTTCTTTATGGTTGGTGCAGTTCCTTCACTTTGTTGCGAAGGTCCTTCTTTCTCTCGACTGTGTTCCTTTTTGCTGTTTGGTCTTGCGGTGCTGCACGGTCTTTGCTTACTTTGCGCCGGGTGGTTGTTTCTGCGCCAGGAGGCTGTGGATTCTTCCTTTCTTGCTGTACTTCGCTATGGGTTGTTGCTTGGGAAGCCTCTAAATGCTGTGAATGTTTGCTATCCCCCGCGTGAATCCTTTTTCTATATTCCTGGCCGATTGCTGGTCCCCTTTCACGGTTATGTTTGCTATCCCTCGCGTGAATCATTTTTCTATATTCCTGGCCGCTTGCTGGTCCCCTTTCACGGTAATGACACCTTTGGCTGCTGGGATTTTCATGCGAAGGTATGCGTTGTGAATTGCGGCTTCGAACGTGTTGATTGTTGGTCTTCCCAGGATAGCGAAGTAAGGGTAGTTTAGCCTCACAACCTCGAAGGTTACGAACTCTGTTCTTCCATTGGAGGTGTCTTCAAAGGTTACAGGCAGCTTTATTTTTTGGCTGGTTCGACCCTTTTTCCACCGAAGCCATATAATGGCGTGTTGTATGGTTCGAGGTCCTGATTTGTGTAGCCCATCCTTAAGAGTGTGCCGGGGAATATTATGTCCGCCTGGCTGCCGTTGTTGATAAGTAGTTTGTCAATTCTCCACTTGTCGATGTGTGCTTCGATTATGAAGGCATCCGAATGTGGGTAGCTTTTCAGATCGAGGTCCGATTCGGTCAAGGTGATTGGAATGTGAGACCACTTGGCCTTCCTGATTGGGCCTTCGACGAAAACTGCATTTACCAATCTGAAATAGTCTCTCGCACTGTCTTTTGCTTTCGAAGTCCATGCTTGGAGCCGCTCTGATATCATCCCAATGAATCCTTTTGCTTGGGAGGGGCTGGGCCTTGGCTTCTTGCTTGCTTACATCTTTGATTTTGGGCGGTGGTAGAGTTGAGGGTTCGGAGTTAGCAATTCTATTTTCTTGTCTTTGGTAGAGCGAGATGCCCCGCCTGTGATGTGGTGGTGGCTAGGTTGGGTGGTTTGGTCCGAAGTACTAGGTTGGCTAGTATTGTTGTGGTGGGTAGTAATGGTTTTGGATACTTGGTTGTTGGGGTTGCTGCTAATGCCAATGAGTTGTTGTGGTGTGGTTTATTTGTGCTCGTTGCTTGAGACTCGCTTCTTTTTAAAGTCAAGCCTTCTCATGATTTCCTTTGTTCTTGGGCAGTCTAATGTTTTGTGCCCGGCATGGCCTTTGCAGTATATGCGGTAGGGCTTCTTCCACTGGCGCTGGTTGTTGTAGTTTCAATTCTTGTTGTTGCTTCGCTGCTTTTCTTTTTACGTAGTGTTCGATCTTGCTCATCGGTGTCTTCGCCTGATTTGCTCCGTATGTTGTTTACTTCGATCTGCTCGTGCGTTTTCCCGTGGCTTCGCCTTCTCGAGTATCTATCGGTGTTGTTTTGTGCTTCGCACGCTTTCTTTTAGGTTGTTGTGCGGCTTTTGTAATTTGTTTCTGATATGCAATATTCCTCGAACCTGCTGCACATATCCTGCACTATGCGAGGCCACTTCTTTGTGAATTTTGAGCTTAAGGGACTCACGTGAAGCCCTTTAATTGCGTATTCAATGACCATCTCTTCTGCTGCCTTTGGGCACCGAGCTTCGAGTGTGAGCAATCTTCTATAGTAATCTGCGAACAGTTCGCTTGGGTGTTGTGCTATGTTTCCCGGGTTTTCTAGTGCTTCGGATGGTCCCTTGAAACCTCCGAAGTTTGCTATCACTTTGTCCCTCGGATTCTCCCAGCTGTAAATGGATCCTGGCTGCAGGCTAAAGTACCATATTGATGCCGGGCCTTCGAGTGCGCAATCAAAAATCTTGGCGAGGGTTACTTCGTCTCGTGCTACCGAGGTGACTGCTGCTTCGTAGGTGATAAGGAACTGCCTTGGGTTTGTTTCCCCCGTACCTCGGGATAGTTTCGATGCGAAAATTTTCCGGCTAGCTCGCCCTTTGCAACCCTTCCGAAAGTGGTCGGTCTTTGTCTATGATTAGGAGGCTTGAT
The DNA here is from genome assembly GCA_031894775.1 of Chloris gayana. Taxonomy (NCBI): domain Eukaryota; kingdom Viridiplantae; phylum Streptophyta; class Magnoliopsida; order Poales; family Poaceae; genus Chloris; species Chloris gayana. Next base: position 17,296 of record JAUNZO010004746.1, read on the forward strand.
TTTCCGGAGGGAATTGCTTCACGCCTTGTGCTTTTGTCTCTGTTGTTGCTCGCTGTTGGCTCTTCTTCCGTGTCGCTTTGTATGGTGGTTGTTGATGGCTTCACTTGGCTGCTTTTCTTTGCTTTTGCACTTGGCCTTTTGATTTCCTTTGCGAGCTTCTCATGTTTGCGTTTCTCTTCCGAGTAGGGTTTCTTTCTCCTGCGACAACTTGTCCCTTTTCTCCGCTTCTTGGAGGAGTTTTCTTTTAAGTTCTTCCAACACCGAGTTGTGCCTTTGCAACTCTTCTACTTTGCTGAGCGATGCCTCGCTGTCCTCCGAGGCGTAGGTGTCTTCGGGTATGTCTTCTTGTATTGCCGACGGCTTGCTCGTGTTGTCATCACTTCGCCCCTCGGATGTGCCCTCGCCACCGACCGGGGCTAGTGCTTGTTTGAGTCAAAGTGTTTGAGGCCTTTCGGCTTGAGGTGGTGGCCTCCGATTTAGCTCCGAGGGTGTTGAGGCCGCTGCCGATGATCTTGCGTGTAACTCTTGCGAGGGCGAGCCGCTGTGTGCTGTTCTTGTGTTTCTTTTTATTGTGAGCTTGGATCTCGAGCCCACCCACGGTGGCGCCAATGTTGGTGTGCTAAGCAGCGAGGGTTGTGCTTACTTAACACACCGAACACAAGAAACGGGAAATGCAAAGTATGAAAGGACAGAATCTCAAGACAAGAACTCTTAGTATAAGCGAAGTTAACTTGCTGATTACATGTGTGTTTACGGGTGACCCTTGGGCTCCCTTTATAGTCCAGGTAGCCATATTTTATAGGGCCATTCTACCCCTATCCAACTGCCTCAACTCTACTACGAGGCGGTAACTCTCACGGGCACTCCAGAAAGCCGGACGAAACCGCGTTACTCGCGGCTTAGCTGGGACGCACTCCCGCCCTTCGCTTCGCCTCGCTCATGTGCTCCGCTCCAGTCGCTGCTTCACCTCGCCGGATGATAGCTTCACGGGTCTCGGGCCTTCGGGCCTAGGGCCCGGCTCCGTCCTTGGGCCTCCCGGCTTCACCTCCGCGGTGAAACTCGAAGTATTCTCGACGCCATACCCGAGGAAGAGCTTGGGGATCAACCAAACCGCACCATGCAAGGGTTGGAGGGAGTCCAAGTGCAGCCTCTTGCTACCCTTGCTCCTACCAAGGTGAAACATGGCAATTGAGTTTGAAGGTGAGTAGCCATGATGGTTGCTTTTGGAGAGGAGAAAAAAAGAAGTAAGAGAGGAGGACTTGAATTGGATCTTGACCAATGAGAGGTTGACGGGGAGCCTCCGGACGTGGTGCATACCCTGGGCTGGTTACTTGGTGTGTTGCTTGGTAGAGAAGGAAGCAAAGAGATAAGACAGAAAGTGGGTCCCACAAGGTGGAAAAATCTACGAACCCTACTCATTGCAGTCAAGAGCAAGTCAAGCTAACTTTAGTTTTGGTTGCTACTTTTTGTGGTGGTGTAGCATCAAATTTGAGACAACTTTTATATAGAACTTTCTTGAGATTCTGCCTACAAAAATTAATAAAAATGCTTAACTAAAAACAATTTTTCGCTTTTACTCGAATTTGTAGGGCTATTTAACCTTTACCAAAAATTAGGGTAAAATCACTATAATTCCTATTTTTGCATACCCTTCATGATTATGCAAAAATATTGGTATGGTTATGTTAAGGTTTTTGAAGTGTGTGCAACCCTAGATTAAGCTTTAAATTTGGTGTTTATTTGCAAATTCAATTCAAAGTTTCAATTTTAATTATTTGAATTTCAAATTTTAACTTTATTTGATCCTTTGTGTTATTCATTTTCCGTTAGTGACATCGGGGATGTCACAAGTTTGCTTCGCGGAATGGCAAAATCCTCGGACAGCGGTTGAACATCGGCAGCGCGGAATTGCTCAACGAGATCACGGCTGCCGACACAAAAGTAAGCGTCGCGAAAAAGATGCTTGTTGACAACGCAAACCCGAACCTCGAACTCCGGATTGGGCACGGGCCTGGCTCAACTCGGCGTGAAGCCAGCAGGAAAACTATCCTCTTCCGGCTGCTGCCCGTAACTTCGACCCCGGGGAACTTGTACTAGAACCAAACGTTGACCCACCCAGGGCTCCATCCGATGTTGCTGCAAGCATCACCCGCAGTTTTCCGAGCGACGAGGTAAGAAGTTGTACAATGCGTAGTTGCACTTGGGGTTAGTTCGTGCAACTGAACCTTGTAACGATCCAAAACGGCTCGCACAAACTTGTGTCATGAAACAACGAGACCAGCTGCAAAGCATTCGAAGAAACCGACAACCTCATCTCGCTTCAGGAAAGAGCTCCGTGTCCTCTCCCGGCATTCGGTACTCCCATATATAACCCCACTCAACGAGTACCTTAGAGTCTTCTTCCGGCATAGTTGACCCCTTAATCGCGAAAGTCCGAGGGTTCGAAGTTTTCTTCGACTTCGAGGTCAACCTTTCTTTCATCGAATCGACTAGACGATCGGCAACGAGACCGAGCCACCGCCCCGCTTAATGCAGCGCCGGAGGCCCTCGCGGCGGTCCCTCGCTCGAACCCTCAATGTCCACAGTCACATCTTTGCCACCATCGCAATCATCGGCGTATGAGGAGCCGAGCCCCATAGCAACGCCACTAGTGTCGCCAAGGCATCCCACCCATCAAACCGACCCTCGGGCTCGCCAATGCTTTCGGACGATGCATCGGATCGAAGGCAGCTCGGAGCGCCGGGTTAGGCACGGGCTGTGCCGAACAAAATTCGAAACAGGCCACCAAAGCAATAAGCTCGTCAAAATAACAGAGAGCACTCAGGAAAAGCAACCCCAAAATAGGCGAAGCTAATAAAAGCAAACGACGCTAACTTGAAGCGAAGGCCCAACAAGCTCACGACAAGCACGACGGAGAAAGCGGCGGAAGCGGGTCAAAAAGCAAGCTTCCAACATTTGAAGCACTTTCCTAAAAACTCAATATGGCAATGTGACTATATGTCAATTTATGCACATTTTACATAGCAACTTATAAAACCTTTAAGCAATAAAGAAATACTAAGTATGAACATCATGATTGTGACATCCCCTCCGAGATACCCAGGAAACGGTACAGAGGGACACTCGACGAAGCGAGTTACAATAGTGCATCATTTCATACAAGCCAGAATATATACATCATGGTATAATACAACCAGGTTTTTGAAATACAATCATTCGCGCAGCGGAAACATAAACATTATAGAAATTTAACAACCTACGAGTATTGCAGCGGAAACTTGTACTTTATACAATAAAAGGCTACTAAACGATTGACGTGATGTACCGAGCCCGTCGTACATCACGGTCCTCCCTCTTCACGGCGTCGGGATCCGTTCCCATTGGAGGGAACCTCCCTCCGGACATTGCTCCTCTTCCGGGAAGCTACTCGTACAAGTCGTGAAAATACGACTCATTCCCTGAAAGATAACGAACAAACCCCGAGTATTCTAATACTCAGCAAGATCGACCCGTCAAAATGGCACGCTAAGGCCGACGCCAAGTATGCAAAGGCTTTCCGGTTGTGGGGTTTACTCCTTTGCGAAAACAGCACTAAAGGGTGGATCCTTACTTTCAATGTTTTAGCTCAACATTAACTTCATTAACCTTGATATTTGCAAGCTATAGCTATTGCAATCAAGTTTGCAAGACAAAATCAGAATATATCTAAGTTTCTTTCATCTCTCATCCTCATCATCCATGTTGATTAACTACGATGTGGCGAGCTAAACAAGCGGTACTCATTACTGCGAGGGATAGCGATTCGAATCGATTTTTATACCAGCTGGCAAAACCCGACTACACGACGTATACGCACCACCCTGGTCGTATACGACAACTTTTCCCGCTAGCACCTAACAGAAGACTAGCCATTTCCAAACTCCCCGGGAATATGGCGACTCCACGACTTCCCTCATGGCCGACCTATTTCCCTCCCGTGAGACTCACCTCTCACTAACAGCTAGTAAAAGAGAGTTGTCTACACTACATCTCCGGGGCGGTAGGGTACATCCCATGGTACCGGCGTGTAGTACGGTACGTTCAAATTTGTTCAACTAAGCCGACAACAATACGGTCCTTGACCGACACACGACGGGGATACCGCCTTGCAAGACCTCATCTCCGTATTGCCCTTTCTCCTACGGGGCCCGTCCGGTCTCAACTTCATTAACACTCTCCTTCATCTCTAGTGTCAACACTTCAACCCTTAAAGCCTCCATGCTTTAAGATCTCTAAAACATCTACCGTTGCGACTATGAATTAAGCCTAGCTTCTATTGAGCTACCTGTACCAAGTATAGTATAAACAAACGGAAACCTATCTCAATGCATCTAGGGTATCAACCATTCCTCAATATCTAATGCACAAACATAAGTTAACTATGTGATAAAATAAAATATTTAAAAACATAGGTGGGATGCATCGGGGCTTGCCTTGATTCACGTCGGGGTTAGCTTCCTCGGTGGGTTGGTCGACTTGAAGTGTTCGTCTCCTGTCTCTCCCTCGGACGGAACCTCGATCACGTCGGGACCTAGGTCGACCAACAATACGTCGCGAATCACAACCATGCATGCATGAATGTACATGATATGATTATGCAAAGGTTTTATTAAATATGTTTATCGACTAACAATTAAGGATTAATTATGTTCAGTAATTAACAATCAACAATTAACAATTAATAATTCATCATGTTTATTAATTAACAATTTATAATTAATCCTGTTCATCAATTCCTAATTAACAATTTATAATTAATCGGGTTCATTAATTAATAATTAACAATTGATCATGCTCATTAATTAATACTTAATCATGGTCATTAATTAATAATTAATTAGGTTCATTAATTAATAATTAATCCTGCTTGTTAATCAATAATTAATAATTACTCACATAAGATAATCAAATTGGAATCAAATTGGAATCACATAAAATGATAACGCATAAGATAACGCATAAGATAATCAAATTGGAATCACATAAAATGATAATGTTTAAGTTTAATTTTGAAAAATAATTTTCATAATTTCTTTCGCTCTAGAGTATCTCCTTCATTTAATTAAATTACTTTCTTAAATTAATTATTTAATTAGCATAAAATAATAGCTTCTATTAAGTAAAGAAAGTAATTAATTAACATCTATGAAATAAAAATACTCAAATAGATATTTTATTTCATAAACAGGCATATCTTATTTTTCTGAAGCTAACAAAATTAGTTTCACATTTTTTCCAATTTTTATTGAATTTTCCATGAATTTTCGAAAATTGAAACAAGTGTTACGTGCCACACGTGAGGCCACGGGGTTGGGCCGGACGGGATCCGGCGGCGATGGCCGGAGTAGGCTTGCGGTGCTCCAAAGCTCGCCGCGGGACCTCCTACACACTCTACGCGACCCGGCGGACTCGGTGGAGAAGACGAGCTCGCATGAGCTTGACCGGAAGCATATCGGCGGCGAGGTGCGGCTCGGGCAAAGGCTCCGGCACGGCCAAGGCTCGCCGTGGTTTGGGGAAAAAGTGCAGAGAGCTTCTACGGTACATGCGCAAGCTCGACACGGGGTCCTAGAAGAATGAGCATGGCCGAAAAGTGGTGCTCACCGTGGGAGTCGCGACGGCGGTGAACGGAGCTCCGGGCGAACGGCGATTTCACGGCTCCCTGTGGGACAAATTCGATGATGAGCGACTAGGAACATGGAGCAATGAGTTGCGCATCAACAAGGACAAGAAAATGGATGAACGGCTCACCACCGGGTGCAAATTTGAACGATGGTGATGGCCCGATGAGGAAGATAGCCTCGCCTCGACGGAGCGGAGGCTGCTCAAGTTGATTGAAGGGCTTGGGAAGCCTCGCAAGGTCTCTACGGAGCTCCCGGCGGTGGTGGGTCGGACGAAGGGTGGCTGGAGCTGCCGGGCACCGGTGAAGACAGAGAGGGCGCAACTATGGCGGTGACGGGGAAGAAGAAATGAGAGAGGGAGAGAAGGATAGGGCCGGGCGGGGGTTCTTATCCCGCCGGAGGCGGTAACGGCAAGTAGCTGCGCAACCAGCTGCATGGCAGCGCGGCCGGAAGGCGGCACGGCCGCGGGCGGCGCTGAGCGCGGAGAGAGAGAGAGGAAGAAGAGAGAGGCCGGCGCCGGGCCGATCCTACGCATTTTGCAAAAACACCCCTCGACTTTCGGCTAATTAAAAAGTAACCTTCGCGAGCTCGAGAAAATTCCCCAAAAATTCAAGGTTGCAAATAAAACTATTTCAAACCTTTTTCCTATTAAGTCCAAGTTAAAATTCCAAATAGTTTTCGGATTAAAAATTCATACTTAAATTCAAAAGAAAGGCTTTAATTATTTCTTGTAACTATTTTTACACAGCAAAATAAATTCAGAGAACTTTCATTAATCTTTTATTGTCATGTTTTATCAGTAGAAAATGTTAAACCCATTATTTGCTTTTATTTAATTCCTTTTTAAGAATTTAATTTTAACTTAGGTTAATTTAATATTTCATGTGCATTTCTTAACACAAAATTAATACTTTCATAAATGCAACATGATGACATGCTTATGAATGTCATGAAATGCATTTTATTTCCGAGAGTTGTTACAGCCCTCCCCCTTACAGGAATCTCGCTCGAGATTCACGATTGAAGCGACTAAACGATGGTGCTAAAGAATTCGGGGTAATTGGATCGGAGAAACTCTTCTTGTTCCCAAGTGGCTTCAGCTTACGAGTGATTACTCCATTGAATCTTGTAAAACTTGATGGTCCTATGTCGAGTTACTCGATCCTTGGTGTCGAGAACTTTGATCGGATGTTCGTCATATGTCAAGTCCGTCAGTAATCTGTTCCACCTCAGTTGTCGGTATATCCACTCGGTGGTTTCAAACACTTCTTCGGTTGAGACGCGTGAAATATATTGTGGATTTCCGACAAATGTGCTTGGCAATTCCAAACGATATGCCACAGCTCCACATCTTTCTAGGATTGGAAATGGTCCGATGTATCGTGGTGCTAATTTGCTCTTGATTCCAAACCTTTGAACACCTTTCGTAGGAGATACTCGAAGATAAACTTGGTCTCCAACCTTGAATACTAACTCTCGACGTCTTTTATCGGCATAACCGATCTGTCGAGATTTAGCTCTTTTGAGATTCTGTTGAATGAGACGTACTTGTTCCTCTCGCATCTTTTACTAGGTCAGGTCCGAAGATTACTCTTTCTCCACTTTCGGACCAATTCGGAGGTGTGCGGCAACTACGTCCATACGAGCTTGGAACGGTGACATTCCGGCACTCTGTTGATAGCTGTTGTTGTTGAGAATTCTGCCAGCGGTAAACATTTCTCCCAATCTTTACCATATGTCAAGACACATGCTCGAAGCATATCCTCGAGATATTGATTAATTCTTTCTCGTCCATCCATCTGTTTGAGGATGATATGCTCGAGCTTCGTATCGGTCTTGTTCCCAATGATTCATGTAATTGTTCCCAAAATCCGGAGACAAACTGCGTTCCTCGATCCGATATAATGGTCTTTGGTACTCCATGCGGACGAGAGAATGCGAGCGATGTATAGCTCCGCATACTTCTCGGCAGATGTACCGAGTATGTACCGGTATGAAGTGAGCTGACTTAGTCAATCTGTCCACAATAACCCAACAATAACCGTGCTTTCATGGGCTTAGTGGTAACCCAACAATGAAATCCATGCTCGACGTCTTCCCACTTCCATTCGGGAATACTCAAGGGTTGCAATGGACCTACTTGCTTCAAATGCTCTGCCTTAACTCATCGACAAACATCACACTCATTAACATACTTGGCTATTTCTCGCTTCATTCGTGTCCACCAAAATCTTTGCTTCGGATCTTGATACATCTTGTTAGTTCCGGGATGAATAGAGTACTTAGATGTATGTGCTTCATCCTTGATCTTCTTGCGAAGGGATAAATCCTTTGGTACCAATAATCGATTCTTAAACCATATAACTCCTTCATCATCTCGCTCTGAAGCATTTAACTTCGCCTTTCTTGAGTCGTCTTCTAATATGTTCCATACCAACACTCTTCCGTTGAGCTGCTATCACTTCTTCACGAATGGTAGGGATAAGAGCCAAACTTGTCAATGCTCCATATGGAATAATCCGAAGAGTAGGTTCGTCACATTCCTGTGGAGGCGCTTGAATCAAAAGTTGAGCCGTGAGATTATTGCAATGAACCTTGCGACTTAGAGCATCCGCTACCACGTTTGCTTTGCCCGGATGATAGTGAATCTCTAGTTCATAATCCTTTATTAATTCTAGCCATCTTCGTTGACGCATATTCAGATGTGCTTGGGTAAAGATGTACTTGAGACTCTTGTGGTCGGTGTATAGATGTACCAAGTTACCCAAGAGATAGTGTCGCTAGCCCTTCAAGGCGAGAACTACTCGCTGCGAGTTCCGGATCATGTGTGGGATAGTGTTCCTCATGACGCCTAAGTTGTCGAGAGGCATAGGCGATCACTCGACCTTCTTGCATTAGAACACATCCAAGTCCTGTTCCCGATGCATCACGAGTACACATCAAAAGGCGTTGTCGGATCCGGTCGAGGAGTACCGGTGCTGTTGTTAACAACTTCTTTAATGTTTGGAAAGCCTCTTCACAGATCCTTGCTCCATTCATACTTCTTATCCTTTTCCAATAATTTAGTCATTGGCTTGGCAATCTTCGAGAAGTTTGGGATAAATCTTCTATAGTAACCAGCCAATCCTAAGAAACTCCCGATCTGCGAAACCGATTTCGGTGGCTTCCAATCCAACACTTCTTGAACTTTGCTTGGGTCAACGGCCACTCCTTCGTCCGATATCACGTGACCCAAGAATGGTACTTCCTTCAACCAGAACTCACACTTGCTAAACTTAGCATAGAGTCGATGATCCCTTAGCCGTTGCAACACAATCCTTAAGTGATTGGCGTGTTCCTCTTCTAACTTAGAGTAGATCAAGATGTCGTCAACGAATACCACGACAACTTGTCCGGTTCCGGCATGAATACGGAGTTCATGAGATACATGAACTGTGCTTGGTGCATTGGTCAATCCAAAAGACATCACCAGGTATTCATAAAGTCTATATCTTGTGGAAAATGCGGTCTTCGGTATATCTTCGGCTCTTATCTTAATCCGATGATATCCGGAGCGAAGATCTATCTTAGAGAAGACTTTGGCTCCCATTAATTGATCAAACAAGATGTCAATCCTCGGAAGAGGGTACTTGTTCTTGATGGTAACCGAATTCGGAGGTCTATAATCCACACATAGCCTTAACGTCTTGTCCTTCTTCTTCACGAACAAGGTCGGGCATCCCCATGGTGACGAACTTGGGCAAATATATCCCTTGTCCAATAATTCCTTTAATTGCACCTTCAACTCTGCTAGCTCATTCGGCGGCATCCGATACGGCCTTGATATTGGTGCGGTTCCAGTGCTGTAACTCTATCTTAAACTCTACCGCTCGATCCGGCGGTAGTCCCGTAAGTCGTCTCGAAAGACATCCGGGTACTCACAAACTATTGGTATATCCTCCCAACTCTTACTTATAACCTTATTAACCATTGGCGAGAATAGTCCGGGGAAGAGTTAATAATAAGCAATCTCGACCATGAACAGGAGAGTTCGGATATACGGCTCGAGATGCTATATCCAGATCTTGCCTTATGGAAATTCATCCATTGCATGACAATAATTGCATCTAACCCTTGCCCATCCAAGTATGATTAATGAAGTGGAATAAACCTTGCTACCCAATTTTAATGGCATATTGGCAGCTTCTTCGATTGTAAGAATTTTACCCCAGGTGTTGAAATGATATGAGCACATAGCAACTTGGATGGCATGATGCGATGCTTAGCAATATATGACTTGCTAATGAAATTATGCGTGGCTCCCGAATCAAATAAAACCATAGCAGGATGATCAGCGATAGAAAACATATCCGCTAAGATTTGTCCTCCTTCGGATAGCTCCTCGGCCGTGGTAAAGTTTGCACGGCCGGTTTTCACTTGAGCATTCTTGGCCGGCGTCCTTGGCTGGTTCTGCGGCTGTCCTTGGGGTCGTGGTGCATACGGTGCCTTACGAGGATATGGACAACTGCGGTAGAAATATTCTGGATGGCCACAATTGAAACATGGCAGTCCATTATGTGATGATGCTGGATTCACCGGTCTAGAGTTACGAGCATTACTGTTGCGATCATCGCGGACGATATTGATTTGGCGCTGTCTGTTGAGATTGTTGTGGTGGTCGAGGCTGCCGATAGTAATTTGGACGAGAAGGCGTATGCTTGGTAGCGCCGACCTGATGGTGCAGTGTAGACCAGCTCTGTACTTGGACGGTCCGCCACTTCCTTGTCCAGCGGTCGGCCTCTTCCTGTTCTTCTCCGCTTGATGAAGGCGGATCGAATCCTCCAATGAGATAGCATCACCGACGAAGTCATTAAAGCTATCGGTCTTGTTCAACACAAGCCGCGACTGCAGCTTGGTACTCAGCCCTTCCTTGAACAGATTCTTCTTCTTGGCATCGGTGTCCACATGTTCGGGAGCATATTGAGCAAGATGGTTGAATATCTTAGAGTAGGTATGAACGTTCATGTCGCCTTGCTTTAGTGATAGGAACTCCTTCCTCTTCCGGTTCATTAAACCTTACGGAATGTGGTGCTCCCCGAAGGCTTTGGTAAACTCGGCCCATGAAACTTGATGTCCTTGAGGGAACATCGCCTTGTAGTTTACCCACCATGCTCCAGACAAACCCTTGCGATTGCTTGGGAAGCAAACAGATGTCTTCTGCTGATCGGTGCATGGGAATAATTCTAGCTTTGCCTCGATGGTGCGGAGCCGGTTGTCGGCCTCCGGTGGTTCACCCACATCCGAGAAAATCGGGGGCGAACCGATAAGAAGTCCGAGAAAGTCACCCTCTCTTCCGGTGCATTCCGGCGTTGGTGACGTTCCTGCGGAGCGGTGTTGCGGACCAGCTGCTCCAACAATTCTCGCTGCTCCGCGCGAGAATCCAGCACAGCTGCTGTTGCTCGTGCCAAAGTCGGGGGTGGTGGTGGCGTTCCCGCCCTTGCTGAGAACTTTCCGGCTCATCGCGTCTCCTTGTTCCAACCATTCTATCCCAGAAAATTTTACGTTAGATATCTAATTCCAACATAATTATGGAAGGAACAAGAATACTCTTATGCAACAACGAGTCTTTATTAAAGCAACCACCAAATCGATAAGCACATACTCATACATCCAAGTTACAACGATCCTTATTGCAACACTCGTGCGTGGTTACATCACGCTCGTTATTTAACTATCGCCTAATTTATATACTAGTTTTCCTCACCCACTACTAGCTAGCACTCTACTCTTCTTCGCGAAACCCGGACATCACTTCCTGGCTCATGGAACTTCCGGTCTCGGATTCCGCATCCTCTAGTCGTGGAATCTCCGTGAAGTCTATGACTGAATCCACGTCCATTATCTCTTCGGGATCCTCCTCTTCTTCTTCGATTCATCCGCTACGGGATTTTCCTGCACTTCGGTTCACCCTCGGGAGGTTGCTGTCCAATTGCTTCATTTAGTAGTGCATTGTGTGCTTGGAGTAAATCTTGCTCTAACCGAGTGATCAAGGCATTTGCGGTTGCCAATTGTTGATCCTTGAATTGAATCTGCGCCTCCTTGTTTAGCAACTGCGCCTCTCGATTGCTAACAACTCCTCCTTGTCCTGCAGCTTGCCTCTCCAACTTTGCTATACGAACATCCTCCCTTCGTCCTCTTACGTCACTAACGACGGTACTCGTGCTGTCCATCTCTCGTGGAGAAGTAAGCATATCGGACACAAGTAGAAACTACTCCAATATTTCAGCAAACTCTTTGATACTAACAACTGCATAGATATATTACTACCACATCTTTTCATTATTTATTGTTTGTACAGCTCGGACCCAACTTTTCATACACTACCACATGTCCAACTCCTACTACTACCCTATTCTACATCCGACCTATGTCAGCAAAATGTGACTACCATCCTACATCGGTACGACTATACACAAACTAAGCCGACGGCGCGTGGCTGTCGGCGTCCGACGCTGGCGTCCTCCTCCGGCGGGGTGGGTGGTGCATCGTAGTCCACACCGAGAATCTCCTCGGCGTCGTCGGGTGGACCCTGCTGCTGCTGCTGCTGCTGTAGGGAACATGTTTAAACTGGTTAAATACTTCTTCCCACGGAAGAAAACGAAAGTACAACCTATACGATGACTACGAAACTAGCTAAGTATACCCCAATATTTTATTTTAGCACACAATATGACATGATGCATGCTCGGCAGACTAACTATACGTACTATAGTATACAAAACTACAACGAATAGTTAGCACTTCCCCAAAACCCGAACGTCGAACAGTTAGTCAAAATTCTAACTATTCTACATCCTTATAGGGCTCCGTACTCTCTCGTATTCTAAACGCACTAAACATGTTAAAGTTTGAAAACAAGCTTGTAATGATGTACTCGTTGCCTCCGAACCGCTCCGATAGCAGCTGTGACATCCCCTCCGGGATACCCGGGAATCGGTACGAGAGGGACACTCGACGAAGCGAGTTACAACGAGTGCATCATTTCATACAAGCTAGAATATATACATCATGGTAAAATACAACCAGGTTTTCAAAATACAATCAATCGCACAACGGAAACATAAACATTATTGAAGTTTAACAACCTACGAGTATTGCAGCGAAAACTTGTACTTTATACAACAAAAGACTACTAAACGATTGACGTGATGTACTCGAGCCCGTCGTACATCACGGTCCTCCTCTTCACGGCGTCGGGATCCGTTCCCATTGGAGGGAACCTCCCTTCGGACATTGCTTCTCTTCCGAGAAGCTACCGTACAAGTCGTGAAAATACGACTCATTCCCCGAAAGATAACGAACAAACCCCGAGTATTCTAATACTCGGCAAAGACCGACCCGTGAAAATGGCACGCTAAGGCCGACGCCTAGTATGCAAAGGCTTTACGGTCGTGGGGTTTACTCCTTTGCGAAAACAACACTAAAGGGTGGATCCTTACTTTCAATGTTTTAGCTCAACATTAAGTTCATTAACCTTGATATTTGCAAGCTATAGCTATTGCAATCAAGTTTGCAAGACAAGATCGGAATATATCTAAGTTTCTTTCATCTCTCATCCTTATCATCCATGTTGATTAACTACGATGTGGCGAGCTAAACAAGTGGTACTCATTACTCGCGAGGGATAGCGATTCGAATCGATTTTTTATACCAGCTGGCAAAACCCGACTACACGACGTATACGCACCACCCCGGTCGTATACGACAACTTTTCCCGCTAGCACCTAACGGAAGACTAGCCATTTCCAAACTCCCCGGAATATGGCGACTCCACGACTTCCTCGTGGCCGACCCATTTCCCTCCCGTGAGACTCACCTCTCACTAACAGCCGATAAAAGAGAGTTGGCTACGCTACATCTCTAGGGCGGTAGGGTACATCAGCTTGCTAGGCCCATGATACCAACATGTAGTACGGTACGTTGAAACTTGTTCAACTAAGCCGACAAAGATACGGTCCTTGACCGACACGGACGGGGCTACCACCTTGCAAGACCTCATCTCCGTCTTGCCCTTTCTCCTACGGGACCCGTCCGGTCTCAACTTCATTAACACTCTCCTTCATCTCTAGTGTCAACACTTCAACCCTTAAAGCCTCCATGCTTTAAGATCTCTAAAACATCTACCATTGCGATTATGAATTGAACCTAGCTTCTATTGAGCTACCTGTACCAAGTATAGTATAAACAAACGGAAATCTATCTCAATGCATCTAGGGTATCAACCATTCCTCAATACCTAAAGCACAAACATAACTTAACTATGTGATAAAATAAAATATTTAAAAACATAGGTGGGATGCACCGGGGCTTGCCTTGATTCACGTCGGGGTTAGCTTCCTCGGTGGGTTGGTCGACTTTGAAGTGTCCGTCTCCTGTCTCTCCCTCGGACGGAACCTCGATCACGTCGGGACCTAGGTCGACCAACAATACGTCGCGAATCACAACCATGCATGCATGAATGTACATGATATGATTATGCAAAGGTTTTATTAAATATGTTTATCGACTAACAATTAAGGATTAATTATGTTCAGTAATTAACAATCAACAATTAACAATTAATAATTCATCATGTTTATTAATTAACAATTTATAATTAATCCTGTTCATCAATTCCTAATTAACAATTTATAATTAATCAGGTTCATTAATTGATAATTAACAATTGATCATGCTCATTAATTATTACTTAATCATGGTCATTAATTAATAATTAATTAGGTTCATTAATTAATAATTAATCCTGCTTGTTAATCAATAATTAATAATTACTTAATGACATGTGATAACGCATAAGATAATAAATTGGAATCACATAAAATGATAATGTTTAAGTTTAATTTTGAAAACTAATTTTCATAATTTCTTTCGTCTCATAGTATCTCCTTCATTTAATTAAATTACTTTCTTAAATTAATTATTTAATTAGCATATAATAATAGCTTCTATTAAGTAAAGAAAGTAATTAATTAACATCTATGAAATAAAAATACTTAAATAGATATTTTATTTCATAAACAGGTAGATCTTATTTTTCTGAATCTAACAAAATTAGTTTCACATTTTTCTAATTTTTATTGAATTTTCTATGAATTTTTGAAAATTGAAACGAGTGTTCATGTGCCACACGTGAGGCCACGGGGTTGGGCCACACGGGATCCCGCGGCGATGGCCGGAGTTGGCTTGCGGTGCTCCAAAGCTCGCCGCGGGACCTCCTACACACTCTACGCGACCCGGCGGACTCGGTGGAGAAGACGAGCTCACATGAGCTCGGCCGGAAGCATGCCGGTGGCGAGGTGCGGCTCGAGCAAAGGCTCCGGCACGGCCAAACGCTCGCCGTGGTTTGGGGAAAAAGATGCGAGAGAGCTTCTACGGTACATGCGCAAGCTCGACACGGGGTCCTAGAAGCATGAGCATGGCCGGAAAGTGGTGCTCACCGTGGGAGACGCGACGGCGGTGAACGGAGCTCCGGGCAAACGGCGATTTCACGGCTCCCTATGGGACAAATTCGATGTTGAGCGACTAGGAACATGGAGCAATGAGTTGCGCTTCAACAAGGACAAGAAAATGGATGAACGGCTCACCACCGGGTGTGAATTTGAAGGCGCGGCGGAGGAACGACGGTGATGGCCCGATGAGGAAGACGGCCTCGCCTCGACGGAGCGGAGCTGCTCAAGTTGATTGAAGGGCTTGGGAAGCCTCGCAAGGTCTCTACGGAGCTCCGGCGGTGGTGGTTCGGACGGAGGGTGGCTGGAGCGGCGGGGCGCCGGTGAAGACAGAGAGGGCGCGGCTATGGCGGTGACGGGGAAGAAGAAATGAGAGAGGGAGAGAAGGATAGGGCCGGGCGGGGGTTCTTATCCCGGCCGGAGGCGGTAACGGCAAGCAGCGGCGCAAGCGGCTGCGTGGCTGCTGCGTGGCAGCGCGGCCGGAAGGCGGCACGGCCGCGGCGGCGCCGAGCGCGGAGAGAGAGAGGAAGAAGAGAGAGGTCGGCGCCGGGCCAGGCTCGCGC
Source organism: Chloris gayana (assembly GCA_031894775.1). Lineage (NCBI taxonomy): Eukaryota > Viridiplantae > Streptophyta > Magnoliopsida > Poales > Poaceae > Chloris > Chloris gayana. Next base: position 33,001 of record JAUNZO010004746.1, read on the forward strand.
ATTTTGCAAAAACACGCCTCGGCTTTCGGCTAATTAAAAAGTAACCTTCTCGAGCTCAGAAAATTCCCCAAAAATTCAAGGTTGCAAATAAAATTATTTCAAACCTTTTTCCTATTAAGTCCAAGTTAAAATTCCAAATAGTTTTCGGATTAAAAATTCATGCTTAAATTCAAAAGAAAGTCTTTAATTATTTCTTGTAACTATTTTTACACAGCAAAATAAATTCAGAGGACTTTCAAAATCTTTTATTGTCATGTTTTATCAGTAGAAAATGTTAAACCCATTATTTGCTTTTATTTAATTCCTTTTTAAGAATTTAATTTTAACTTAGGTTAATTTAATATTTCATGTGCATTTCTTAACACAAAATTAATACTTTCATAAATGCAACATGATGACATGCTTATGAATGTCATGAAATGCATTTTATTTCCGAGAGTTGTTACAATGATGAAATGTCATTTTGTTATGATTGAGCACCAGAAGCAAAATAACAAGAGAAGTTTCTTTTTACTCATTTCTTAAAATAAAATATTCTTCCATTTATTCAATTATGCCATTTATGCATTTGGAAAGGTTACCACGTAAACAATGTAATCATAAAATATTCCTTGAGCAGGGCATCTATGTTAAAACATGATTTGGCTCATGATTGAGCACCATAAGCAAATAACAAGAGAAATTATACAAGCATTTTTTTGATTTATTAATTATGGAAAATATAGTCCATTTAACATATAATGCCCAAAATGATGCAAACATGTTCAAATGCACTAAATTCATGCATATTATGATGACACATGCTGTTAGGAGGGTTAGGATCAAATTTGGTGGAGTTTATATATTAAAAACTTTTAAATTTGAATTTTCCAAGGCTTAGCACGATGGCATATTAAGTTCTGCTTTTCTCTACAGAAACAAATATGACAAAGGGGTTCATTTTCAAGTACACATCTCAAGCTTTCCAGAAATTATTTATTTGCATTTTTCTGAGTTTCCTACTAAGAGTTATGAAATTTTTAGTTTCCTTCAAAGTTTGCTGAAATTACAAAATTGCCATCGCGTTCAAATTTTGCGTGAGTGCGGCGCGCGGCGGGCAGCGCGACTCGCTAGACCTGCGCGTCGTGCAGCTCGGGGGCTGAGCTTTGCCGCTTGTGCCTTGTTTGCCGCAGGGAATCTTGTGGGGACGATTGCGAGAGGCAGGCGGTGGTCGGAGCATGCATCGCGACGGTGACGGCGGCAGGGGAGGATTCCGGCACGGGAGCTCATGCTTGGCATAGCCCTAAAGGGAGCGCGACAAGCACTAAGGGCATCACCCGAGCGTGCAGATGAGAGGCGTGCGGTTGTTAGCGGTGGAGGAGGCTCGGACGTGGGCGACATCGAGGGGTGGCGGGGTTCCGGTGAACGGTGGCGGGGAAGAAGCAAAATCCCGATCAACCCTTGTTTGGTTTGACATGGAAAGGAGGGTGACGGTCGGTAGGGTTCTCGTGCAACCTCCGGAGGGGAAGGCGGCGCATGAGCTCACCCGGAGCTCAACAATATTACATGGCGAACGCGGTGGTCGGAGTTGGGGGATTTCCAAATCTCTGTCGATTTCTCCGGGGAATGAAGGGAATGGGCGGTGCGGGAGCTGCGCAGTGGAAGTTAGGACTTGTGCGTTTCACGTGCAGTAGCTAGGAGGTACTAGAGCGGCGACGGCGGCGGTACTTGAGCTCTGCTGTGGCGTCTAGGGGAGAAAAATTGAGGCGGCCATCGACGGTGTGGGTTCCTGCGTCATTTCTACGCGACCATGCTGATGCTCGACGCGTGGGAGTGCTGCTGTGGTGTGAGGACGGCGAGCGTTAGCCGGCATGGGCGCCAACACCGAGGACGATGCTTGGCGGGTGGCCCTGGAGCTGTGCGAGCACTGTTCACTCGAAGGTTCCCCCATATTACGGCTTTGCCACCGATTGTTGGTTCTGTTTTAGCTCCAAAATAATATTTCCCCTTCGTATTTTTCCAATCCAATTTTTGTGGGCACTCCTCATAATATGCTGAACAACTTTCCTTATAGGCCAAAGTCATGGTTTTGCTTGTAAAAATTTAAAAAATTCAGAGATAAATGTTGTTTTTCTCGCCCAATTAAATTTATTTGGTGAATTGTGCCATGATAATTGTTTTTGTAAAATGTCCTAAATTCTTCTTTTGATGTGTTATATGAGAATGTGCAAAAATAGGTGCACACTTCCATGGAAGATTATTGAGTTTTTGAATTGTTAGGTGAATCCCCTTTTAATTCAATCTTTGAAACCCTAACTATGATTTTATGTGCTTAACCTTCCTTTAATGTTTTAATTCTTGCAACTAAGGTGATGGTCCTGTTCATACACTCATTTGTGAAATGGGATGTCACAGCCCTCTCCCCTCAAAGAAATCTCGTCCCGAGATTAAAATTTGTAAGAGGGAATTTAGGGGGGGGGGTATGCGAACGGTACCTTAATTGTGACGCTAAAACTCGGGAAAGTTGGCGTTCAGAAATTCCTCTTGTTCCCAAGTGGCTTCATCCTCGGTGTGGTTACTCAATTGCACTTTATAAAATGTGATAGTCGGATTCCGAGTAACACGGTCCTTTTGATCGAGAATCCGATCGGGATGTTCGGGGTAGGAAAGATCTTCTTGCAATTGCTCGGTGTCGGTGATGACAACATCGATAGGAGGTTTTAAGCACTTCTTGAGTTGTGATACATGAAAAACATTCTGTAGACGAGACAAGCTTTCCGGAAGTTGCAAGCGATATGCTACAGGACTAAACTTCTCCATGATAGGACAGGGTCCAATATATCGGGGAGCGAGTTTTCCTTTTTATTCCGAAACATGACACAACCTTGTTTGGAGAAACCCAAAGATAAACATGATCATTAACTTCAAATTCCAGCAGGCGTCTTCTTTTATTTGCATAACTTATTTGGCGAGATTGATCAGCCTTCATATTAGCTTGTATTTCCCTCACTTTTTCTTCGGCTTGCTCAATAAGGTCGGGGCCAAATATAGTTCTTTCGCCCGACTCGAACCAATTTGAAGGTGTACGGCAAGATTGTCCGTACAATGCTTCAAAGGGGTAACTCCGGAACTTTCTTGATAACTCTTGTTGTAGGAAAATTCAATGTGTGGTAATTGATCATCCCAATTTCCTTTTTGGGTTAAAGCACACGCTCTCAACATATCCTCCAAATATTAAATTAACCGTTCCGATTGTCCGTCGGTTTGTGGGTGATATGCGGAGCTTCGGATTAAAGTAGTACCAAGATTGGCATGCAATTGTTGCCAAAAACGAGAAACAAACTGCGGGCCTCGATCGGAAATAACGAGTCTTTGGCACATCGTGCAAACATAGCACTCGAGCAATGTATAATTGAGCATACTTCTTTGCACTCGTAGGTTGTATGGACCGGGATAAAGTGTGCTGATTTTTTCAACCGATCAACAATAACCCATATTGAATCATGTTTCTTGGACATGAGAGGTAATCAGACTACAAAATCCATTGTTATGTCCTCCCATTTCCATGCGGGGATTTTTAATGGGTGTAATAAGCATGTCTTCTTTAAATGATCAGCTTTGACTCGTTGACAAGTATCACACTCGGCCACATAACGAGCCACTTCTCGCTTCATGCGAGTCCACCAAAATTTTTCTCTCAACCCACGGTACATTTTATTACTACCGGGGTGTATGGAATATTTGGACAAATGCGCTTCGTCAAGAATTTTCTTCTGTTGGTCCATGTCCTTTGGAACAACGAGCTGGTTGTTAAACCATAAAACTCCATCATCACCTTGACGAAAGCATTTATCCTTTTTCCTTGCCCATATTATTCTGGATATGTTCCATGCCCTCATCCTTTTAATGGGCTTCAATAATTTCTTCTCGTAGAGTAGGAACAAGAGCCAAATTGTGCAAAGCACCATAAGGAACTATGTGAAAGCATGGATTTTCCTTATGTTCAGACTTTCCGGCATTTTCCATAGAGCAGATTTTCTAAGTGGTTGCATTGGTGTTTATGGCTGAGTGCATCAGCGACTACATTAGCCTTTTGGGGATGATAATGAATTTCCAACTCATAATCCTTAATTAATTCCAGCCACCTTCTTTATCTCATATTTAATTCTTGTTGAGTGAAAATATACTTGAGGCTTTTGTGGTCGGTGTAGAGATGCACAATATTACCTAGAAGATAATGCCTCCAGGTTTTGAGAGCAAGAACCACTCGAAACCAATTCCAAATCATGAGTGGGATAGTTTGTTCATGTTTGCGAAGCTGGCGGGATGAATAGGCAATAACTCTGCCCTCTTGTATAAGAACACATCCCAAACCTATGACGGACGCCTCACAATATACATCAAACGTCTTGGTTATATTGGGTTGAGCTAAAACAGGAGCGGTGGTTAAATGTTTCTTCAAAGTTTGGAATGCATCCTCACATTCTTGACTCCATTTAAATATGAAATCCTTTTCTAATAATTTGCTCATTTGTTTGGCTATGATAGAAAAAAATTTGAAATAAATTTCCGATAATACACTGCAAGTCCGAGAAAACTACGGATGTGTTTGACGGTTCTCGGAGTCTTCCAATTCAGCACTTCATCAACTTTACTTGGGTCAACCGAAATTCCTTCCGCTGAAATAATGTGACCTAAGAATGGAACTTGATGTAACCAAAATTCACACTTACTGAATTTTGCATAAATTTGATGATCCCGATGTCTTTGGAGCACAATGCGAAGGTGCTTAGCATGTTCTTCCTCGGACTTGAAGTAGATAAGAATATCATCAATAAATACCACCACAAACTTGTCCAATTCCGGCATGAATACCGAGTTCATGAGGTACATGAAATAGGCCGGGGCATTCGTTAATCCAAAAGACATTACGAGATATTCAAAAAGTCCATACCTCGTAGAGAATGCGGTTTTAGGGATATCCTCCGAACGAATTTTTATTTGGTAATAGCTCGAGCAAAGCTCAATTTTGGAGAAAACCTTTACACCGACTTGTTGATCAAATAGCGTATCAATTCTTGGGAGGAGATATTTATTTTTGATAGTTGCCGCATTGAGTGGCCGATAATCGACACACAACCTTAGTGATTTATCTTTCTTTTTCACAAAAACAGCGGGGCAGCCCCAAGGGGATGAGCTTGGGCGGATGTACGCATTGTCCATAAGGTCCTTAAGCTGCTCTTTAAGTTCTTCTAATTCATTTGGAGCCATTTTATACGGTCTTCCGGAAATTGGTGCCGTACCGAGCTGGAGTTCAATTTTCAACTCAACATCCCGATCAGGTGGCATACCTGGCAAGTCATCCAGAAACACATTGGAAAACTCACATACCACCGGAATATCCTCCAATTTTCTCTCTTCGAGGTGCTGAATTTGAGAGGTGGAATTTTTCGAGCGCGGTAAAGAGAGAATAGTTGGGCCATAGAGCGGTGAATTTAAATGCACTTCACATGTATCTATGTGTAGGACAGCCTTATGACATATCATCCATCTCATTCCTAGGATCATATCTATGCCTTGACCTCCTAAAAAGATAAGCCTAGAAGGATATACATTTCCGGCTTATTCCAACGGAACGTTTCTTATCTCATGATTTGTATTTATTATGCCACCAAGAGATGTGATAGTGTATGGAGTTTGCAAAGTGGTGTGAGATAGATGCAATTTATCCACACATGCTTGACTAATAAAATCATGAGTGGCACCGGAATAAAAAAGAACGAATGCGGGATGTTCATCAATGGTAAACATACCCGAGAGGACTGGTTCTCCGGCTTGCACATCTTCAGCCGTAGTATAGTTGACACGACCGGTATTTGTGGGAGTTTTATTGTGGTTGTTGTTTTTGCCGCGGTTGTTCTGGTTGTAATTATTTCCACCATTATTGCCGTTATTGCGGCGGGGATGCGGGCACTCCCTAATAAAGTGACCAACGTTGCCGCAATTATAGCACGACTGCTGCGGGGAAGGTCTTCCACCTTGATACTGCTGCTGCGAGGACTATGGTGCTCCACCACAGGACTGATAAGAACCTTGTGGGTGACGGTAGGGCTACTGAAATGTGGTTCGCTTCCCACCCAATGCAGATACCGAGACATGGAATTTCTGACCATTAGGAGTGGTCATAGCAAGCTTGAATTTCTGAGATGGCGCACCGGATGAACATCCGGCGATGCGCTTCCGCTTCTTGTCATCTTGATTCACCCGAATAGCATCCTCTTGCACAATGGCAGCACTCACCAATTCATTAAACGTGTCATTCAAAAGAGCGAGACGGTCTTGCAATTTTGGATTCAGACCTTTCCAGAAAAGTCCCACTTCTTCTCATCAGTGTCAGCATGATAAGAAGCATATTGTGCAAGATAATTAAACTTCCCAGCATATTCTTGCATTGTGCTAGAGCCTTGCTTCAAGTCAACAAATTCTTGAAGCTTCCTTTTCATCACACCGTCAGGGATGTGGTGTGAACGAAAAGCTTCTGAAAATTCCGGCCATAGCACTTGATGATCAGCGGGGAGGGCAGAGGTGTAATTTGCCCACCACACACTCGCCGATCCGCAGAGTTGCTGGGCCGCGAAGAGAGTCTTTTGCTGCTCAGTGCAATTCAAGAGAGCAAATTTCGACTCAACGATGCGCAGAAAATTATCTGCTTCCAGGGGATCTTTAGCCTCTGCGAACGTGGACGGCTGGGTTGTCCAAAAGTCCACATAAGAAGTGGGGCAAGGCTGCGGTGGAGGAGCTGGGCCCTAAACATTATTGTTCTGACCAGCCAGTAACACCCGAAACATCTCGTGCTGAGTCCGGAGCATCTCATTTTGATTGTGGATGAGTTGTTCAACAACGGTCATCGGAGGTGGGTTAGGTGGCTGCGACGAACCACCCTCTCCGAAAGGATCCACCCTACTAGTGAAAGAGTTCACTTTGATGCTAAGGAACGTGCTGAATTTATTTTGAAGATGCATGCAACAAGTAAGGACAACATTGAAAAAATGAATGAAAAATATAGGACTACTGGTGGTGAGCGCATGGCTCATCAAATCAGTTCTGGAAATAATATGATACCTTCTTATGTTTTGCTGGGAGAATTTCATTGTGATATGAGCCATGTCAAGAAATTACAGGACCCAACTGCTAGTGTTTCACCATGCAGGTTGAGTTTCCAAGGTATTAATATGCGCAATAGAGTGAAACACCAATTTATACAGGTTGGTTCGGTATCATGTGAGATCAACGTGGATAGCACAAGTTTAGGTGTTGGCTGCATCAATCCAGGTTGATTCATGATTGGTGTGCTTTCTGTACTCAAAGTCAAAAGGCGAAGGAATTACATAAGAGCTAATATATGACAAGTGTTAATCTGAATGGAATTAGCAAATGGCCGGAATAATTTATTAATTCTTTGCTTAAGCCTAAGTCATGTTACGTGAGTCATTTCTTTTGAGTCCAATCATATTGTTTAGGTTGAGTCAGAATAATATTTACATGAGTCTATGAGTCGGAGTGTGGCTGTTTTGGAAGGTGTCTGCGTGCATCTAAATAAAAGCCGACCAGGTCGGCCATGTAATGCAGGTTTCAGGTTTTGTTTTATTTGTGTTATCCCCTGTTGCGTTCCTCCAGAGAGAGAGATGGCGGTGCCGTCTCGTATCTACAACTGAAGACGATCCTTGTCTGGATTGTGGTGGACGTGAGCAGATTGACATCTGTGCTTGTCTGGCTTCTGCTCGAATTCTCTTCTTCTGATTGTGTCTAGTTGGTCACGGGTGGAAGAATAATCGATCAAGGTTTCGTTGGTTGCCAATCCGGTTGTAAGCCAACTCTATTTTATCTCTTATTGCTATTGGACTTTGCTGGATTTCTGTCCGTGGTGCTGAGATAATATTTATTGTTACTCAAGTTATTGCTAGCGTGGGTAATTTGTATTGCTTGATCTGTTGCTGCTTGTGAGGTGAATTATTAAATAAAATTATGAGAACGTTGATTGGATTTCCATTTGTACCGTGAAAGATTGGGACAAATTTTCGGACACCTAGCCGTGTCCTTATCAGCTGGTAGTAAAGGTAGAAGAAAGTTAAACTAGATGTAGGTGATTTGGTGTGGTTGCATTTGAGAAAAGATAGATTTCCAGATTTGTCGAAGTCTAAATTGATGCCACGTGCTGATGGTCCTTTTAAAATTATTCAGAAATTAATGATAATGCATATAAACTTGAGTTACCCTCAGATTTTGGGGTTAGTCCCACCTTTAACATTGCAGATTTGAAGCCTTATTTGGGTGAGGAAGATGAGCTTGAGTCGAGGACGACTCTGATTCAAGAAGGGGAGGATGGAGGACATCATCCCTTTGGATGCAAATTATACTCCTGCGCTGAACATTCAAGGACCAATCATTAGACCTCGTGACCAACAATTGAATTTAGAGGTGAGCTCGTTCCTAAGTCTTTCCTTTTATAATTTTGGGAATAGATTGATACCTAATGATTATATTGTGATTAGAAATCAAGGAGAGGACCAGGATACGTATGGAAGAGGGCTTGGAGGGGTGGAGGTCCGTCCAGCAAGAGGGTGCAAGGCATTGTGGAGGCCCAAATCAAGTCGACTTCGAGTCCGTCTCGGAGTCCAAAAACAGTTTGTCTTAAAATGGAGGCACAGATCGCATACGATGTCAGATTTGGAAGTTCTATATATAGATGGAAAGATCATTTCATATCCTTTCCAGTGGATCCGGTCTCATGTCAAAATTCGTCCGGAGACGTCGAGAATCATCGAAAGAGTGAGTCGTCCAAAATCTGTTTTGGTGCTGCATCACCTTTTTGGCCTTTCGGCCGTGTATGTCGTTTATGCCCATTAGGCGTGTATCCAGTGGGTCTTGCACGTCCCCAAGTCTTTATTAGCAGCAAACGCCACACAAGTTAGGGTTGGTTTTGATTAGATTATTCTGCTTGGACAGTTCTCCATACATCGGTTTATAAGACCCTAACTCGTGAGATTAATCATACATGTGAAATTTTTGTTGCGTTCTTTCTTGTTCTTGCTTGTGTTCTTGATTCGCATGTAGGGATTAGCCTTCTTGGCGAGGTCAACCGTGTGTAACATCCTCGGCCTAGGGCTTAATAGGATTGATAGAATACTCATGTCAACAAGTTGCAACTTCTTTTCCTGAAGCTCATCTCTAAATAACTTTAAGGTTAAGCGTGCTTGGTCCGGAGCAATTTAGGGATGGGTGACCGACCGGGAAGTGTTTCCCGGATGTGCATGAGTGAGGACAAAGTGCGCAGAAAATACGAGTGTTGGTCCGTGGGAAAATCTTGAGAGCCTATTAAGCTGCCAGTGTAAGCGGGCCCGACCCGAAGTGGCGGGACGTTACGGATGGTATCGAGCCGACTCGCGGTTTCACGGACGCATGTGTTACACGTGTGCAGGCATGATGTGCATGGCTGGTGTGGGTCCGGAGTGGTCACACAAGCATGGCATATGCGCCGGCAGATGGACACGCGGACGTGGCCAAGAGAGAAAGTTCCTGGCTCGGGATTGATCGACGAGGACGTCGGACTTCTAAGGGGGTGAGTGTGTAACATCCTGGTCTAGGGGCTCAATAGGATTGATAGAATACTCATGTTAACAAGTTGCAACTTCTTTTCCGGAAGCTCATCTCTAAAAACTCTAAGGTTAAGTGTGCTTGGCCTAGAGCAATTTAGGGATGGGTGACCGACCGTAAAGTGTTTCCCGAGTGTGCATGAGTGAGGACAAAGTGCGTAGAAAAGACTAGTGTTGGTCCGTGGGGAAATCTTGAGAGCCTATTAAGCGGTCGGGTATAAGCGGGCCCGACCCGGAGTGGCGGAACGTTACACCGTGCAACGCCGGTTGATAACCATAGAAGACGTGGTGCTACGATTGCACGGTTTCGGATCATGTTGGTCGAAAGCCGGATCATGTTATGTCAAGTCCCCACCAAATCGTTGTTTACCGTAACCTTTCGAAAGATCGGGCACCCTTGTTCACATCACTTGGGGCCGCACCCCTAGTGGTGGGTTGCGCCTTCCGGATGGGCCGTGCTTGGGTGGGTCAAGGGGAGGTGGTGGGCTGCGGTCCGGTGAAGGGGGAGGCAGGCCCGCTGGGCGAGGGAGGAGGAAGATGGGAATTTTGGCCCAAAGCGGAGAGGGAAAGGAAAACGTTTTATTCTTTTTTCGCAAATTTTTGGAATTAGAATTTGGATTGGATTTGAATGGATTTTGGAGTTTTAAATTTAGAACAACACTCATAAACAAATTAAAGAAATTTAAAACAAGCAATCACTTCCAAAGATAAATTTAATTATTCATAAAATGTCAAATTTCCTCTCTAGTTTCTTTATTCATGAAGTTTTGTTTTTGAACATTTGTGAATCGCAAAATAAAATCCTATAAATTTTAATATGACTTAGATTTTCAAATTTCAGGGTGTTACACGAGGTTTCCGGATCGGCATGCGACCCGGGCTCGAAAGGGGGCACATAAGTGCCAACCCTAGCCAGCGAAGTAACAATAGCAGCGCATATCTACTCGCTTCTTCACGAAAAGACCTCGTGAAGATCCTTTAGGGCAAAACGCAAGGACTAGTTTTCTGCTATGAGCACATCGAGCTCGCTCCTTGCAGTGGCAAGCTTCTTCTGCGAAGTCCGTGTGGCTGCATTCTCCACCAAAGTCGCATCCTTGAGGCTTTTCACTTAGCACCGAAGGCGTGTGTGGGTCTTTTGAACGGCAACAAATTACCGGGCCAGCTTAGTTAGATGCGATCCATGCTCTGCAAGAACATCGGCGATTTCTTGACCTCGCCGACGACGAGCTGCAGCTCCGTCACGAGCACGCCATCCGATGAATCGAAAGAGCAACCTCTTGAGGGTGAGCAGGAGAAACCATGTTTCTCCTCCGCAGCAGCAGAGGCGGGGTACGAGACTACAGCTGGCAAAACAAAAGTTCAGCCAAGAGGTCGTAAACAATCAAATAGAAGTACGAAGCGTAGTGCCTTACCTCGATCATCGGCGTCGGTGGGTGCTCTACCAGCCCCAACCCCATTGGACCTCGCTCGTGAACGAGGATTAAGCACAACATGCCGAGTGGGCCCAAAGGGCTCGGCGGTTTCGCGCCACGGGTTCGAAGCTCACCCGCCTCGCGGTCGGCGAAGTTTTGAAGTCGGCATGAGCAACTACCTTTTTCACCAAGAGCTTCGCCACACCCCCACCGTCGGAAGGTGCGCACTTTCGTTTCTTGCTCGTGCTTTCGGTTTCTCCCGGAGCTTCGTGAGAAGGATAAGCGAGGCCGAACAACGGAGAATGCGATTGAAACGGCCGCACATCGTCGTCCTCTCGAGAACCAGCTTATGCTCGAGAGCAGAGTAGCTGCTGCAGTACCACGTCGCACCATCCTAGACGTGGCGATCAAACCTCTCAATCTTTCTCGCACTTTTCTTCCCGGCATCAAGGTCCATAGACGGGCGAGTATAGGACCCGTAATTCCTTCAACATCAATGTCACCTTAATGAGTTTACTCCGCGGGACCGCGAAGTTCTTAGCCAATGGGCACATTTCAGGAGCACAAAACACCTCACAAGATCTCGGCTGCTCTTGTAAAAATAAGCGTCACGATAAACCTTCTCATTCACCTTACTACCCTTGGATTGTAGTCGGGTGTAGTTACGGGCCGAATGAACAAGCTTGTGACATCCCATGTCACAAAACACGTGTGAACCCTGGTACTACCCTGATTACTGAAGTTACAACATAATTAATTGAGTAAGCACATGAAATAATGAACTAGGGTGTTTGAAAAATTTAAAATGTAAATTTAGTTTAAATCCATCTATCTAAAACTCAATGATCCTCAACAAAAGTATGCAAATATTTTTACAGATCCTTGTAGAGTATATCAAAACATGATTTTAGGACATTTTTGCTTAATTTTTCTCATGGCACAAATCCCTAGAACAATTACTTGAATGCTGGAAAACAGATTTAAGTGCCAACCGCCGTCCTCGACTCCTGTGCCTCTCCCACGTGTCGATCATCACAGCATTGCGTCGATTTCACGCAGCTCCTCTGGCCATCGATCGCCGCCGCCTCTCTTTGCCCCTGCCGCCATGACCAGGACGCTGCCCCCTCTGCCTAATGCAGCTCCAGCGCCCGTAGCAGAAGCAAGCGTGTACGCGAGTGCTTCCCCTGCCCTACAACGCTCCAGAACCATTCCCTTTTCCTCCCTTCCCCAGCAAGCCACCCGAATCGAGTTTCCCCTGTTTTGCCCCCACCATGGCCGCCTCCGCCAAATCCAGGGAGTAGGTAAGCTCGATTCCCTAACTTCCTCGCAGTTGAACATGCAGCAATATCTCACGCAACCACGTGATGACTTGCTTTCCCTCTGGCTCGACGGAGATTTGCGCATGACCTCTTTTTCCCCTCGCCGGTCAGCAGCCGCGGGACACCCCCACGGTGACAACCCACCTCTGGACACGCGCATCCACGTCCCACCCTACGCCGGCCTTCCCCACGTCGCAGCGAAGGTCCCAGCCCTGGAACCCCCTCCATTCAGGCCCTGTGCAGTACAAGCCCCGCCGCCGAAGTTCCCTGACCTCCGCCTCTCGCCGCCGGCACATCTCCGGTGAGCCGCAGCTCCTGTCGACCCCACCGCCCGACTCGCCGTGCAAAATCATGCATAGGCGGCCAAGCGCGGCCCAAGAGCACATCCCCCACGTGATTCCAGCGGTGCGCCACCCAACTCCAGCGTTGCCCATCGCGCGCCAACACTTAGCAATCTCGTAATTACAGTGAAATATCAAGGAAATTAGAAATTACATAACTTTGAGTAGGAAGCTCAGTAGTACGTGAATAGATACTTTTTGGAAAGCTTCACAAGTGTACTTTGCAATCGGACTAGTTACCAGATAGGTTTATATGGTAAAAATTAAAGTTCCAAGTACTTTAAGATGCTATCACGTTAACTAACCCGAGAAACATTAGATTTTATTAAATCGATACATTTTGTTAGGAATCTCGAATTTAGGAAAATAAGTTCTTTTTGAAAAGCTTTGCAATCGGACTAGTTACCATATAGGTTCCTATGGTAAAAATCAAAGTTTCGAGTACTTTAAGATGCTATCACGTTAAGCACTAAAATGACTATAAATTAAATGTTTTAAGTAGTAGATCTTCACCAAATTTGGTCCCATCACTCTTACTGACATGTTCCACCATATTTTGCATAAGTCTGGTGCATTTGATCATATTGGCATCATTTTGGTAATATTATGTTCATATAGTGTTTAAAGTACTACCATTGCTTAATAAGAAAATGCATATTTAAATATCCATTTATTTGCTTATAGTGCCCAATCATGAGCCAAAATATATTTTAACATAAATTTTATGTTACTGAATCTGTTATGTTACATCATTTAAAGTATAGCATTTTCCAGAGAATGATTGCCATAGTTAGTGGTATAAAAAGGGAAAAGTGTTCATTTTAAGAAAAGAATAAAAAAAATTTATTTGCTTCTGGTGCTCAATCATAAGAGAATGATATTTCATCATTAGGTTCATACTTAGTATTACTTTATTGCTTAAGGGTTTTATAAGTTGCTATGTTAAAATGTGCATAGAATGACATATAGCCATATTACAATATTTAACTCATATGCAAGTGCTCTTAATATTGCCTTTAGGTTATTAAGCACACACTTCAAAAATATTAACATAACCATACTGATATTTTTGCATAATCATGAAGGGTATTCAAAAATAGGAATTTTAGTGATTTTACCATAATTTATTGTAAAGGTTAAATAGCCCTACAAATTCAGTAAAAGCAGAAAACGGTTTTAAGTTTAGGATTTTTATTAACTTTTTTAGGCCCAATCTCAAGAAAAGTTCTATATAAAAGTTTTCCAAAATTTCATGCTACACCACCACAAAAATTGGCAACCCCAACAAAAATCATGTTTACTTGCTGTTGACTGCAACAAGTAAGGTTGGCAGATTTTTTCCAACTTGTGAGACCCACTTTCTCTCCGATCTCTTTGCTTCCTTCTCTACCAAGCAACCCATCAAGTAGCCAGCCTAAGGAAGCCACCACGTCCAGAGGCTCCCTCTCATCCACTCTTTGGTCAAGAGACAAGTCAGGTCTTCCTCTCTTCCTCCTTTTCTTTCTCCTCTCCAAAAGCAACCACCATGGCTACTCATCTTCAAACTCCATTGCCATGGTTCACCTTGGCATGAGCAAGGGCAGCAAAAGGCTTCACTTGGACTCCGTCCCACCCTTGCATGGTGTGTTTTGGTTGATCTTCAAGCTCTTCCTTAGGTATGGCATGAACACTACTTCTAGTTCCATCGTCGATTTTTGCTTCTTCGGTGAGCTCTTGATTGCACTTAAGCTCACCTTGGTTGTATCACTTCCTTATCCACCTTTTGCAACCATCTATCATGCTCAAATCATAGCCCTATCCTAGGTAAATAGAAGATCCAAAGCTACACATGAGCTTTGATTTTGTTTTACTGTTTACACACTCTAAATCCAAAAAAATGATAAATCTATTAGCTACTTTAAACAAATTCATATCTCCCATAATAAAAATGAGAAAAATACAAACTAAAATGTTTTGGAATACTTCAAACATGAACTTTGCAATGGTCAAATGTTTTACCTAGGTTTCTGTGCAAGAAAATAATGTTTTATGCAAAAAGAAATGGCATCTTGTTAAGCTTTTAAAACCCATATTTAAATCTTGAAGAATGTAAACTTCATGAAAATTGGCATGAACATTTGTCATGACATATTGGACCCTTTGGTACATGATTTTAATGCATTCATACATGTTTTTATCATAATTTGCATTTTGGCTTATGTAGCATATAATTTCCTACAAATGCTTTATTTAGAAAACATGTCCAAAAATGCATGTATTATTTTTTCCGGTACTTATCATGAGCAAATCAGGTTCAACCATAGAATTCATGTTTAGAGTATTTTGTAACACTACTTGATTAATTTTGAAAGTTGCCATTCCATATTGTCGTAATATGTCATGTTGCCATATTACATATTTTCACGCATGAAAAGGCCAATACGTAGTACATAAATGATTATGCTTGTTTATGATTCTTTTATGTATTTGCATAGAGATCAGGTATGAAATTGCTTGTAGCACCATTTGCTTCATTTATGATTGTCAAGTTAATATTAGTTGCATCACATATTGTCATATACCCTTATATGCTTAATTCATGTCAAAACTTTGCATTTTATGCATGACCATATTTGTCATGGGCCATATGGTTAATTATGGCAGGAGTATAGCATGTGCATATTTATTTTGACATACCCCATGTTGATGCTTATGTTCATACATAACCCTATGCAATAATAAAAAGTTAGTAGTTTAAATACTCTCGCTTGTGTACCATGCTTTATTCAGCTAGGAGAGGATAAATTCTTATATTTGCTTCTAAGTAATGTGCTTATGTATTGCTTTATCCATGTTTTTCTTAATTAGAAGTTTGTCCCCTTGACATGTAGTCATGATATATCATCCATATGCAAGCATCATATTTCATACATAAGCATGTTCATTTTATGAACACATTGTCATTTTAATTCATTGTTGAGACAGTTCCATGAACTAAATATCTGTGTATGCATCCATACTCACATCATGCATTGCATCCATATAGGGACCCCGACCGGAGAAAGAAATCACGAGGAGGATCCTGCTGAATTGAACTTGGTTGAGAGTGCTAACTTTGAGCAAAGCCAAGGGAAGCCCCGATGCATAATTCCAATTGTTTAGTTTTTGGTTTAAATTCACATATGTCTATGTTTATGTATTGTGCACTTACGTTTAGAAGTTGATTGTAACCCTAGTTGCATTGTGATCCCTATTGCCTATGGTCTTTGGATAGGTATATTCTTTTTTCGATAGAATGGCTATGCTTAATTGAGTCACCGGTAGCAACACCTAGTGGTTTGGAGACCTCCCGGTATAGGTTCAAATATTGTTACCTCTCACATGAAATTAATTGGAGACCGTACGGGAAAGTGCAAGTGTAGGATGCGGTGACAAGGCTGGCCCTTGTTCGCCATAGCCTCGTGCGTGTGTGTTGAGGACCGTTCATTGTGACTCCGCAAGCAAGCATTGAGTTGTGTACCAAATGCATACATTCGTATGGGAGTTGGTAAACCGATGTAACTTGAGAGTCGTAGTGTTGGACGGTCTCTCCACGGGAATCCTTATACGCGGGCGTGCGCTCGTAGCACACCGCACAAACCGCTCCAAATACGAAGCTTGGCTTAAGTTTTGATTTAAACTTCTTTTCACATAACTTTGACTTAAAACTTCTCCTCGACGAAACTTTGATTCCAAACTTTGGTTCAAACCTTTTCTTCAAACATTATTTTCAAAGTTGTCTCAATCTTCGGTTTGATACATTTTGTTCATACTTCGAAACTTTTTTGCGAAAAATTTTATTTCAAAGTTTTCTTAGAAGTTTTGACCTAAAGTTTCTACTTATAAGTTTTGGTGAGAAGTTTTGAACCGAATTTGTTTAAAAGTTTTCACTAGCAATTTGTTTTAAAAGTTTTGTAAAAAAAACCTTCCCAAAATAGAAACTTTCAGGAGACGAAACATTTTTTATGAAACTTTTCAGTTGAGTTTGTGATTCAAAGTTTGGATCGAAGTTTGGTTCGCAAAGTTTTGATGAAACTTTTCTATGAAACTTTTTTCGATCTAACTTTCAACAAAACTTTCTATGAAACTTTACCCGATTTTAGTTTTCTAAAAAGTTTGGAGAAAACTTTCCATTTTTGGAAAGTTTGTGGGATGCAAAACTTTCCAAAAAAAGAAAGTTTCATCCCTGTCCGGAGGTTTGCTACGAGCCCTGCTCGCGCGCGTGCGTGAATTATCCACTCCCGGTCTCTCCACCCTTTGTGCTAAGTGTCGGTCACGGTGGATGCACGGGTGTGTGAATAGACGGAGGGTGTGTTGTTTATCCTTAGACCCGACGTTATCGTGGTTGCTAGGGGAACACACACTCGGAGGGTGGACCCGGGTTATATCTATGGTGATCTCGTGAAAGGTGGCCATACGTGTTCTTAAATGATGCGTATGTCGCGCATTTGGGTTTCTCCTGCAGGATGTAAATCAATATATATAGCCGTCCCTCGCGGTGATTGAGTACCACTTGTCTCGAGCAGATCGCATATCGTAGTAATGAAGTGAGTATGGATATTATACTTGCTGATTTTGAAGCACTTAATTTTCATATTGCAACCATGTTTGTTAGTCTTGCTCACTAAATTTATATTTATGTCACAACCCTCGTAATATGGCTAAAACATGGAATTTTAGACTTAGCATATGTGCTGTTTTTGGCTATTTCCCACAAGCCCGGTGAGCCCCCGCATACTAGGAGTCGGTTTTAGAAACCATTTTTTGTCGGGTAAGACATGTTGAGTATATTAGATACTCAAGGCTTTGTTGTTAACATTTTTGTGTAGGTGAGATTGTCGAGAAGAATGGGCACATCTACAGGCTAGATGTGTTACATTTTAGGCAACTATCGTCGAGATTGTCTTTACGCTTCCACTCATTGTATATTAATGTATTGTAAATCTGATTTTGAAAGTCTATGTATAGTAATAACTTGAACTATAGATGTAAAATACGTCACTCATGTATCTAAATCTGTTTATGTAAATTGTGGATGTATCGTTAACGTATGAGCAATGAACGTTCGTTTCGGTGAATATCTCCCGACACGGTCCCGTACGACAATCTCTCTTGCTTTACAAGGTAGGGATGTCACAAAGTCGAGATGACAAAGGGTAGATCGTCCTTGTTTCCCGGTTCGCCATCACCTCGACCTCGGGAACCTTGCAAGTAAAACAAGCAGTTGCCCAACCAAAGCTCCACTTGTTCTTGTTGTAGTGCATAATGTTGTGGTTCTCTCTGCGACACGTTTTGAAGTTGTACGACCCATAGTTGCTGTTATGCTCTATGCCATTCAACTTTGGGCGCTGCGGTTGATAATGCAAGATGAAATGCCGAGCGAAGACCTCAATGTCCGGGGAACCACCATAGCTAACCATAGCCCGGAAAAATTTGTAGAGATGAGCAAAAGCGGTCGGAGTAAGCTTGTGCAGTTGAATCCGGTAGCTCTCCATAACAGCCCTAACAAACTCATGGCACGGAATCATGAGCCCAACCGTGAAGTAGTCGAAGAAAACGACAACTTCGTCTTCGTCGAGGCGCAGCTGCTAGTCCTCTTTCGGAAGTCGATACTCGATAGTATACCCGTGTTCAACTAGGGTATCTCGCGTCCTCCTTAGTCATGGTACATGGATTAATGGCGAAGGTACACCGGGTTCGACAGCCTTCTTTTCGGCTGCCCTCGGGTTTTTCACGTAACCAGCAGATCGGCAAGTCTGTCGCGCGAGAACCAACCTTGCCCAAATCAACGCCGGATATCTCAATAGGGGGTTCCTCACCCAAATCCTCGATGTCAACATCGTCGTCTTCGTCACAGCCTTCCATTAATCCCGGCGTCGGGAGAACCAACCAAGACGTTTACTTCGTCGACACCTCCTTGATCGACGGAACGGTGTTTTGCCTCAACAAGTGCACATGGCGATTCGGAGGTGCGAAATTGTTGTTCAAAATCCGTTGCGGCATCTTGGTCACAAGAGCCCGGTGTCGACTCCGCAAGGGCAACATCACCAATCGGACTAGCGGTCCTCTTGATGCGGGCCATTGAAGGACGAAAGACTCGCGAAGTACGAGTAAACTAAGAGCAGCGCTCGGAAGGAAAGAAGTGAATTAAAGAGCTAGCGCAAGAAACCCGAAGAGCCGGGCAAAGAAAAGCAGACGACCGAGCGAAGTAGACCAAAAGCGAAAGGGCGAAAGTTGCTCGCAGCAAAACTAGGTCAAAAAGCAAATCTCTATCGAGAAGAGGAAAAACTTTCACCTAGCGGCGAAGTGACCAGAGTCTGCTGAATTGGCGCCCGGACGAAACCAAGAGGCTCGAGCGCGACCTTGCTCCCGCAGATGTGCCCAAGCCCGGCGCCAAGCATCGGGCTAGGCATGAAGTCTGAATTGCCCCTAGGGTTGTTGTCTTCTAGTTGTATCGAGGTCGGTTGGCGGAGGACAGAACGGTCATGTAAAGTTGTGGCTTCCATAACTATAAAAGAAGACTATGGGTTGCCTATAAACAGATATGTAATCATCTTAACTTCGCTATCAAGAGTCGTTATCTCGCCATTTGTCCGGATTATATCTTGTGATTGTGCTAAAAAAGTAAAAAGCGAAATTAAGATATTTCGGAACAGGAAGGGCAGCAGTCAGATCGTTCGGTAGACCGAGCATATGCGGAGTCGGCTGATAGCGACAACGGCTGCGACGAGCTTGTGGACGACAGAAGACAGAGCGGTAATCCCACACGCTTCACCGCTCTATAAATGTAATCTCCACCTCTAATCCGGCCGTATCCAAGCTCCGTCCACCCCGACCGATTCACAGCCCAATCCAGAGCACGCGCGCCATGGAGCCTGCTGCCGCGGCTGCGCTGCTGCTCCCTTCCGCCGACGCGGCTGTCGCCGCCGGCCAGTGTCGCCCTTCTGCGCCGCCGCGTCAGCGGTTCGCCGCGCCGGGCCGGCATGCCGTTTCCAGCAGGTCAGTCCGCGCGCGTGCCGCTGCAGCGACGTCGGCAGCTGCCGGAGACATCAACGGGGTCGAGGTGAGCGCAGCTGCTAGCGAGCTTCTTGCTTCAATTATCATTTCGTTTCACTGAATCACTGATGTTGTTGCCTGTTGCCCCCCGTTGGTTTGCTTTTGCGTTTCTAGCGCTAATTAGTTTCACCGACCATACCAACGCACAAAATGAAAACAAAGTTCCTGAAATGGTGGTACCCTAGAGATATTTTGTTAAGAGAAGCGCTTGGCCGTTTAAAACCGTTCTTAAGCCAAATCGAGATAATTCTGCGCTGCTTTTAATCTACGTAAGCCTCTTTTGTTAGAACAAAAATAAGATGGAAACCCTTGCCGTTCCTGAATAAATTCTTTGTTGATTGTTCAACAATTACTGCTGATTAAGAGGGTAGAGTGATGTCCAGTTTTCCATGTAGTAGTTCCCAGTTCCCACGACGACTCACAACATTCTTTCCTGGGGACACAAATATGTCTTTCTTTTCTGGTAGATTTATTAAAGATAACATATGGTTATGCCCAAGCCCCAAATTTAAAGGGACTGAGTGAGACAACACGGACAACAATTCTTCATTTATTCTGCTTGCTCGACTCAATTTCACATGCTCCACACTGAAAGCCTCTTCTGGTCAATACATAAATATATACAACTTTACATTTGGACAAACTGTTGTCTTCCGGAAAGGTGAATATCTGAATAAGGATAAAATGATTTCTAATTACTTTTGTGTTCTATCCGTTCAGCAGAACAATGGAGGATACACAGTTGGTGACTTCATGACCAAAAAAGAAAATCTGCATGTCGTAAAGCCTTCAACATCCGTTGATGAAGGTACCCTCCTTCTATTCTTTCTGAAAAGCTTGAAGCAACTTTTGGATTTGCTTACTTATTTTACTTCTGTGCAGCACTTGAGATGCTGGTACAACATAGGATCTCAGGTTTCCCTGTTATTGATGACAACTGGAAATTGGTTAGTAAAATTATATTTTGTTTTACAAATGTATTGCTAGAGTGCAGATCTTATGTCCAGGGGTTCTTGCATACCCATTGGCACGTTCCACAGGTTGCAATAATTCTAATGTGTTACGCATAAAATTAAGTGGGTCTGCAAAATTTATCAAAATCATCCTAGAAGTCAAAAACCATTATGGAAAAGTTAAGTGCATGGAGTTAATTTTGCATACACTGTTTTCTTATATAGTGGTTAAGTTAGCAATATGGTTTTCTTGATAAGATGGATGATGGATCTAGCTGCAATAGAACAAACGGATAATGTTCTTGAAAAATGTGCTTCCGAATTTTCCCCACTTTTCAGGGGCTGTTCATGTTAAGCTTTGGTGTAGTTTTTACAGTACTACAACAAGACTCTACAAAGATTGAATGTTCATACATGTTCAGAAAATGGTGTTGTCTTGGCAAATGACTGATCTGTTTGTTGATCTTCGGATGTTGTGTTTCCTGTCTCATCCATGGAAATGTAAAACATTTGAAATGCTAGCTTGGCCATTCTTTTGTGCCGACTATTTATCAAATATTGCTACGTTGCTTGTGATCACAATATTCATCTATGATGGAATCATATTTTCCACTTGTAGGTTGGTGTCGTCTCTGATTATGACCTCTTAGCATTGGATTCAATGTCAGGTATATATTACTTACTGGAATTTGCATCTCTTACAAAGAACTCATATTAAACAGTTTGATCAGAACTACCACATATTATTCATGTGCCTTTCCACTTATAGCCCTTTAATCTGCTACAAAATTCCTAGCATCTTTACTTTCGTTATGTCCTACAAGTCATCTTCGTAATGTTTTATCTTTGATATCATCATATTATACTTCAGGTGGACTGTCTGATACTAGTGCAAGCATGTTTCCTGATGTTGATAGCACTTGGAAGGTATCTTTCATTTTGTTTATTAATCATGGAACATCAATGATTGAATTATTCACATTGCCTTGTACTTGTTCTTTAATATGATCATTTATGGGCCTTTTCTGGTGTATATACTGGCATCTGTTGAGGTGAAATGTTCTGGTCAAATGGATGGCTGTTTCTCTTTATCAGAATATATATGTTGGGGAGAAGTGGACTTCCTTATAATAAAATTACCTACTCCACATGTCAGAAAATCTGTCTTGTTTACTCCAATTTGAACTACATTTCATGTACCTCAGGAAAACCATAACAATTCAGCTCAAACAATATATATTTTTTAGCATCTGAGATGATTGTACCATGGTCCAATATTTTGTACTGTCAGACTTGTATTTATCTATTTTGCATTCATTATTTTTTAATAACTTGCTTTACTGCTATATCTTCATGATAAGATTTGTTTGATTCAAACCACTGTCCTGCAGACATTCCGTGAGATACAAAGGCTATTAAGCAAAACAAACGGCAAAGTCATTGGTGATGTTATGACTTCGTCACCTATTGTAGTGCGTGAAAATACTAATCTCGATGCTGCTACAAGGTTGCTGCTTGAAACCAAATATAGCAAGGTACCTGTAGTTGATAGCACAGGTAAACTGGTGAGTAGATCCATTCTTTCTCCACTTTGTCCATTTGCCTCATACCCTGAATTAGTTTCTTGGTGCAATCTAATGGAGTTTCGTTCCTGAAGGTTGGGATGATAACAAGGGGAAGTGTTGTGAGAGCTGCCCTCAAAATAAAGAAGGAAACTGAACATGGCGCTTGAACTTTCTAGAGTAAATTATTCTTTATTGGTCTCCCAATTCATTAAAACTCTAGCAAATTGTCCCTAGAGACTCAAGAGATGCCTACAGTTTATTTTAAGTTCCCAAAGGGATGTAATATCGTTTTACAATACGAGTATGTAGTACTAGTGTAGAAATGTACTAGTCATGAGAGCCGTGCTCACAGTCAAGAGCGGCCTGGAAATCCTGACTCGATTAGGGGGCATGGATGGGTGGTTATGAGATGGATATGTTGGATCGATGATGGATCGGATGGTGATGTTGGACGATGGTTGGATCTGGGAGTGAACCTCACACATAGTAAATAGGTTGCTTTAATTAATGAACTAGACATATGTGCTCTCTATGTAATAAACCTCATGTTAAGCTTTTCATGATTTAGCAAAACATGTCATATTTTTCTCCCACTTGCTGAGTACGTAATGTACTCAAACGTTGTTGCTTCCCTCTTTTGCAAATCTTGTTGCTGATCAGAAGCCAAGTACGAGGATGGACTTTGGATGAAGATAAGGAATGAAGAGCTAGGCTTGTGGTCTTCTTGTTGATTGCATGTGGGAGCTGAAGGGCGCTAACACTTAGTTTATTCAGCTGCATTGTAATATTTTCTATAGACCTATGGGTCCTTGTTGTAATAATATTATGAAATTAATAAAGATATTGTTCTTTTATCACATCAATTGTCTTGTGCGCGTGAAACTTGATCCTAGACACGCATATAGATGAGTCCAATTTTGTTCGCTGAAACTAAGCGTGACAAAGTGGTATGAGAACTATGTCGCCTGCAGGACGCAAGCAGAGATAGTCTGGTCGTGCCATAGGTCATATTTTCAACACTAGTAATTTTAAGTCTTCAGTTTCACCAAAACTCTTCTTGTTTCTATAACGTAATAAAGTTTTACTCTTTGATTTTTATTCCTTCCCTTGTCTTTCAAATAGTTAGTTCGCCCACTGAAGCTTGTTACAAGCAGACTGAATGGTCATGAAAATGATACAAGGTCGGACAGAATATCCTCAAGCCAGACCCTACTGCTAAGGACAAGTGCTCTAAAGAGGACAAAGATTATCTTGGAAATTAGGTGCGCTACTGCACGGTAAAGAGATTGGTTCTCCTAAAGGTTGAGGTTCTGAGAGTGCTTAAGCTTGCTATTGGAAAGATGGATCTAGACCATGGTTAGAACCGTGTCCAATGAGCAAGAGAATTGGATATTTTAAGTTGAAGGTTCTTCTTCAAGGGATGAGTTCCATTGATCATCTTTGTGATAACATGGAAATTGCCTTTTAAACCATGATTAGGATCTTTCCCTTCCTATAGTATAAGAACGTCGAAACAACATTGTTGCGTAGGATTGTCTCGCTTGTGGTATGCTTTGTTTTGATTTGGATCTTTGATCGTCTGTTGGTGTATTGCATAGCATTCAGCTTTGTTATCACATCATTAGTTTAGCGTTATTTGTAGTACTAGTATAGTTTGGGCGTACCGATTCCTATTCTTTGCTCTCCTCTTCCCCTTAACCCCGTCTTATGTTCTTTCTTCTCATGCAAAACCAAATTAATTTCCTCGGATGATGAACCGAAGAATTGGAACCCTTGGTGGCAGAACCACTACTGAAAAGAAAAACATCCAGGACATTTCATGCTCCATGTTGCGGGCTCCAAACAAATAAAAATAGTTTGATTGGTATCTTCCCACGAAAGAGGTCACAACCAGCTTCTATCGAGAAGCTTACAACTACAGAGTTGTCGACTATGGAAGGAGAAGGCACTTCAAGAAAGAAGAGGAAGCTCATAACATTTGGTACTACAAATAATTTGAATGAGGAATCTAAGAGATAGTGCAAAAGCCCTGTGCTTCATGAAGCTTGCTATTGTTGTAAACATCATGGTCAATCATGCCTTCTTTAGCCCATCCGAGTGAGCCCTTGGTGCAACAGACAACCCTCACGGGAGAAGACTTTCCACCGTGGCGATATAAATGGAATTTTCCCAAGGTCCGTATTTACCGAAAATTAATGCTCTCTTTGTAGTCAACATGGTCACTACTTTGAGACTTGCCCATGAAAGGATATTATGTGATTCAGTTGGAACAATGTGGTCATTACTACAACCGATGTCCAATGAGAAAACTTACTCCATCGGAACTAGGATCTTGGTTGTTCCGGAGACAGGTAGAGAATGAAAGTCGTGTAATGAGTTATTGTTCACTAGAGGATCGCCCTTCAAACTCGGACTCGACAATGACCTCATTAATTCAGAAAGATGCTCGAAGAATCCTTTAGAACTAAAGTTATTCCCAAGAATGGGGTTTTGTTACGGATGCAAAGAAAAAGGACACTATGCTAGACAATGCCCCAATACAAGCAAGTTGAAACGTCAAAGACAACAGCTAGAGGACTCTATCAAGTCTCGCGGTAAATCTGCACATCCTAGTCCAATGGTCTAGCGTATACAACAAGAGGCAAGTAAGAAGTTCAGTGTGAAGCATCCGAATGACTTTTTATCAAAATCGAAGCATCCAAGAAGCCTACCACCAACAATGGTCCACTAGCTATCATGGACTCGTTTATTGTGTGGAACAGAAGGACATTGCTCTAACAAGTGGCACAAGTATCAATGAACCAAAACTCTACCGCAAGTTCCCGGGGATAGCAACGTAAACTTTTGAAGAAACATGCTAGGCAGAAATACATCCAAGGACATGAAGAGTATTCAAACAAACATGATGTTTGGAATGTTCACCGTCAACCGAGCCCATGGTGTAAGCTACTTGATTTCCGAGCCCTATGTTGGTTAAGTCGAGTCTTGGGCAATGTTATGAGTACAATCTCATAGAGTAAGAATTACTTTGACAAAGAAGTGATTCCGCGATATTGAAAGTGAGGTATGATCCTATGGAGGGTAGCACCCATGTCGGGAATCTCATTCTACCAAAGACTCAATAGAACAAGTGTTATACAAGGAAAAAGTTTTACTACGAGATACAACAACAAAGGTCATAACGCTTGTTTTTAAGTGGTTGCACGAGCGCGCAATATCCATCAATAAGTGAAGGAAATCCACACACATACATAGTACTCAATACATGTGTGTGGACTACCGTTCTCTCGGTGTTGTTACTATGACGAAAAGGTATTCCTCCCTATGACCGAGGACGTGTTAATCGAGTTCAAGCAGCTTGTGTTTCATCCATGACGGTTGTCATATCTGGATACGATAAGTGAAAAGGTCTAGAAGCCCAATGTACCCAAGACCGAAGTCGATTAATCGACACTTCTATCTATTATGAGGAACAAATTGTTTATGGAGTATATGGACAGGTTTTAAGTGTTGACCATCAATAACATGAGGAACATTTTTCACTTAGTCTATTAAAACTTATGGAAGAACGGATGTAGTCTCTTTCTTTGGTCATGGTATTCCGGGTTGCTTCTAATTGCCACAAGAGTTAAAGGATGGATTCATAATTCCATCCTTGGGTGACTTGGATGGATGGAATATACCAAGGGTATGACTTTGGAGTTAACTCCCTACAAAGCTAGCTAAAGGATATTATCGGAGATCAAGATACGATTCAAGATGAAACCCATGGTTCACAAGTGAAACCAAGGAACTCCACTATAGAAGAAGAAAAGTAATTGTGGTGCACTATGTCAAGGTTGTTAAAGTGTTCATACGACGACAAGCCGATGGTTTAGCTTACTTCGTCCATCTCATAAGTACAAAAAGCGTAACATCACAAGTGTGATACATGAGTGATAGAATGAAGAGAATAGTTGAATACAGTAACAATCTATAATACTTGTGAAGAGCAGAGCATCAACAAGTCAAGAGGAAATGCAAAGGAAATACCAGAATGAAAATGTGAATAGATGGACCGGTATATAGATTCCACTTCGAATTAGCAAGGACTCCTTATAAACATTCTTGCATATGAGTTTCGACACAACATATGAGCAAGGTTGGTTGTTGGCACTACCTAGGTGTCCGTTTTATATGTGAATATGACCCCATTTAGAGTGTAATTAATGCTAAAATATGCCATGTTCCTATGAAAATAGCTATATATTTGTATATGCATGGTTTTAGAGCTTTATTGCAGATATAGGTTAAATTAGCGTAAATGAAGGCATTATGGAGGACAAGGGACAAAGAGGGAGAAGAAAGCTCATTGTGCCGATGGGCACAAACGTGTGCCGATCGGCACCACGGGAGAATTGGCCCATCAGGGTAGCCCAATGTTCTTTTCATAGTTATAGAAGGTTAATTACACAAGATACTTGAAGATATCTATCCGAAAGAAATTAAGAAAACTCCAAGATTCAAACATGTGATGCAAGACATTATCTTGAAAATGATGACATAGAAGACTCACATGGAATCTATAGAAGGCAATAGAACCGACATAGAGAGGAGATCGATGAAGACACGTGCGTGCTGATCGGCACCGTCTTTGTGTGGATTGGCACATTGAGGGAATCGCGGGAATCCGACTTATCTATGAGCTTGGTCTCTATATATACTTGTAAACCCCTAGAACGGCGACGAGAGGGACATGAGGTTCGTGAGTTAGAGCCACCGGGGCTTTGAACCATTAGAATAGATCTCTAGTTGAGTTAAAGAACCATTGGTGATTAAAGTTGATCCATCAAGGTAGGCCTTCTAGATGGTGATGTATCTTACACTACGTATCTCAAAGATGATTGAATATGTTGATGATGGTTTTAGTGATTTATTGATCTTGATTCTATAATCATGCATGTGCTTGTTCTAACCGCTTGGTTCTAGGCTAAGTATTTAGATGCTATTTTAATCGTGGTGATTAGGTTAGTACTCGGATCATGTATTGATTATGGGTGCTTGATGATGCTAACGGTGTGGTCTAGTGGTGACAAAACTAAGCTTGCACAACATCATTAGATAAGCAAGTAGGGTAAGATGCTCGCGTGATTAGGAGATTGCTCTTGACGGCGATAAATCATGGGTCTCTCGTAAAGGCGGTGTTGGGGGTCTAGCACGGAGTTCACTTCCGATAGGGCGCACACCACCCTCCCGTTCTTTTCTACTTCGCGGGGAGTTCCGTGCCCTTTGTTTGTCCTTAACATTAATCCAACCAAA
This sequence comes from Chloris gayana, assembly GCA_031894775.1. Taxonomy (NCBI): domain Eukaryota; kingdom Viridiplantae; phylum Streptophyta; class Magnoliopsida; order Poales; family Poaceae; genus Chloris; species Chloris gayana. Next base: position 60,595 of record JAUNZO010004746.1, read on the forward strand.
CTTAGTGAATGCAGGAAGTCGTGGGAAGGGGCAAGGTAATGGAGCGAAGCACCGGAGCTAGAGCGCTATACGAACTAAGGAACAATTCAGCAACACGACCTTCTAGCCAGCAGAATCGGTGCCCGAGCAAAGCAAAGGCTCGGTGTGGGCTCACTTCGCGGTGGGTTCCAGCTAGGTGCTAGGCAGGCCGTGAATGGCACGTGTCGAGCAAAGAGTCCGTATTGTCCCTAGGACTGCCGCCTTCTAGTTGTACTCGGGAGCAGTTGGCCGAGGCGTGAATGGTCACGTAAAGTTGTGGTTCCCCATGACTATAAAAGGAGACCAAAGGTCATCTGTAAACACACATGTAATTATCGAGATAACTTCGCTATCAAGAGTTGTTACCTCGTTACTCATTCTTTCACAACTTACATATCTAGTTAGTTGTGTTCGGTGGACTAAGCGTCCCTTTACTTCGTCGCTTAGTACACAAACATTGGCTCCCACCGTGCGAGAGCTCGAAGTCCAAGCTTGTGACACCCCGGTGTCATGAACGTATGAACGAAAAATTCTAAAATTATCCCCTAACCTTGTAGATCCCTAATATAAATTTTTTGGTGACATGCGTAGTGATTTGAATTTCAAATTCAAACAGACTTCACATTGGGTTGAACTACAAGTCAAAATTTTCCTAGAACAATTTCCCCCGGAAAAAATATATGTTGTAGAGGAAAACAAAAGAAAAGTGATGGAAAACATCCCATGTCAATTCTCCAAACAGAGCTCCCTCGAAAAATTTGAAAATCTTACATTTTACCCCTTTCTAATAAACTATAGAAAATTAACCAAAAATATTTTGTACATAAAGTCTTCGTGCATGTCTAATCCAAGATGAATACTACCCAATGGTATTTTTATTTGGAATTTTAGAGCACCAAAAGCATTTTATTTAAGGCCCAACATTTTAAGAAAAACCACATTATCAAAATTGGAAAAATCCCAAAGAATATTCTCCGAGACCCACCTGTCATTCTCTCTCTCTTTCTTTTTTGTCCCTCCCACCTACTGCAACAGAGAAGTCGTGCCACCTGGCCCCGTACGTGGCTGCCCTTCCTCTGCTCTCGCTGCCACCCAAAAGCAAGCACCACGCCCTACACCAGCTCCCTCTCGCCCAGACGCTCCTCTCTCCCTCTCACGCAGCAGCAAGCACAGAGTCAAAAACCAGAGCTCCGCCATTGTCACGCCTCTACCCAGCTCGACTCCCCTCCTCGGCCGAGCCAAGAGCACACGGAGCTGCGTCTCAACCTCAGCTACGCGTCTGCCAAGTCGTCCACCAAATTCCCTGCTTCCTTCCGGTGAATCTAGAGCTTTTCTCAGAAAACACCATTACCGACCGCCTCGAGCATCAACACGAAATTCACCCTTGTCAATGAGTCTCATCATCTTATTTCTCTTCCAGTGTGAGAGCAATCCATTGGAGCTTGTCACTAGCCAATTGTTTCATTGATTTCCCCATCGAGGTGACCCCATCAAAGTTTTCCTCAACCGCACCCGCCGGTTGCCGCGACTCACACGATGAGAAGCTACTTTGCACCGTTTTCATCGACGAGCGAAGCTGCTTTCGACAACTTTCATCGACGAGCAACCCCATGACGGTGCTCACCATTCTCCACTAAAGCTCTTAGTACAAGAATCCGACAATTTTCCCCCTACGTTCGAGCTCGCGCCGCCGCCGGACTTCAGCCTTTCGCCATTGCCGCTGACAGCTTCGCTACGGTGAGCCTCTGTCCCCGTGACCAGCCCCACGCGGTTCACCAGCTGCGTGCTACGCCTGTGCACCCTCCCTTGTTCGACTCATCCAACTCTGGCGACCCTCCGCCGCATGCCCCCTACTTTGGCCACCGCGCGCCATGAGCACACCACAGGCCACATCGGCCGGATCCGAAATGGCCATAGCCACATCTGATCCGGAACTTTGTGACCCCCATGTGGCATCCAACGCGCGATTTGATTTTCAAAAATCGGAATGGCATTTCTGTAATTAAGTCAGAAGTTTGATTATATTTAGAAAATTCATATATCCTGTTTTAGAACTCCAAATTGAGCAAATTCAAGTTTGTTGGATTCCCTATAACTAGATCTATACAATGGTGTTGATATTCTACCAGAGCATGAATGTCCCTAGTAGCATGTAGTATCACCATGTTCTTCCCTATGCTCATTTCTGCACCCTATAATTTCCTAGAAATTTATGCTAGTAGAAACTCTTGTTTTAATTTCCAAAATAAACCCCATCTTCATAAAATCATTAAACTTGTTTATAATTTTGTGATTCCATGCATATATCACCTATATGTTGCTTTTGTACTGTAAACCATGCAAATTTGTTCATGTGACTTAAAATGGCTTTAATTTGCTAAGTTAAGTAGTTTCCCTTATAGATGCTAATAAAGGAAGTACTTTAAAATAAATTTACAATTATGCATATGTCTTCAAGAACCATCTTATATAACAAATATTTCTGTTATTGATCTGTATCATTCATACATCAAGCATCATACATATTGCTTGCATGTCTTTATATTCGCCATTGTTGACATATCGCTTCAATATAGGCAACGTTAAACTGCTGGAGGGAAATCTTCGAAGGACATCTCTCTTAATCAAGACATGGCAGTAGAAGACACTAACACCGTTGTCGTAGCTCAAGGCAAGCCTCGGTGCATCCTCCCCATTTTAAAGTTTTTATTTTCAGTATCACAATTGCTAGACTTGTTTAGGATGTATTGTGCATTAAGTCTAGGTATTGGCTGAAAATCCACTTGCATTGTCCCCAAATAAACCCTATGTAGATGATATATCGTTACAGGTAACCTACTAGAATAATTGCTATGTTTAATTCTAGGATCAACGGTACATACGGTCAATTTCTCAAATGTTAGTGATGTTCTTTAAGTTGTTAATCACATGATTAAATAAATAGAGACCGGACAGGCCCCGTAGGTGAAAGGGCAAGTTACAATGGTCGCTCTCCGGTCTGGCCACGCGCGACAAAACTTAGTTTAAATTTCACGTGGTGGCGGTTTCGTAAATAATGCAAACTTTATTAGATTTTGTAAATTTTATATCTTTTGCTAGGGTTATAAAGAAATGTAAGTAAATACTTTTTGGAAAGCTTGAAATGTGTACTTTGCAATAAGACACTTTATGAGATATATTTCCGTGGGGAAAATCAAAGTTTTATGCTAATGAACATGCTATCATGATAAGCCTTAAAAATCTAGGAATTTAAATGTTTATCATATGAAATTTGTATAAAATTTGGCACCAGCACTCCTCGCAGCATATTTCACGTTATGGAACATGAATTTGGTGCATTTGAGCATATTTGCATCATATTGGTCATTATATGTTTATATAGTTTACAATTGCTATAATTGCTTAAATAGGAACTGCTTTATTTAGGAAAATAAGTAAAATAAAAACTTATTTGCTTCGGTGCTCATCATAAGAAAAATTATGTTTCATCATAAGCATCATGTTTAGAAGTGTTCTATAGCTTAATTGGTGTTTAGGAGGTACTATGTCCATAATAGCAGCAAATAATGTATAATCATATGGCCATGTTTATCATAATATGAACATCCCTAGTTGATGCATATATGTTTATTATTCGAGTCATGCTACCTCTATGTGTTTTTTTTATAGAAGTTCTGCATAAACTTCCTTATAGGCACATTTGCTTATCTAGGGATGTTTTATTGAGCGAGAACGGAGGGGGACTTCCCTTACTCGTCACACCATGTCTTAAGGCCAAGACCGAATGCATAGCTATATGTGTGTCGGGATCAATTTATCACACATATAGAGACATAGTAAAATAACAAGTATAACCAATGACATACTTTAAATTATTACATCATCTCAATCGTATCCTTATTACATAAACTGAATAAATGTCTCCAAGGACTAAACGAAACTCGACGGAAGACTCCATACGCCACGGGCAATCAACCGGGAAACACACGTCTACTAGTAGTCCTCATCAATGTAGTTCCTCTCGGCTTCGAGCAGCGAGTGGTGTATAGGAACAAGAAATAGCAAGAGTGAGTACATGGAGTACTCAACAAGTGTAGCAAATAAATGACATGCAAGCTGAATAAAAGGAAGGCCGACACATGGTTTGCAAATAGAAGCACCTATACTAGTCAAGTTAATTAAACAACCTATTTACTATGTGATAGATGAATCAACGAGGTTGCCCCACTCGTTAACCACTGCAAGTTACCCCACTTGCAGCAAACCACACTACAGAGTTACCGCACTCGTAGTCATCCGCACTACAAGTTACCCCACTTGCAGCATCCTATGGGTTACTCCACCGAAAACCATCCCTCTAGTTCTCGTGAGGATCCAGGCCGCTCGTGACCGTGAGCACGGCCGTTATAACAGCTTTACACTCTGCAGAGGTGGCACAACTTTACCAACAGGTCGGTGATTCCATCACTATTCAGTGACTAAAACCTCCATTATGCCAGACACACTTCCTTAGGTGTGAGGCCAAGAGATCACAACAAGATCTTTCTAAGGACTTCCCGACTTGCGAACGTTTATGCTAAGGTTTCACCGCCGTAAAAGTGACGCATCACCCGAGGCCCCCTCTTGCACTCGTGGCTTCAAGTACTCTGCCTTTCCTCGCCTCGAATCCGAAGCTCTCCTTCCTTCATCCTTCCTCGACGCCCGCAAAACTAAGAAGCTACCTTGGTACTCGAACCTTACCTACCCATTATCAGCCTTGTGCTTTGTGCGGAAGTCCTAGGTTGCCGCTCCAAGAACCGGTCCTTATGATCCCCAACCGGTACTACCACAAACCAATAGTACTACAACTAGTACCTGTGCATACCCGCACCATCATCCACATCCTCTCGTCGGGATCACCTAAGTTCCATATTGCTAAAAAGCATCCCTCGATTCATGATCATTATGTTCAAGTGGGTAATTAATCAAGATTAGCATTTAGTTTAGTTTGAACCCATTATAAGCAACTAGCAATGACTTACCCATACCAACATACTACACCATAACCAAGGCGACAAGGTAAAGGTATAGAATAGGGTATGACACAAATAGGATTCAAATTAAATCTGCGATGCATGAAATGTAAATTCGGAAAGTAAGAATGTAGGCGCAATGTGCATCAAGGACACTTGCCTGTCTCCTCTTGCTGCTGCTACTCAAACTCTAGGTCTTGGAGATTCTCGTACTCTTCCTCGTCTATTAACGTCACACTGGAAAAGCACACATACAATGCAATAAGGAAAAAGTATACCAAACAGTACCTACTATCTAAGAAAAGAGTACCATTAATTAATACTCATCACTACGAACTCGTGAGCGCAAGAATCACCTAAATCGGAGTTACGAGCTAAAAGTTATGAACGTTGTAAGTTATAGGGTTTAAATTGTAAAACAACAGCTTAAAGGACCTATTTGAAATTTCTAAAAAGTAGAGGGACCAAATTGTAATTATGGAAAAGTTCAGGGTCTAAAGAAAAAAGTACATGACTAAAATGTAATTTATGAAAAGCTTAGGGGTGTTTACGTAAAATTACAGGACCTAAACAAAATTATAAAATTACTCAGGGGATAAAGTGTAAAATTTACACCGATGCGCTCTGTTAAGGTTAAAACCTAAATATAAATTAATCTAGGGTTGATTATGTAACAGGGTATGGGTTGTTTATTAATTAACTAAAACAACAGGGGTCTTCTTTGCAAAATTGCCAATAACGGTTGATAGATCTAATCCGGACCGTAGATCTAAAATCTAACGGCCCGGAACAACTCCGGCAGGGCGGCGCCATTGGAGCTCGCCGGACTTTGGCTGTTTAGGCGCCCTAGTGCCCTATTTTCTACGCAGAGTCACCTACGCAATGCGGGGAAGGAGGCGAACCTCAACGGGCGAGCGCGGCGGCGGGGAGAGGCGGAGGCGGCTCGCGACGGTGATGTGCGGGCGGAGGGGAACGACGGCGTCGTCCGGGCGGCACGAGCGACGAGGGAGCGTCGGGCTTCACTATCGGCGGCGGTAGGTCGAGGCGAAGAGCGGCACGCGATCCACGGCCGACGCAAGGGCTCCGAGCGGCGTCTCGTCGAGCTTGGGCCGGCAGCGGCGATGGAGGCGGTGGTGCTTGAGCTAGGGCTTGATTGGTGACGGGTTTTTGGGGAAAAAGGGCACGGGCATGCGGGACGGGGTATTTAAGGGGCTCGGGCGTGGCGCGCACGCCAAGGATGGTCGGAATCGGAGGCGGATTTGTCTCCGATTCGGTTAGGGTTGGGGACGGGCTCGCGGGGGCCCGAGGCGGGCTTGTAGGGGCCGGGTGGGGCTGGCGCATGGGTGAGGGCTGTGGGGCCTTGCTGGTAGGCCGGAGTGGCTTGGTGGGCCGCGCAGGGGAGAGAGAAAAAAAGAGGGGAGAGGAGGGGAGTGGGTCTGGGGAAGAAGTGGCCCATTTGCCCGAGGTTTGGCTTCTTCTTTTCTATTTTTCTGTTTTCAAATTCTGATTTGCGAACTTTAAACTAATCGAATTCTAGTCGATTTTGTAAAACATTTCCATCCAATAAAACCTAATGCACTTCTATGCAGCATGAATGCAACACACATCATTTTTATAGATAAATAAATAATAAAATAATTCATTTTACTAGGAATTAATTACCCGGCCTATGCTTATTGCTAGCATCCTAATAAAATAAAAGGAAATTTTATTTCAAAATTTAAAAAATCAGGGTGTTACTCCTACTGGTATCTCATTTTATAAATATATCGAAAACAAAAACTCGTACACTCGTACAAGGCATTACAATGCCAAAAGGAAAAACAAAATACATCAAGAGAAAGCCTCTACCCAAGATTTCAAGTACAATCTTCCTCTCCCCCTTGGTCTTAATGATTGTTAGCTCCATTTCAGATTTAAACTCCCTTTTCCAACCTTGAAGAGATGGGCTCTTGTTTTCAAAAATAATTCCATTACGATGCTTCCATATAGACCATGTCCCAAGAATTAGTAATTCCTTGTAGAGTCTGCAGTTGGGATTAATAGAAATGCCATCCTCAACTCTATCAATTACCTCTAAGACTGAGTTCCATCTTATATTCAGAAATCTCCAGCACCACTCTAAGAAAGAGAAGGAGAAGAAAAGATGTTCCATTCACTAGTAGAAAAATGGCCCGTAGCGGCGGGCCAAAAACCATTGTAGCGGCGGGTATGGCAGCCCGCCGCTACGGCTCCGCAGCTACAAAGAATCATCAATAGCGGCGCAAACATCATCAACCGCCGTTAAACACAAAGATAGTAGCGGCGGGTAACCTCATCACCCGCCGATACAGCTTCCCACAAGAAACAAAAAACCGCTAGGCCCACGCTTGGCCCACGTTGCCCGCGGCACCCTTGAAGAAGCATCGAGCTCGCCGTTGCCGCAAGGTTGGGGGGGTGGCTGGATGCGGGCCCTGGGGAGCCACCATCGCTGCCGGGTGGGGGGGGGCATCCGGATCTACCCTCCTCGGGAGCCGCCGCCGCCACCGGGTAGGGGATGCGGCCGGATCCTCCTCCTCTCATCGGGAGCCGCAGTCCCCGTCGGGTGGGGGTCCGTGGCTGGATCCGGGCCCCGGGGAGCCGACGTCGCCGCCAAGTGGTAGGTGCGGCTGGATCCGCCCACCGTCGTGTGGGGGACGCGGCCGGATTGAGCCGCCGCCGCCGCTCGGTGGGGGACGCGGTCGAATCGAGCCTCCGCCGCCGCCTAATCCAGCCCGCCCTTGCGAGGCCACCGCCTCCTCTCGGTTGCGCCCGGTCACGCCGAGGCCGGAGGAGGGGCGGCGGGAGGAGGGGGAGGCGCCATCCCCGCGCGTGTTCCCATTGATTGGAGAAGAGTCGATTGGAGAGAGAGAGAGAGAGAGAGAGAGAGAACCAGGAGGTCAAGATCTCCGGGAGGTGGGAGTGCGGCGGCCGACGAATCGGCTGAGGTCATTTTATAATGTTGGGGTAGGGTTTGGAGTGGGCTGGGCTATAGCGGCGGGCCATTTTGTAGGCCATCGCTATATGGATTTGTAGCTGCGGCCCATAAGGTGGTCCGCCGCTAAAAATCACTCGCGATTTTTAACGGCGGATCACAATAACCGGCGCCGCTACGCCATTTCTACTTGCGCCGCTACGAGTGCCCATTTGTGGTAGTGATTGTTTCCTCCGTATGAGCAGAATAGAGCACATAATCATAGCTAGCAAGAGCATGGTTTTTCCTCCTCATAATATTTTTTGTGTTAAGTTTGTCTCTCAAGAGTAACCAAAAGAAGAACTTGTGATGTTCTCTGCTAGCACTTTTCCATAGTCAAGAGAAAGGTTTTGGAGCTTCAACAATCCCTGATAGAGATTTATAAGCCAATTTAGAATTGAACTTATCATTTCCCCAAACATAGGTCCATTTATCCCTTGACCCTTCATTCAAATGTACACTTTCCAACATGTCTTCTAGAGCATCTAGTCGGCCCGATGCTACCATAGACAGTAGTAGCACAAGATTCCTTTTTAAGGGGTTGATGAAGTAGTGAAAAACAGATGACCTTCTGTCTCGGCAAAAGCATGCAGTTGGTTGAAAGAGAGCTCTGGTACACCTAAATCCCACATATCCGACCAAAAGCAAACAAATATTCCATCACCCACTTCACATCGAGCAATAGCTCTATATTGTTCATTTAATATGAAAACATCTTTCCACCAGAAAGAGCCTAGAGCACGTCTATTGTGAGGAGCTTGACCATTAATATAATAAGCTTGCCAAGTGAGAGTGACCCAAGGAATGCTCAATCTGTTATAGAACTTATGCAAGAATTTCATCAATAAGGCTTTGTTCTGAGTTTTCAGATTGAGAACACCCAGCCCACCTTCTTCCTTTGTTTTCGTTACTTGTTTGCAAGCTACAAGACAACCACCCTTTTTCTGAATGTCACCTCCATTCCGAGAGACGAGTGCATATTGTATTTTTCTAATTGCTCAAATATAGGTCCTAGGAGCTTGATGACTAGCATAAAGTACATTGGCAATGAAGTTAGAACTGATTTAACCAAAAGAAGTTTACCAGTGTAAGTCAAGAGTGATGAAATCCCGGATAATCTTCTTTCAACCCTTGAGACCAAGGGCATGCATTCCTCTATCGAAGGCTTGGTAGGTCCCAATGGCAGCCAAGATAAGTAAAAGGCATGCTGCCAACTGTACATCCAAAAGTATTTGCTAGTTGTTGCATTTTTTCTTCACCAACATTTATAGACACCAAGAGGGATTTTTTTGTAATTGACTTTGAGGCCAGTTGAGTCAACAAAAGTTCTGAACCTTTTAAATTGAAAAGTTGTATGCTATCTCGTGGCATGATCAACGAGTGTCATCTCGCATAGTGTATAATAGGATAGAAACCTCCAAAATTAGGACCTAGTGGGTGCTGGAGTAGGCCAATGTCTTCAGCCTTATTGATGACTGATTGTAGCAGGTCGGCTGCTAGCACAAAAGAAGGGGAGATAGGGGATCCCGTTGCCTTACCCCTCTCTTACAATGGAAAATTTTCCCGGGGACCCCATTTAGTAACACAGCAGAAGTTCTTGATTTGAGAATCATGTTGATCCATGAGATCCATTTTGAAGAAAAAACTTGTGTTTGAACATCTCTAGGATGGCTGGGTGTTCCACTTTATCAAAAGCTTTTTCAAAATCTAGTTTCGGGATTACTATTTCTCTCTTTGATCTGTTGGCTTAAGTGAATAAATTGAAAAGCCCATGCAATACAATCTTGAATTGACCTCCCTTTGATGAAACCATATTGGTTTTCATGTACTAGAGAAGTGATCACCCTTTGGAGTCTATTTGCAATGAGCTTTGTCGGGATCTTCAAGGATAAATTAAGCAAGGAGATGGGCCCGAAGTCATTAATCGATTCTAGGTTCCGTACTTTAAGCACTAGAACGATGTAAGAACCATTGATGCTCGAATATTTAGATTGCCTATCACAAAATCAGCATATAGTTTTTTGATGCCGGACCCAAGAATATGCCAGCATTTCTTACAAAAGAGTCCATTAAAACCATCGGGACCAAGGCCATGATCATTAGGGAGATCAGCAATGACTTCCTTATGCTCATTATCAGAAAAAGGCTCATCCTGCACCGGCAATGAAATATGCCCTATTAATTCCTCAAGTTCAAAGATTATTCCTGTATATTCAGATGTGCCCATCCTTTCTCTCGAAGCAAGTCCACAGAGCAACAACTTTGAGCTCATGATCTTGAATAACATTGTTTCCATCTACCTTTAGCTGGGTAATAAAATTTCTTCTATATTGTTGAGTGGCATGAGATTGGAAAACCCCTGTATTTTCATCTCCAAAAGAAACCCAACAAATGGTAGCCCTTTGTTTCCAATAAATGCGTTTGGACTCCAAAAGTTTTATAAGATATCTTTTGACCAGCCTTCTAAAATGTTTCTCAATTCTACCGAGTATTCTCTCGCTCTTCGAGGCCATCTAGAATGCTAAGAACAAGATTTGTGTTGCTGATCAATTTATTTAATTTGGAGAGCTCTTTGCTCCAGCCCTTCGAGCCTCTCCTAAGAAATTTCAGTTTTTCTGAGATATTCATGGCAGAATTACTATGAAAAGGATCATTATTCCATAATCTTTGTACTGTTGGCAGAACGGAATCAAATTCCACCCAATAGTTCTCAAATCTGAATATTCTTGCTTTAGGGATGGTTGTGCTAATTTGAGCAACATAGGATATGTGATCGGATACCGGTCTTGCCAAAGGTTACACCATGGTATTGGGATAAGATAAACTCCAGCTAGCAGAAGTAAAGACCCAATCAATCTTTTCTAACAAAGCATTGTCCTGCATATTGCTCCATGTGTAAGCCCTTCCTTTAAATGGTATTTCCACCAGGTCTAAATGTTGAATGACATCATTAAAAACAAGCATGTTATTGATGTTTCCACCGGCCTATTTCTGTTTTCAAGAGTTCTCATCAAGTTGAAGTCACCAAGAAGTATCCAATCTTCAAACCGAGAGGTGTCTAAGTTATACAACCATGAAATGAAAGCCGGTTTCGGGCTTGGGCAGAAGGTCCATAGATGTTTGTTAGGTGAAAGGATTGTCCGGACAAAGCTGAAGTGAACTTGATGGATATAGAATATGTATTCGAGTCCACAATCAAACCATCGAACATATTCCCTTTCCACAAGACTATCAAGCCACCACAGGCACCAAAAAAGGACCGACCGCAAATTTATTAAAAGCCCTATTACAAAACTTTCTAATGTATTGTTGATCAAAAGCTTCTCATTTCGTTTCTTGCAGACAGACGATAGAACAAGCACTTTCCAAGATTTTATCTCTAATATCATCCCATTTTTCCTGTGAGTTAATTCCCCTCACATTCCAAGACAAGATATTCCATGTTCTGTTTGTATCCATTAAAAAACCGGTTGTAAAAGAAAAGGAGATTCATCACAAGAGGACCCTCCATCGATGACCATATTCCGTGAGTAAATCAGAAAAAGGCACCCATCACCAGTGTTCAACATAGATGGTCATATCATTCCACAAATTATACACCATTAACAGCCAGAAACCATCAAAAACATTCACCCGAAATCCAACAAGATATCAACCGGACCCACGTCGGTCATTAGAAAGCTCGGGATTATTACATGATCCAAAAGAAAAGGTTCTAGGACATCTTCCAACTATCCTAGCCATTAACAAAGACAAGAGCAACTTAATCATCATCACTGGAGAGGTAAGGCACATCCAGGTCTCCATGTAGAAGGACCTCGGGATCCATTCCTAGAAAGCCGGTGCCAATCGCCCGCACGTTTTCCTCCGAAAGGAAAGGAGGAGGAGGACCACCAGCAGCATCATCAGCTGCAGATCCCTCAAAAAGGCGACCTGTATCAGCAGAATTGGAGGCATCAGCACCACCAGCAGCACCAAACATATCCGAGTTCAACCTTTTGCTGCGCTCGAGGAGGCGCACATCTATCGGAGTGCGAGGACGACGTGACCGCTTCTTCCTTGGACTGAAGTTGTTTGGGCGGGGGATTTCCATCACATCATCATTAGAAAGCTCCTCAATCACAACTGAATTGGGCACTTTGGGCTTAGTGGTGACCTTGACAAGGAAACGTTGTGTGATCACATCTTGAACATCCACCAGGACTGACCCTAACTCCATGTTAGTAACGATGTCCGAAGGATCAATGTGAGACAAACCCATTGGAACTGCAGCAAGACAGTTGTACAGGCACCGAAAGGCTGCAAGCTAAGGATCAACCAAGGGGAGGACAACTTATGCCTCATCATCGGTCATTGAACAACGAGGTCATCGGACGGCTGAAGCAAGGGAGCCTCCTCAACAGCATTCCCCGGCTTGTCGAGCATTCCCGAGCCTCTCTCTCTCTCTCTCGAGATAGTTCCTTGCTCAACTCGGGCAAAACAACTTCAGGAACAAACACAGGGGCAATAGAAGCAGCAACAGTAGTAAGATGAGGGTTAGAACCTTGGCCACCTCCGGACTGTCCTCTCGTTCTGCGACATAGAATCAGTATTGCCACCGCCATTTGTTCTCGGGCCAGACGGGTGAGCTTCTAACCAACGGGGCGGGGAAGGCGGCAGAGGATGGGCAAACTACTGCTCCGGCGGCAGCATTTCATCGCCGAGCGGCACCACCCATTTAGTGAACAGTCTCACCACCACCACGGTGAAAGATCTAGCGGCAGGTTCATCTCCCATAGTGACCAAGCACATCATCGGGCACCTCGGTGATATCATGCAAAAGCACCTTAACAACCGCCTTCTTAATAACAGCAGTGTGACGGCAATCCGGAGGGAAATTTATCAGCATGAACCACGCAACCCTATCTATCCGGCAATCGGATGCATTTTCCCCCTCATCACGATTGACGAATCTAAGCCGATATTGACCAAACTGGCGTTCCCCTTCACTAATGATGTGTTCCCTTTCCAAGCAAGAATTAAAATTAACAAAAGCAGCTCTTATGGGACATCTTTCAACCCTAGCAGAGCTGACCCCATGATCACGCAGAAGATACTCACGGAAGGGCTGGAGCCGGGGAGCCGAAGTCGACCTTGGCCACGTCCGGGTGGAGCGAGCAATGGCAACTCCCTCGTTCATCTTCTCGCACCGGTCCTATGAAGGCCCGAAGACGGCGAATTGGTCGGTCCGTGGCATCTTCGGGAGGCCAGGCTTCAAGGTGGAAACCCTCCGACAGGAAGGGGCGAGGGTCAAGCTCGTAGTTGGCCATGGTGGTCGACGGAACGAACGAGGGAAGCTTTGTTTGGTGGGAAGGCGAAGGGGCACCGAGTAACGAGGATGGGGGAAGAGTCCTTGGCAATCGGTGCCTTTGTCATCTTTATAGCATTGGTATGGGCTTGGGTCGAAAGGGCAGTGCAATTTGGGCCTATAGAAAGACTTTGCTAGTTTCTTCCGACGGTGGCGAGAAATATGGCCATAAAAGTGGCAACTTTTGCACCGAACCGGATTTCCACGGAACTTTGCCTTATGTCCCGGGGCCCCATTGCCATGCGGGGATTTCGAGGTTTTTCCATAATGATCACGTTGGAGATTACTATCTCGAGAATCACGAGACAATTTGAAATTAGAACCGGAAGCATCCGCTAGCAAGAAGTCCTCTCGCATAATTCTTGATGAAATAGTCATGAGGAAAATGAATCCTTCCGAAGACCGATTTAGTATGAGAAGAACAATTTTCCTGAAGGTGAGATATCATCGAAAGGCCTTGGCTTGAACCAGAATTGACAGCTTCAAGCATAAGATTTCCTTCGATTTCCAACCACTTGCCATTTTGAATTCTCTTCCCGAAGCTAGAGATTATATTCATCTTGATAATTCGGGCCCCCATTCCTCCAAAGGGTGAAATGAAGAGTGAAGAACTTGCTAACAATTTTTTGAAACGGCAAGATCATGAGGGCCACATTTTTTTGAGTAAACCGAAAATTGGAAGCACCAGTCTTTGAGATGTTACACGCGAAAATCCTCACGAGTACCACCCAAACAAGATTGCAAAATCAAGCCAACATAATCATGCAAAGAGTAGAACGACTGAAAGAGACCACCAGCAGAAAACGAGCGAGAAGAAGCTGGGGAGGACAAACAGGAGATCCAAACCTTGAGCGAACCAAATTTTGGAAGGAGCGACTCGGACCAAAGTCCGGATCGGATAATCCTGCCATGACGAGGAGCACATGTCAAGGCTCGTAGTTACAATGCTTATGTTTCTATTCAAACCTAAGTCACATGATTTTATGTTGTTTAATCAATGTTTCTTTTAATTAGAACTTTGTCCCCTTGACATATAATTATGATTTATCATCCATATACAAGCATCATCTTCTCATGCATAAGCATGTTTATTTCATGCAAACATTACCATTATAATTCCTTATTGAGAATGTTCCATGAACTAAATTTCTTTGTATTCATCCATACTCACATTATTCATTGCATGCATATAGGAACCCCTACCGGAGGCGAGAATCAAGAGGAGCAGCCCGCTGAGTTAAACAATGTTGAGTGCTCTAACTACGATCGGAACCAAGGCAAGCCCGGTGCATAATCCCATTTGTTTAGTTTTCGGTTTTAAATTCACACGTCTATGTGGTGTATTATGCACTACGTTTAGGAGTTGATCGAAGCCTAGTTGCACTTTCGTATGGGAGTTGGTAAACTATGTAACTTGAGAGTCTTAATATGGCTAAAAGATGATGTTAGACTTGTACATAGGTGCTATTTTTGGCTCATTTCCAGCAAGCCCGGTCAGCCCCTTGCGTACTAGAGTCAGTTGTATAACCATTTTGACGGGTAAGCCTTGCGGAGTATATTAGATACTCAGGGTTTGCGTTTAAATCATTTTCATGAGTCCCGCAGCCAGATTACTATGACTGTTGCGGGAAATTTGTGTGGCAAGGTGAGGAGCCCCGAGATTGGACGATGGAGTGGGTTCCAGCATCACCGAACCAAGAGTGAGACCAAGTCCTATGGGCTGATATGGTTTCCAAATAAGTTATATATCGTCGAGTTTATTTACGCTTCTGCTCACGTAAATTATGTAATGTAAATCTGAATTTCGAACAGAAGTATTGTAATTTAAACTTGAACTGGTGTATCATATGAACTTGAATCTCATATGTAAAATAAGCTACCTATGCACTTAATTATGTATATGTAAATTGTGAATGTATCATTGATGTATGTGCAATGAACGTTTCCTTCGTCGAATGTCTCCCGATATGGTCCTATGCGACAATCCCTCTTGCTTTGCAAGGTAGGGGTGTCACAACTTTGCATGCAAGTTGCTCAAATCTGTCAATGAATCATGACTAGTTTTCTGTCTAGTAAGAATACTGACAGATTCTGTACCTCACCATACAAAATTCATAGCTTTAGTTTTCACATCCTATGGAGGAAAATAAGTACTTTTTGGAAAGGTTAGATAGTCTACTTTCTTGTGCATCTCAATTGCAAGCATGATTCCTTCTGTACTTGCTCAAAGAAATTAAAACACTAGGGATTGTTCCGATAGTTTTCCCGAGATCATTCGTCACCATGAATAATTTACTCCCATTTTATTCATGTGGTTGAGTTTTCCTGAGGTGTTTGAGTCCTCTATACCGTGGTGCTAACCATAATATAGGAATTGACTCTGAAATTCCAAGAAACTGCGTTTTTCGATGGCTGTCTAGTGAAGATAGAGTCTGTCAACATCTTCGTTTAGCAAATAGTTTGGATCCTTTTGGATTGAAATTCTCCAAGGTGTTTATTGTACCTTGTCATTAAGTGAATTCTAAACCTGAGACAAATGCATATCCTATCTGCGCTGGAAAGAGTTGCACTTTTATGCCAATTACCGTGGATGACAGAAAGTAACATATGTCAACTAACCTTGTGTCCATTTTCCAAGTATAATGGATACACATGTTGACTTATTTTACTTTGGAGCAATTCTGAATTTTAATGTTCTTGTACACTAATTCCTTAAATAATTTTTATCTTTTTCTATGGGATAAGGAAAACTAATGTAAAACGCTCATTCTTTTCAGCATGGTGAACACTCGTCAAGGTGAAGCTGAAAGTTACCAGCGAGGAGGACGTCACAATGAACCTCCCGCCACCGCCATCTTTGTTGGTGCAAGTGCTTGCATCATTGTTGGAATCTCGACATGGGACACCGAGCTTCTCCGACGGATAGCACACAATCCTAATCGTGCTCGGTGGACGTCGTGATGATCGATCACGGCAAAGCACCTATCGGGATTTGAACTCCACAAAGTCGCCGGAGTTTGAGTATGCGAAGGAGCCTCTAGATGCTGACCATTTCCTCCTATCCTGGTGTAACATCCTGGCCCGGGGCTTAATAGGATTGATAGAATACGCATGTCAATAAGTTACAACTTCTTTTTCGGAAGCTTATCTCTAAAGAACTCTAAGGTTAAGCGTGCTTGGTCCGGAGCAATTTAGAGATGGGTGACCGACCGGGAAGTGTTTCCCATGTGTGCATGAGTGAGGACAAAGTGCGCAGAAAAGACTACTGTTGGTCCGTGGGGAAATCTTGAGGGCCCGTTAGGCTGCCAGGTATAAGCGGGCCCGGCCCGGAGTGGCGGGACGTTACGGATGGTATCGAGCCGACTCTCACGGTTTCACGGGCGCATGTGTTGCACGTGTGCAGGCATGGTGTGCATGGCTGGTGTGGGCCCCGAGTGGTCACACAGCATGGCACATACGCCGGCGATAGACACATGGATGTGGCTAAGAGAGGAAGTTCCTAGCTCAGGGTTGACCGACGAGGACGTCGGTCTTCTAAGGGGTGAGTGTGTAACATCCTGGCCCGGGGCTTAATAGGATTGATAGAATACTCATGTCAACAAGTTGCAACTTCTTTTCCGGAAGCTGATCTCTAAAGAACTCTAAGGTTAAGCGTGCTTGGCCTGGAGCAATTTAGGGATGGGTGACCGACCGGGAAGTGTTTCCGGGTGTGCATGAGTGAGGACAAAGTGTGCGGAAAAGACCGGTGTTGGTCCGTGGGAAAATCTTGAGGGCCTGTTAAGCTGCCAGGTATAAGCGGGCCCGGCCCGAAGTGGCGGGACGTTACACCTAGAGTCGAAGTTTGGTTTGCTGAATTGCACTAATGCTCGGAGCCACCGTTCGCAGTACAATAGTCGCAAGGGTCCGCCGGTGCTTGGTGGGTAAAATACATGGCCTCCCTGCCCGAGGGTCATGGTGTTCGGTGGGATAAGTTCAAGACTGTTTTCCGCTCTCATTTTATCCCCGCGGGACTTATGGAGCGCAAGTTGTGCGAATTTGAAGAGTTGAAACAAGGAAGGAGGACCATTCTTGAGTACTCCCGGAGATAAAATCACTTGGCACAGTATGATCCTCACCACATGGACACGAGAGGAGAAGAAGTGTGCCACTTTCGAAAAAGGCATGAATCCTGTGCTCAAAGAGAAGCCGACTTGGCGGAATACCGGCATATTGAATGATATGATGAATGCTACCATCATTCAGGAACACACTCAGCACGAAGTTGAAGCAGAGGAGCAAAAGAGAAAGGCTCTCACATGTGGTGCACATGCTGGTCCTCCACCAAAATACCGGCTTGTGTACACTTCACCTACCGGGAACGTTTCCGGGCAACGTTTCCACAACAAGGTTATGGTCGTCCACCTCAACAAGGCCATGTTCCACCTCCTCAGCAGCAGCAATATGCACCACGTGCACCTCAGCAGTAGCAAATAAGAATCCAAGCCCTACACAGCCTTCCGGATAGTACCACCCGCACCCGTGCTTCAACCGTGGCCGAAACGGTCATTTTACCCAGGATTGTACTTATCCCCAAAGTGAAGCTGGAAGGCAAGCATGTGAGATAGCTGCAAAACAGCAGCGTGGGTAAGATAATAGGACTCGGACGTGCCAACTTCACCAACATTGAAGATATTCCACAGGGTGAACCAGTTCTTGCGGGTACGTTCTTGATAAATTAGTGTCCAATTGTCATTTTATTCGATTCTGGTGCATCCCATAATTTTGTTAGCAAGTCTTGCATACAAACTCATAACTTGCTCACCCACACTGTTAGCACACAATATATCATTCAATCTCCTGGTGGAAAGATTATTGTCGATCAAGTTTTGAGTAGAGCACCCTTAGAATTGAATCGAAAAATTTATCATGCTAGAATAGCAAGGAATAGATTTATTTTGAGCATGCAATGGATGACATTTCATAAGGCTATACTAGATATTGCACCTCGTATCGTCCATTTAAATTCTCCACTTCATGGACTGATTCTATTCTTTTGCAACTATCTCCAAATACTGCCATTGTTGTCCATCATTTGGAGGAAAAATCTATGGATGATATCTCAATTGTCTCGTGAGTTCCAAGATGTTATTCCTGATGATCTACCTAGTTTACCTCCAGACCGAGATGTTGAATTCAAAATTGAGTTACAACCGGGAACATCTCCAGTCTCCCGACAGTCCGTACAAGATGGCGCCACATGAATTGGCAGAGCTGAAAATCCAACTAAAGGAATTATTCTACAGAGGGTACATACGTCCAAGTTCATCACCTTTGGGTTGTCCTGCCACGTTTGTGAAGATAAAGGACAAAAGTTTGCGCATTATTGTTGATTATCGACCGCTAAATGAAGTAACCATAAAAAAATAAGTATTTGTGGCCGTGCATTGACATTCTCTTTGATCAGCTGATTGGCACCAAGGTGTTTTCAAAAATTGATCTCGCTCAGGCTACAATCAGATAAATATCAGAGAAGAAGATATTCGAAAGACCGCATTTTGCACAAGATACATGCTTTATGAATATTTGGTGATGTCCTTTGGATTGACCAACGCCCGGCATATTTCATGTACTTGATAAATTCAGTATTCATGCCGAAGTTAGACAAGTTTGTTGTGATTTTCATCGATTACATTCTTGTTTATTCCAAGTCCAAAGAAGAGCACATCGAACATCTTCGCATTGTGTTGCAACGACTACGTGATCACAAGTTATATGCAAAATTCAGTAAGTGTGAATTTCTGTTGGAACAAGTACCTTGGTCATGTGGTTTCAGCCGTGGGTATCTCAGTAGACCCCAGAAAGTTCAAGATGTGCTGAACTGGAAGCCACCAAAAACAGTGTTTCAAGTCCACAGTTTTCTAGGGCTATGGATATTATCGGTGGTTCATTCCTAATTTTTCTCGGTTGGAATAACCTATCACCAAGCTTCTGGAAAATAATGTAAAGTTTGATTGGAATCAACAGTGTGAAGAGGCTTTTTAGAATTCAAAGAAGTTGCTAACCACCGCTCCCATTTTGTCTCAACCCGACATCACAAAATCCGTTGATGTATATTGTGATGCATCTAGAACGAGACTTGTTTGTGTGCTAATGCAAGATGGCCGTGTCATTGCTCATGAATCACGGCAATTGTGCAAGCATGAAGAGAATTACCTAACTCATGATTTGGAGTTAGTCGCAGTGGTTCTTACACTGAAAATATGGTGACACTATTTGTTTTGAAATCTTGTGCACATTTACGTAGATCATAAGAGCCTCAGATATATCTTCACACAATCTGAACTGAACATGCGATAACGCAGATGGCTCGAGCTAATTAAAGACTACAAGTTGCAAATTCATTACCACCCATGTAAAGCCAATGTTGTAGCCGATGCACTGAGTCGAAAAGTGCATTGCAAAAATCTGAATTTGCAACTTGATGATAGCAGCAAGAATGTCCCCTCCGATGAATCAATTGTTCATATTTCATCAGTTCCAGCCATACACAATTTGGCCATACATTCTACCATTCGAGATGAAGTGATTGCCGCCTAGAAACTTGAGCATGGCAAAGCTGCTTGTTTTCAGCAAGAAACCAATGGTGTTTATGGTTCAATAACCGTTTGGTAGTCTCCAAAAATTTCGAGTTGTGTCACAAAATTTTGGACGAAGCTCATCAATCAAAATATTCAGTTCACCAGGGTAGCAACAAGATGTACCAAGGGCTGAAATCAAATTTTTGTTGGACTAGGATGAAGTGGGAAGTTGCTCGTTATGTCGAGGAATGTGACAGATGTCAACGCATTAAGGCTGATCATTTGAAGAAATCCGGTTTACTACAACCGTTAAGCATTCCCGAGTAGAAATGGGATATGGATTTTATTGTTGGTCTTCCTCGCACCTCTCGGAAGCATGACTCCATTTGGGTTATTGTTGATCGACTTACAAAGTCAGCTCACTTTATACCGCTCAATACTTGCTATACCGTACGTCAATATACTGAACTTTACATCTCCAGAATATTGTGCTTGCAAGGTGTACCGAAGACGATAATTTCATATCGTGGTTCTCAATTTGTGGCACGATTTTGGGAACAACTACATGCATCTTTGGGCACCAAATTAATCCTCGGTTCAGCGTATCACCCTGCCACCGATGGACAAATTGAGTGTGTGAACCAAATATTGGAGGACATGCTTAGGGCCTATGTTTTGACACATGGTGGTAATTAGGACAAACATTTTCCTCTCGCTGAATTTTCTTATAACAATAGTTTTCAAGAGAGCGCATGAATGTCTCCATTTGAGGCATTATATGGCCGCAGCTGTAGAACTCCACTGAATTGGTCTCAACCTGGAGAAAGAGTTCACATTATGCAGATCTTGTGCAGCAAGCCGAATAAAAGGTTCACATTATTCGATCAAATTTGAGAGCTGCAAAAGAACGGCAAGAAATATCTGCGAATAAAAGACGTCGGCCCCTAACTTTTGAAAATGGTGACCATGTCTATCTTCGAGTATCACCTATGAAAGGTATTCAATGATTTGGAGTCGAAGAAAAATTAGCTCCCCGCTATATCGGTCCATTCAAGATATATGAAAAATGTGGACCGGTAGCATACGAGTTGGAATTGCCGATCAATCTATCGGGTGTGCATGACATCTTTCATGTGTCTCAACTGAAGTATTGTCTCAAGCCACCGGTGGCTGTTATCTTGGATGATTATTTACACTTACAGCCCGACCTAACCTATTCTGAACATCCAGTAAGAATATTGGATGAAAAGGATCAGGTGACTCGAAGCGAACAATCAAATTTTATACAATCCAATGTAATAATCATTCCGAATATGAAGCAACGTGGGAATTAGCAAAATTCTTGCGTACTCATTATTCTGGATTTTTGCATCAACTCTCAGGTATGACACGTTAACCTTCCTCTAGTTCGACTTTAATCTCGGGACGAGATTTCCTTAAGGAGGAAGGGCTGTGACACCACGGTGTCACGAACGTCTGAACTAAAATTTCTACAATTATCTCCTGACCTTGTAGAGCTCAATATAAAATTTTTGGTCACATGCATAGTGATTTGAATTTCAAAGTTAATCAAATTCACATTAGGTTGAACTACAAGTCAAATTTTTCTATAACAATTGCTGCTGGCAAAGATATATGTCGTAGAGGAAAACAAAGAAAAATCTAGGAAAAAGTCTCATGTAAATTCTCCAACCAGAACACCCTAGAAAATTATAGAAAATTAACCAAATGGACTATGGACCTAAAGTCTTCGTGAATGTCTAATCAAAGCTAAGTACTACCCAATAATTTTTTCTTTGGAATTTTAGAGCACCAGAACTGTTTTATTTAAGGCCCAACATTTGGAGAAAAGCCACAAGCAGAAAATGAGAAATATCCTTTGGAATATCCTATGGGTCCCGCGTGTAAATCTCTCTCTCTTTCTTTCTTCCCCTCCCGGCTGACCACCGCAGGATGCGAGCGCCAGCTGCCCTGTACGTGGCCTCTCTTCCCTGCCAACGCCCCCACAACAACCCGCGCCTCGCCCGGGCTCGCTCTTCTCTCACTCAGTCACTCACCTCTCTTCCTCTCTCTCAAGCGCATAGTAGAAAGCGCGAGCATCGTCCGCCATTACCTCGCCTCTGCCCAGCTCGACGCCCGGTCGCGCCATTGCGCCCCAAGCCAAGCCGAGAACCACAATGGATGCGCCGTGACCCTAGACAACTCCCAGAACCAACCCTGCAGCAATCCCCACACCAATCCGTGCTTATTTCGCATTTTACTCTAGCGAGCAAACCGGCAACCGTCCTCGATGCCTTTCCATCCACCATTGTCCGAAGCTTTGATTACTACCTTCCATCCATAGGGGATGCCAGATTTTGGCTTTTCCCCAGCTGTCGCCGTCCGCCGCCTCAACCTCCACAGCGCGGGCCACTTTTCGATGACCTTCCCCAAGCTCCCATGAAGCTCTGTGACCAAGTTCCAAGCCTTCGTGTCCATCCGTTCGAGCTCACGCGGCCGTCGGGACTCCTTGTTTCGCCATCGCTCGTCACCACCGCGCTCCGGTGAGTGTTTGCTGTCCGGACCACCCAGAACTGCTCCACCATCTCCCGTGCAACTCCTCGGTACAGCCCCATCGATGTTGGCCCATCTCCAACGAGCTCCTCCTCCACGCATCACTCTGCTCCGGCGAGCCACACCACTGGCCACGCGCTCTGGATCCTCGAATGACCATGACCGCACGCGATCCGCATCCCTATGACCTCCAATATGGCACCCAGCGCGGGTTGCATTTTTCAAAATTCAGAATGGCAATCTCATAAATAATGTAGAACTTTGAATAAGTTTGGACAAATTATATCTCCTCTTTTAGAACTCCAAATTGAGTGAATATAATTTTGTTGGATTCCTTATCACTAGATCTATGCAATGGTGCTAATGAACATCATTTTTATTCCATGGTGTTTCTAGAATAAATAGGAGTTTTTGAATCATAGTTAATTCATATCTTTTTATCTAAAAGTGATAAAATTGCAAACTAAAATGTTTTGGACTCCTCTGGTTATGCTCTTTCATATGGTGCAGCATACTGATCTTGGTCCAGCATGTATAGTTTTCTATGGTTAATTCCTTGTTTAGCATGTTTATTTTCTAATATTTAATTTATGCATCCAATGAATATTCTACCAGAGCATGAATGTCACTAGTAGCATGTAGTATCACCATGTTATTCCTTATCCTCATTTATGCACCCATTTCCTAGAAATTTATGTTAGTAGAAACCACTACTTTAGTTTCCCAAAATTAATCCATTATTCATAAAATCATGCAACTTGCTTAGCATTTTGTTATTTCATGCATATACCACCTGTATATTGCATATGTAAAGAAACCTTGCAAACGTTTTCATGTGAATTAAATGTCTTTAAAGTTAAGTAGTTTCCCTTATAGATGCTAGTAAAGGAAGGACTTTATAAAATAAATTTACCTGAATGAATATGTCTTCAAGAACCATCTTATGTAACAAATATTTCTGGTATTGAGTGTATCATTCATACATCGCTATCATACATATTGCTTGCATGTCTTTGTATTCGCCATTGTTGACATATCGCTTCTATATAGGCAAAGTTGAACTACTAGAGGGGAATCTTCAGAAGGACATCTATCCTAATCAAGACCTAGCAGTACTAGATACTAACATTGTTGTAGTAGCTCCAGGCAAGCCACGGTGCATCCTCCTAGTTTTTAAAGTTTTTATTTTCAGCACAACAATTGCTAGACTGTCTAGGATGTATTGTGCATTAAGTCTAGGAATTGGCTGAAAACTCACTTGCATTGTCTCCAGAAAATCCTATGTAGATGATATACTTGGTACAGGTAGCCTAGTAGAATATTTGCTATGATTAATTCTAGGATCAATGGTACATACGGTCAATTACTCAAATGTTAGTGATGTTCCTTAAGTTGTTAACCACATGTTAAATAAATGGAGACCGGACGGGCCCCGTAAGTGAAAGGGCAAGTTACAATGGTGCGGTGTGGCTTTGTCTTGCAAAGTTGTAGCCCCGTTCGCGTTGGTTGAGGACCGTACCGTTGTTGGCCCCTAAGGACAAGTTTTGAACTGTAGTGAGTTCATGCTAGTTTTACTCGGGGACTAGATGTAGCACTCGGATGTTGTACTATAGAAAATTACCTAGGTTTTTTGTCATTTTGCCCGCACAAGGAGTGGGTAGTATGCTCACGACGTTACCGATGAGCTACTGGCCACTTTGAAGGTCTGGAATCCTTCCCGCTTGAATGACACCCTTCCCGCTTAAATGATGCGTATGTCACGTGCTTCAGGATTTTCCCAACTGGTGTAAATCACTGTTGCTCGCTGTAATGAGTACCCGCTTGTTCACCGAGTCACATCATAGTTAATAACTTGAATTTTTTGTATTAATATGGTATTTGTATGATTATTATTGTTGCTGCTATTACTCTGATATATTTATGTTACACTTGTATTTATTTTTAGCTTGCATGATCACTGTATTTATTTACATAAGAATGAACCTGGCAATAATATTGAAAGTAAGGATCCACTGCTTAGTCGTTGTTTTATACCCTGAAATCAGCACATACTCCGAGCCTTTGCATATCTAGGAGTCGGTTCTGTGAACCATTTGATGGGCCAGTCTTCTTGAGCTTTAGCTGCTCGGGCGTTCTACCTATGTTGTTTTTTAGGTAATACAGATGATGCATATGAGTTGCCTGTTGGTGTACTACCCGGGACTTCTACATCCTAGAGGGCTGGTCTTCTCGATGGGAAGCCTAGCCTTTGTCGCTGTGTTTGTGTTTGGCTACGTGATTATCCGGATGGGCTCGGATTAATCACCTTCGCATGTATGATTGAGATGTATATTTTTAGACGTTAATTTCCGCTTCCGCGTGATCAGAACTTAACTTGTTTAATTTTTGTTGCACTAAACTCTGATGTAAATGATGATACTTTTAGCTATGTAATATTTGAACCCCGATCGTTGTTGTATTATCTTGTGTCCGCTTAACCAACACCTCGGGAATCACGATCCGTGGGTCGGTCTGTCTTAGCAATAGAGAGGGGGAGTGGCGTTTTCTTTAAACAAAATGAAACTCTTAAGAGCCGCAAAGGGGCTTCCTTTTTTTATTAGAAACATTTTCACTTCGTTCCGAGTGATTGAGAGGGGGAGTGGCGTTTTCTTTAAACAAAATGAAACGCTTGAGAGCCACAAAGGGGCTTGCATTTTTCGTTCGAAACGGTTTCACTTCACCCCGAGCAATTGAGAGGGGGAGTGGCATTTTCTTTAAACAAAACGAAATGCTTAAGAGCCGAAAAGGGGCTCGCATTTTTCGTTCAAAACATTTTCATTTCGCCCCAGCTGATCGAGAGGTGGGAGTGGTGTTGTCTTTAAGCAAAACGAAATGCATAAGGGCTACCAAGGGGCTCACATTTTTTGTTTAAAATGTTTTCACTTCGCCCCGATGGATCGAGAGTAGGGAGTGGTGTTTCCTTTAAAGAAAATGAAACGCTTGAGAGCCACAATGGATTTGCGTTTTTCATTCGAAACGGTTTCACTTTGTCCCCAGCCGATCGAGAGGGGTGAGCGGCGTTTTCTTTAAACAAAACGAAACACTTGAGAGCGACAAAGGGGCTTGCATTTTTTGTTCCAAACAGTTTCACTTCGCCCGAGCGACTAAGAGGGGGAGTGGCATTTTCTTTAAACAAAACGAAATGCTTAAGAGCCTCAAAGGGGCTTGCTTTTTTTCATTCGAAACATTTTTGTCGAGTCTTAAACTCGGCACTAGAACTACCCGGTCCCTCACGAGCGTGAAATTTGATGGTGCAACACAAGAAACACACAAGATCACGAGATTTGAGACAGGTTCAGGCCCCTCGATTGAGAGTAATTCCCTACGTCCTGTATGTTTTGTATTGTCTTTAGCAGATTGCTAATTGCGAGTTGACAGATTGTAGAAACTTGTCGTAAGTTGTGAGAACTTGTCCTTCTAGGGGTCCCTGTCCCCGCCTTATATGTCCGGGGAGGCAAGGTTACATGCAGAATACTAGTCGGTTACAAGATATACATACTTAGAAACTCTATCTCTAAGCTTCCTTATCAATTGATAGTCCTACTCGGTCAGTCTTGTATTTTCCTTGGAGATTAAGTCGGTCTTGTTCTCCACCTCTGTTTCCATACCGGTGTATGGAACCTTCGTTATTCCATACCGGTCCGACGCCACCCCGTGGGCCTCCCGACCAGTCTTATGTCTTCAATAGCCACCATGTCCTTGATAAATCATTCTTCCGGTCAATGTATACCCGTAAGGTAACTCTACGACAATTTATACTTCGCCCACTGCGACTAAGAGGGGGGGGGGTGTTGTCTTTAAACAAAACGAAATGCTTAAGGGCTACCAAGGGGCTCACGTTTTTTGTTTAAAACGTTTTCATTTCGCTCCCCCCCATGATCGAGAGCGGGGAGTGGTGTTTCCTTTAAACAAAACAAGATGCTTGGGAGCCACAAAGGGCCTTGCTTTTTTTATTCGAAACATTTTCACTCTGCCCCCAAAGATTGAGAGGGGCGAGTGGCGTTTTGTTTAAAAGCTTAATAAGATGCCAATTCTTTTTGCATAAAACTTTATTTTCTTGCACAGAAACCTAGGTAAAATATTTGACCATTGCAAAGTTCATGTTTCAAGTATTCCAAAACATTTTAGTTTGCATTGTTCTCATTTTTATTTTGGGAGATATGAATTTGTTTAAAGTAGAAAACAGATTTATCATTTTCTAGATTTAGGCTGTGTGAACAGTAAAACAAAATCAGAGCTCATGTATATCTTTGGATCTTCTATTTCCCTAGGCTAGGGCTGTGATTGGAGCATGAGAGATGGTTGCAAAAGATGGATAAGGAAGTGATACAACCATGCTGAGCTAAAGTTCAAGAAAGAGCTCACCGGAGAAGCAAAAATCAATGGTGAAACTAGAAGTAGTGTTCATACCATACCTAAGGAAGTCCAAGTGAAGCCTTTTGCTGCCCTTGCTCATGCCATGGTTCACCATGGCATGGAGTTTGAAGGTCAGTAGCCATGGTGGTTGTTCTTGGAGAGGAGAAGAAAAGAGGAAGGAGATGGAGACTTGACTTGGATCTTGACCAAAGAGATGTTGAGAGAGTCTCTGGACGTGCTACTGACCTTTGGCTGGTTACTTGGTATATTGCTTGGTAGAGAAGGAAACAAAGAGATAAGAAAGGAAGTGGGTCCTACAAGTTGGAAAAATCTGCCAACCTTACTGTTGTAGTCAAGAGCAAGTCAACGTGATTTTTGTTGGGGTTGCCAATTTTTGTGGTGGTGTAGAATGAAATTTGGAACAACTTTTATATAGAACTTTTCTTGAGATTCGGCTTACAAAAAGTAATAAAAATCCTACACCACAAACTGTTTTCTGATTTTACTGAATTTGTAGGGCTATTTAACCTTTACCAAAAATTATGGTAACATCACTAAAATTCCTATTTTTGAATACCCTTCATGATTATGCAAAAATATTGGCATGGTTATGTTAACATTTTTGAAGTGTGTGCATAATAACCTATAGGCAATATTGAGAGCACCTGCATATGAGTTAAATATTGCAATATGGCTATATGTCATTCTATGCACATTTTAACATAGCAACTTATAAACAGCAATTAAGCAATAAAACACTTCTAAATAAAATCATCATGATGAAACATGAGTTTTCTTATGATTGAGCACCAGAAGCAAATATGGAAATGAATTTACATAAGGTTTTCTTTTTGCAAAGTCAAGGCAACTTTTAGTTTACTTAATCATTAATGTCGAAATAACATAAACATGCCCAAGTGCATCAGATTCATGCATGATATGATTAAATACTCCAAATTAATGGTGTGTTCAAACTTGGTGAAGATTTATGTACAAAACCATTTTATTTCAGTCCATTTTAGGGCTTAACGTGAAGCATTCTTAACTGGCCTAAAACTCAACTTTTCACCACAGAACTTGGTTAAACCACTAAGGGTCATGTAAAGTACATTTCCCAAGGATTCCAAAGAGTGTTTATTTACATCATTCTGATCTGTGTAGAAAAAGTTATGAAATTTCACCATAGAACTTGGTTAAACCACTACGGATCATGTAAAGTACATTTCCCAAGGATTCCAAAGAGTGTTTATTTACATCATTCTGATCTGTGTAGAAAAAGTTATGAAATTTCACCACAGAACTTGGTTAAACCACTAAGGGTCTTTAAATAAAATGAAATGCTTAAGAGGGACAAAGGGGCTCACATTTATCGTTTGAAACATTTTTGACTTCACCCCCAACGACCGAGCGGGTGGAGTGGCGTTGTCTTTAAACAAAACGAAATGCTTAAGAGCCGTAAAGGGGCTCACGTTTTTTGTTTGAAACTTTTGCACTTTGCCAATAGTGACTAAGAGTGTCGAGTCTTAAACTAGGCACTAGTACTACCCGGTCCCTCACGAGCGTGGAATTTGATGGTGCAACACACAAAACACACAAGGACGCGCGATTTTAGACAGGTTCAGGCCTCTCGATAAGAGTAATACCCTACGGCTCTGTATGTTATGTATTGCCTTTAGCAGATTGCTAATTGCAAGTTCTCATAGCCTTTTCGGGGGTCCCTGCTCCGCCTTATATATCCGGGGAGCTAGGGTAACAAGCATAGTCCTAGTCGGTTACATAGATTACATATTCGGAAGTTCTATCTCTAAACTTTCTATGTTAATTCAGAGTCGTAACAGACTACAAACTACTCTTTTACTTGTTGCTCAAGTCATCATATGCCGGTCTTGACGCCCCTTATTTTCATACCGGTATATGGAATGTTTTGTTATTCCTTACCAGTCAGGAACCACTCTGTGGGCCCTCTTTGCTAGTCCAATCTTCATTGATCTACCACCGTATCGCCAATTATCCATTCCTTTATCATCTGGATACTCGTAAGGTAAGTATACGACAAGCAGCCCCCGAGTAATTTTTGATTTGACCTTGAATAAGACCGACCAGTCTTCTGCATGTTGGTCCGATTCCATGGTAAAATTAAAAAGAACTCCAATCTTATGCAATACTTCTTCTTTCTCCATGACGTTTTAAAAAGCCAAAAAATCAGTATTTTGTCCTCTAAACCAGCTAATTAGGTATGTAAAAACAAAAGTATTTTCCTTCTCGGTGCACCGATTAGGTGCACCCAATTGGGTATAGCCCCCGACTCTTGAATCATTTGAACTCCTTTGAAATAATGCAAGAGTCCACTAGTTGATTCTTCATTATTTCCTTCAATACACTACAGATTGTTCCTTTCAATTTCCTTTGTTTTCCATTCCTCGAGATCTCTGCAGATTGCTCTTGAACATGGTGCACCGGTCACGTGCACCTAATTAGGTATAGCCCCGACCCTTGTATCATTTGAGGATCGCAAATAATGCAAGAGTCTTTCTTGAGAGACTATGCTTTATCATTTTCCATCAAATCATATTCGTCTCAAGCAATTCCTGCCAAGAACATATTTTTCGGACCGCTCGAACCGGTCATGCCGCATATCCGTTAAAGATTCATACCCATATTGATGTAACAGACCGCTTAAATCAGTCTTAACTTTAATGTACTTAGTTAATTTTAACTAAGAACCAAAATCCTGGTTGATCGGACCAGTTTGTTCCCTACATACTCACATCGACTCGAGTCTCCAAGCCCTATAATCAGTCGGATAATTAACATCCATAGCCTAAGGCAACCATTAAAATCGAGTTAGGCAAGATCAAAATTATCTTCGATCTAACTCTTTCATACCGCCAAATAATGAAATTCGATACTATATTAATCCAATATCTGAAAATTTCATATTTCGGACCGCTTTTTTATTCACAAAAAATCTCTCACGATTTTAATAATCATGGTGACTTATCCTTATGGCCGTTAGGTCATAATTGCACAATCAAGCCACCAATCTTTAATGTTAATTTCATTGGGCTGTAAAAAATGGCCCAATAACTTTCCAGCTCCGAGCCCAGCTCGGGTACCTATAAAAGAATACGAAAGGTCGACCTAGGCAGATTTAGGGCTGCGAAGTCGGGCATAGACGTAAGTTGCTTCTTTCCTATTTACATTTAAGAAATTCCCTTTTAATACCAGTCCACACCGATAACCTTTCCTTATATTTTTGCGTCTTCTTCAAAACTCGCTGCAGGCAGGATGCGGACGCTTGAGTATCCGAACGGAGGTCAACACATCGACCAAAATGAACTGGACTTGAAACAGCTATCTAGACCGTCCCTAGGAGGATCGGAGAGCACTCTAAGATGGTTGCCGCATCGGGGGGAGGACACATTGCTGCTATAATCCAGTCTTGGACTCCGGTCGAAGATTGCGATTTTAACTTCATCGAGAGAAGGTGCTCACCCAAATACAACCGAAGACCGGTTTAATGAGTTGAAAAATTCACTCATAGATACTGTTTCTGAACTGATCGAGGATGTTCCTCCGGATCCCGTGACACCCCTACCTTGCAAAGCAAGAGGGATTGTCGCACAGGACCGCCTCAGGAGACATCCGACGAAGCGGACATCATAGCACATACCCAGATGATACATTCACCATTTACAAAGACATATTTAGTGTACATGAGTAGAACATTTTACATATGATCTTCAAGTGTTACAATACATAGAGTTCAAATTCTGATTTTTACATCTCTTTAGTATATATGCGGAAGCGTAAATTAATCTTGACAATAGTTGCCTAAAATGTAACACATCAAGCCCGTAGATGTGCCCATTCTTCTCAACAGCTCACCTGCACAAAAATGTTAACAACAAAGCCCTGAGTATCTAATATACTCCGCAAGTCTTACCCGACAAAAGTGGTTTCTAAAACCGACTCCTAACATGCAGGGGCTGATCGGGTTTGCTGGAATTAAATTGCAAAAACAGCACCTACATTAATTTCTAATTCCAACTTTTAGCCATATTAAAAGGGTTATGACATGAATATAAAATTTAGTGAGCAGGACCTAGCAATATAAGGTTGCAAAGCAATATTAAAATACTTCAAATCAGCAAATATATCATCATGTTCACTACTTACTACGATGCGATCTGCTCGAGACAAGAGGTACTCAATAACCGCGAGGGACGGCGATATATATCGATTTACATCCTGCAGGAGAAACCCAAGTACACGACATACGCATCATTTAAGAACACGTATGGCCACCGTTCACGAGATCACTATAAGGTCGATACGACTCCCACCTCTCCCAAGTAATACGTCCCCACATGCGATGCCCACGACGGAGCCATCGAAGGGTAGACCGCATACTCGTCCATTCACATGACCCGGGATGCCACCATCAATCAACATCTCAAAAGAATGGTGGGGTACCGTCCAACCCTACAGTTGCTCAAGCTACTAGGTTTCCCAGTACCCATAATAAAGGTATGCACTTGATACACAACTCAATTCTTGCTCGCGGAGTCACATGGTCCTCAACCGACACGCACGGGGCTATGGCGAACATAGGCGAACCTTGCCACCGCATCCTACACATGCATTTCCCCGTACGGTCTCAATTTCATAATTCTCATGTGAGAGATAACAATTGAATAAACCTATACCGAGAGGTCTCCGTACCACTCGGTGTTGCTACCGATGACTCCTTACTAAGCATAGCATTTCTAACGGCAAAGGATTATACCTATCCAATAAGACCATAGGCATAAAGGGATAATAATGCAACTACGGTTACTATCAACTCCTGAAACTTAAATGCACAATACATGACATCATCACATGTGAAGTAAAGAAAAACTTTTAAAAGCGTGGGTTATGCACCGGGGCTTGCCTTGGGGCTGGTTCGAGGTTAGTATCCACAACGGTGTTTAGCTCAACATTGATCTCCTCGTGGTTGCCTTCCTCGGTCTCGGGTCCTAGACGAATGCAATGCAATGCACGAGCATAGGTGAACACATAGATATTATTATGCATGAAACTTTCTCAATAACTATCTATCATAACAATATGCTCATGACATGATCGTGGTTATGCATGAAAAAAAGATGCTTGCATATGGGTGAGAAATTATAATTCATTTCAAGTATACCAACTTCTAATTAAACAAAACGTAGACTAAGCAACACATAGGCATTTTATTTAGAAGTAAAGAGAAGGAAATTCTTCTTTCCTAACTAGAAAAACATGGCATGACAAGAAACATGTAAATGTTTAACTTGTTAATATGGCATGAGGCTATATATGGGTATAAACATGTGTCAAGATAACATAAGCACATTACTTGTAACTCTAAGGAAAGTAACATGCCTTTCGTGCTTAACTAAGATCATGTACAAGCAAGCATTTAATTTCTTAACTTGCCATTATGACATATAAATATGTTGCAAAACTATAGTAAGGCATTTGTACATAAAAATTTATTTATTAGAAATCAAGCTTACGATTGCCTAAGTGTAATTATAAGGTTATATTACAACTTGTAATTATCAAAATTGTTTAACAAGGTTCTTGAGGGTAATAAAATACAACGACTCTTTTGTGAATAGATAATACCACATGAAGTATTTTCACCAAACATCATAATTAAGTATCATGTATGTAAAACAAATTTATAATGACTGATATGTAGAGAGGGTTATTTATGCAATCTACTGTAAAAATACAAGGAAATTAAATATGGATCTTTTCATTATGAACACATATACCATGAAATGCACTAATATGAATGCCGGTGAAATTTAATGATCTAACTTTAGGTTCCATTTTAGCTCCTATTATTATTTCACAATGTAAAAGTTTTGAAACCTACTCAACAACATACCTAGTGGATAGTACGTTTTTAGTGGAGTCCACAGAAATTTGTGTGACAAAATTATCAGTTATAAAACTGGAGATATGGCCATAAGTTTTCTTAATCGGATTCATTATTCACTGATTTAGTAAATATATTTATATGTGTCAAACTGGAATATCAACTGAATTAGTGGATAGATACCAGTACAAGGAGTTTAACAAAAATTGTTTCATAAAGATCCGAACGGTAATTATTTTTTGGGTTAGATCCTAAAGTTAAGAGATTAACTAGTACAAAACTTTGCTAGCTTTTTCCTGCTTTTTACTGTAGCTTCGCGAACACAGGCGTTAAACGGCCATGCCGGCAACGGAAGAACGGATTTCGGCCTGCTCAGCTAGGAAATCAGAGCGGGACTGAGTTCAAAGGATGCACAAGGGAAAGAAGCACCTATTCCCATTGAAAGGGATGGTCCGGGCTCACCGGAAAATGGCCGGCGACGAGCGACGGGTCTTAGGGAGGTTCGGCGCTGCTGCTCGTCCAACTCAGGGAACCGGTGAAGGGGCTTCCAGGTCAGGGAGCACCGCAAGAGCACGAGGAAGACCGGCGGGGGCGTGATTTGGGTCGTTGGCAGCGGGAAGTAGGGGCTCACCGTGGAGGTGCATGAGCAATCACGGCCGGCGATGGGGATAAGTCGGGTTCCGATGAGGATACTGCAAGGTATGGCTTGGGCACGAGCAAGATGTTGCGCTGGGTTCTTGTGACACCTCTACAGGTAGGATTGGAGCTCGAGCTTGCCTCAGATGCACGAATCGGCCATGGGGGCCGTCAGATGCACGAACAGGAGAATTTCTTCGATTGGCTGCTGCTCAACGGAGAAAGGGAGAACGGGGCAGAGCTGAAGATTCACTGGTGTTCGCAGAGAGCCTAGGAACATTTCGTGGAAGCTGGAATGGCTGGAGCGGCGCTTATACAGAACGGAGCCTCGAGTTCGGCTTTTTACCCGGGCGGACAGAGCCTTCGCCGGCAAGGAACGAAGACCGCCACAGTGGGTCAAAGCGGGTCGATTACTGACGCGTGGGAGGAGCAAGCAGGACACAAGGATGGTGGACGGCCTAATCTGCCCGGACGGCATGGGCCCCGGCGACCGCGGTGGCTGGCAGTGGCCCTCGCCACTGTAACGATATTGCATAGCTGTTTGACAAAATTCCTCACTAGCGCTCTTTCTCTGGTGCTCTCTGTTCCAGTCAAGAAAGGGGTCTTCCCGATTTTTGTTGGCATTGCCAATTTTTGTGGAGGTGTGGAATGAAATTTGGGACAACTTCCGTTATTGGCAAAAGTTCGAATTTTGCTCACAAAAATTCTTAAAAATCTTTGAACCACTACTGTTTTTCTTCCTTAACTGAATTTTTGTGGGGGTTTAACCATTGCTAACAATTCTAGAAAAATGCTCCAAAGTTCTCTCTTGATATGCTCCACAATCTGGTGTAAAAATATAGACATCTTCTTGTTGAAAATTTTGAGGTTTGGCACAAGCTAGTTTGACTAAAATTTGAAATTCAAATTCAAACCTAGCCACTTTGATTTAATTCCTTTTCACTTGGGAATTTGGAAATGCAAATCTTAATATTGTGCCATTGTTCACATGTACTATGATGTCACAGATCCAACGGGTGTCCCTCTAAATGAAGCTGTGGCATTCCCGTTTTGGATCAAGATGCTCAAGATGCAGTTGCCGCCTCTAGACAATCAATAGAAGATGAGTTCGAAGATCTTGACGTAGATTTATTGCTTTCTTCTTCCGACTCTAAAGGCACGATTGATGATAGACTGGTAGAAGATCCTAAGATCGGCGATACTGGTGATTCCAGTAGTCCTGCCCATAGTCGTTTATCATAAGACCAGTCTGTTATCAATCTGAACAAACAGTTTTATCATAATACTATGTAATTTAAATTATTATCCTTTTAATCTCGATGAAGTTTTAATGTCTTCTCTTTCCTTTTAGTAGTGGTACCAAAAAATTACCATCTTATTTCTACTAGTTAAATTTTATATCTAAGCAACGATGGTTGTTTCAGCTTGGACCAACTACGATTGAATACTGGCTCTAATCAGCACATATCACAATACATAGCAGTAGCTTACTTTAACAAGATGATGCTACATAGAAAAAACAACCAGTCTTTAAGCTTTACGATCACGTAATATCACAGACTGCTCTTAAAATAGCAGCCTACAGACCAGTATTCGAAAGAGATGCTTAAAATTTCCCTTCCTAAATATGCCAGTCGAAGCTAAAAACGACGACTATCAATCTCATAGACTGCTCTTAATACAGCAGCTCTTTGACTAAATGACTGGTTCTATTATTTAAGAATATCATAATATCACAGACTGCTCTTAATACAGCAGCCCCCGACTCGATAAGTTAGTTCGAAATTAAAATATCGAGACACAAAAAAAAGGACACATTCATATCGGACATAAAGAATACTTTAATATATTATGGAGGAAATTACAAGAAAATCTTTAAGTATAAAAACGACGAAGTTGATCAATATTCCAAGAATATGGAATTTCCTCTTCCTCCAGGGTCATAGGCCTATAAGCCCCGGTCATAAGCCTATAAACCGATTTAACCCGAAAAGGTCCTTCCCGGACCGGTGACAACTTATGTCTGTTCTTGTTGGACTGAATCTTCCGAAGCACCAAATCTCCTACTTGAAATTCCCGCGTGCGCACATTGCGATCATGATATCGACGCAGCCCCTTATGATATTTAGCTGCTTGAATCAAGGCATGATCTCGTAACTCTTCCGCGGCAATCAACTCGACCTGACGCTGGTCTTCATACTTCTCTTCATCATAATACCGCACTCTAACCGACACCATATTCACTTCCGTAGGCAACATGGCTTCGGATCCATAGACCAAATAAAAAGAAGATTGTCCTGTAGCCCGGCTAACGTTGGTACGTAATCCCCAAAGCACCCAGGGCAATTCCTTAACCCACTTCCCGCATACGGCTTCAAGCGGTAAAAAATTCTAGGTTTAAGACTAGTTAAAATCATTCCATTGGCTCGCTCCACTTGTCCATTACTCCGGGGATGTGAAACCGAAGCATATTGTATCTTAACTCCCATACTTTCAGCGTAATCCTTGAAAAATTCTGAAGTGAATTGAGGCTCATTGTCGGTAATGATACCGTGCGGGACACCAAAACGTACGAAGATATTCTGTAAAAACTTGATCTCCCGAGCGGTGGTCGTATTGGTGACAGCTTCCGCTTCAATCCATTTGGAAAATTTATCAACTGCCACAAAAATGTGTGTAAACCCTCCTGGCGCCTTTTTGAATGGTCCGACAATATCCAATCCCCAAGTTGAAAAAGGCCAAGTCATCGGAATTATCCGTAATTCATGAGCCGGAGTATGAGGTCTGTCGAGCGAAGAATTGACATCCTTGGTAATTTTTAACTACCGTATGTGCATCATCGGTAGCTGTAGGCCAATAAAAACCTTGTCCGAACACCTTCCCGACTAGTGTTTTTGAAGAAGCATGATTGCCACAAATCCCCTTATGAATATCTTCAAGCAATTGAACACCATCGAGACCGATATGTACTTCATCAAAATATTAACTCCATGTCGGTAAAGTTCTCCTTCAAGAATTAGATAACTTCGTGCCCGGACTTCCAGTCTTTGCTTCTCAACCTTGTCTTCCGGAGTTTTTCCAGATTGCAAATATTCAACATACGGAGTGCGCCAATCAGAATCGATGATCATAACCTCCGGTAATTGGGCCCCTTGTTGTAAGACCGCCTCCTCGGTCGTTGCTTCTAAGACCGCTTCCTCAGCCTTGGTTTCCAAGACCGCTTCCTCAGCCTCTATGTCTTTAATAGTAGCTTTATGATCCATTTTAATGGATGGCTTATTCAATACCTGAAGAAAAACACCAGGCGGGACTCGCTTGTCTCGAGGATCCCAATCTAGCTAACTCATCCGCAGCAGAATTATTTCTGCGCAGTATATGAGAAAACCATAGGCCATCAAACTTGTCTTCAAGCTTTCTTACCTCTTGACGGTAAGCTATCATATGATCATTATAAGCATCCCATACCTTGTTAACTTGACTGATCACAAGCATCGAATCACCATATATATCTAATCGCTCGACTCCTAATGAAATAGCCACTCGAAGTCCATGAAGCAAAGCCTCATACTCCGCGGTGTAATTTGAAGCACTAAAATGCATTTGCAATACATATCTTAGTGGCTTTTTCTGTGGGGTAAGAAGTACAACCCCAGCCCCGCGCTCGAGAGCTGTAGGGACCCATCAAAAAACATCTCCCAATATTCCAAAGTCCGAATCGCTCGCGGGACTTGCATCTCTACCCATTTAGTAATAAAATCAGCCAAAGCCTATCCCTTAATGGCCGACCGTGAAGAAAAGGTAATCTCATATTGTCCAAGTTCTATAGCCCATTTGGCAACTTGGCCAATAGCTTCTTGATTACGTACGATATCCCCAATGGCAAACCCAGTCTTGACCTCGATGGGATGCATTTGAAAATAATGTTTTGACTTCGAAAGGTTATCACCACGGCATATATCAATTTCTGTAATCGGAGATATCGCATCCGAGACTCGGTAAGGACTTCACTTACAAAATATACCGGATGTTGTACCAATTGCAGATGTCCTTCCTCCCTCCGGTCAACCGCTAATACCGTACTCACAACATGAGTAGTTGCAGATATATATAATTGAATGGTTTCATCAGGTTCGGAGGTACTAAAACCGGCGGATTATCGAGGTATTCCTTGAATTGATCAAACGCGGCTTGCGCCTCATCCGTCCACTTGAACTTGTCCTGCTTCTTGAGCAGTTTAAAGAACGGAAGGCCCCCGACTCCTAGTCTTGAAATGAATTCGATCTCCGGACAACTTCGTACATCCTTCAAACAGCTTGGAGGTTTCATGTTAACAATCGTCCGAATCTTTTCTGGATTAGCTTCAATACCTCACCATGATACCAGATATCCCAGTAATTTTCCGGAAC
Source organism: Chloris gayana (assembly GCA_031894775.1). Taxonomy (NCBI): domain Eukaryota; kingdom Viridiplantae; phylum Streptophyta; class Magnoliopsida; order Poales; family Poaceae; genus Chloris; species Chloris gayana. The sequence continues at coordinate 98,428 of JAUNZO010004746.1, forward strand.
GAACTCCAAATACACATTTTCCAGGATTGAGTTTCATGAAAAAACTCCGCAGATTATCGAAGGTCTCTGCCAGGTCGGAGAGAAGATCTTCGGTTTTCGGGATTTCACCACTATGTCATCGACGTAAGCTTCTGCGTTCGTCTCAAGTTGCGAATCCAAACAGCGTTGTATGCCACGCTGGTATGTGGCGCCTGCATTCTTTAATCCGAACGACATCGTTGTATAGCAATATGCTCCGAAGGGGGTGACAAACGCGGTCTTTATCCGGTCCTCAACCTTCGGGGAATTTGATGGTATCCCGAATAAGCGTCAAGGAAGCAAAGACGCTCGCAGCCAGCGGTCGAATCAATAACTTGATCAAGTTGAGGCAGCGCGAAAGCATCTTCGGGACAAGCCCTGTTGAGATCAGTATAATCAACACACATTCTTAACTCTTTAGTATTCTTTTTTGGTACAAGGACCGGATTGGCAAGCCGATCTAGATGGTACACCTCCTTAATGAACTTAGCTGCTAATAATCTAGTTAATTCCTTCTTAATCGCCTCCTTACGGTCTTGAGCAAACCTTCGGAGCTTCTACTTAACCGGCTTCGCATCGAACGCACCAACAGTGCGTGCTCAATCCTCTCCCTAGGGACACCGGACATGTCGGAAGGTTGCCATGCAAAGATATCCCTATTTTCCTGGAGGAAAAGAATGAGCGCGCTTTCCTATTTGTCCCCCAAGTCAGCGCCTATATGGGTGACCTTGGAGGTGTCTAACTCATCAAGCTGAATAATCTTGGAAGCACCCGCATCGAGTCTTCGGTTTCTCCTTAGCGATCTTCTTGGTCGGAGCTTCTTCCGACCCGCGCCTGTGCTTCTAGATTTTCAGCCGTTTCTCTAATTTCTCGACGTTCTTCCTCCGAATTGACCCGAGTAGCTAACTCGGTGCTATGTACTTCACAAGCGTAAGCGGTCTTGATGTGAGACCGGAACGATAAGACCTCATTTGGTCCTGGCATCTTCAACATCAAATACCGGTAATTGAGGATGGCCATAAACTTCGCTAGAGCCGGTCTTCCTAGTATAGCATGATATGTTGAATCCATGTCAGCTACCTGGAAGATAATGTTCTCCCTTCCGTAATTCTCCTTCGTCCCAAAAGTCACCGGCAGAGAAATCTGCCCCAAAGGATAGCTGTTTTGACCGGGTATTATACCATGAAACGGTGAAACGCTGCGATCCAAGTCCGCCACGTAAAAGGCCAAGCTCCGGCAGGGTTTTAGCAAAAAGGATGTCCAAGCAACTTCCCCCATCAATGAAAGTTCTCTTTAATCGTACCTTTTGGACAATTGGAGCTAGAACAAGCGGATATCTACCAGCTTTAGGGAGGACCTCCGGATGATCAGCTTTGCTGAATGTGATCGGTACCTCCGACCATCGTAGATATTCAGGGGTAGCAGGAGCAATGGCGTTAACCTCTCCGAGCGCCAACTTCTGCTTTCGCTTTGACTCATACGCATCCGGTCCTCCGTGGATGAAGTTCACCTCTCTTGCTGGCTCCCGAAAGCATCCTCATCTTCGTTATCATCATGCTCCTTATCTTTGCCCTTATCATCCCGCCGGTTCCGATGTCCGGACCGGGGTGCTACCTTTAAAGCGAACCGAGCGAACGGTCTTAACAGAAGCATTCCTTGGCCTTATGTTTCCCATTGTGAATCATGTAGGGACCTTCCGAGTAGTGTGTCAAACGAAAGTCGTTCATTCGGGCCCCTCTTAGGAGGTGCCGGTCGATCCCCTCCATGAGATTGGTCGACAGCTGCAACAAGATGATCTGCCTTGTGCTTATTATTCTTGGATCCAGATCGGTTGCCTTGGTCATGCTTTGGCTCCTTCCCTTTGTTCCCGCGCAAATTGACCATGTTTGATTCTCCAGCAGCATAGTCATCGGCTATCGTGAAGCACTCGACGCCGTCATGGTAAGGTTTCGATTACGCCTTCCAATCTTGTGGACCAAAGCTTCACTTCGGATGCCAGTTTGAAACGTCGCAATTATCTCGCTGATCGGGAACATTGGAGATTAAGGCCTTCTTATTGTATAAACGATCGATGAACTCGCAGAACGTCTCATCGGGCTTCGCTTCAGCTCGTTGAGGTCGAAGTAGTTTCTTGGCTTCTCACAAGTCGCGTGAAAATTCTCAACGAACTTTTTGGTGAGGTCGCCCCAAGAAGAAATAGATCTCTCGGGTAGACATTGTAACCACAAGTGTCTAGCTCTGCTCCATGCACATGGGGAGATAATTTGCTAACACAAAAGTATCTCCTCCTACCGATTGGATGGCGGTAGTATACATACGAAGCCACTCAACAGGAGGTGCTTTACCATCATATTTATCAATGGCCCCAGGCTTAAACCCTCTAGGGTATTTGCAAATACGCAGGTCCAGCATAAAAGCCGGGATTATGGAGTACTCATCGTCTTCCGGAACGGTCCATACCGGCGACGGCGAGCGCCGACCGGGCTAATGTCGGTAGTTGCGGTCCCCATCATCATCAAAGTAGACATAGTAGCGATCGTCCTGGTTTTTGGTTCCCCAACCGTCATGACGATCATTGTTGCCTTGCTCCTTGGGCTGTGGAGGAGGAGGTGGAGGAGGACGCGGCAGCGCCGCACGACGGTCGTTATTGTTTTTCGGGGCTCCCCGTCTCTATCTCTCGTTGTCTCGTCTCCGTCGATCTCGGTTATCTCGTTGATTGTATCTTCTTGATCGGTCATCATGATGAGCATAGCGATTGTCGTGCCCTCAACGATCATCGCGTGGAGGATTTCCGCCGGGGGCGGCACTCGAAGCAGCCGGCCCATGCCTAGTCGAACTAGTTATGCGTGGGTAGGGAGGAGCAGGATCTCGCGGACGATCATCCACATGACCGGTCCGTCGTCGCTCATCTTCTTCTCGTCTCCTGCGTTCCTCCACTCTCTCTCGCATGACGGTCGATAAGCACATTACGAGCGTCCCAATTACCATTAAGCGGTATGCACAAGTCGTGATCCGGAGCACGTTCGTGTTCGTCCGCGATTAGGGTATGTCGAGGTCCAATTCTTCCTCCGGAAGAGGCTCCTTCAGACCGGGCTCTTGCGGACTGCTCCGAGTGAGAATGCGACCGATCGGAAGATTCAGCTCGTCGTGGACAAGCTGGTTAGTTTGTAAAGCGGCCGCATTCACTAGGCTCGGAGCATGTTGTAGCCCGGCGTTGAGTTGAACATCTCCTCCGGGATTGTCTCAAGAATCCGCTTTACCCCCACAATGTTGTGGATCGGTGACGTGAAGACTCGGGCGCCATCAATTCGATCTCCATGGAGCCCAAGTTCAATGCCCTGCTAGAAGAACGATGGCGTCTACCACCGTGGCATCCGCGTCGGCTATTATAGCCTCGGCGACGTTTCCGCCGGGTCTCCGGACTCGCTCCGATAGTGGTCCAATGAGCGGGTGCAGCCGTGGCAGGAATACCTCCTCCATCTTGACCGGTGCCAACGATGCTTGCTCGAGGGTTTGCATTCGAAGCTCGTGGAGGTGGATCTTCCAAGCTCTGTCCCGTCCGCTTCACGCCGGCGACGGTTTCCTTAGTCTCTCGCCATCCTGGCCTCTTCAGCAGCAGCTTCCTCGGGGTGAATTATTGAAGAATTGGGCCAGTCATAAACACTTGGAAGAAGGCGGAAGATCCTTCCTCGAAGTCGTTATCAAGCTCGAATGAGCTGCTCATTGTCACGGACCAGGTACCGGTCCAAGCGTAAGCGGTCCGATGATTCGCGCTAAAGCCGTGTCGGTCCCGCTGGGTTTCATGTATGAGGTTTCGACCGTGTCGGTGATCGCGCTTCGAAGCTGCGGCTAGATCACGAATCGGATTCATCAAGCGTAGCTTTCCGGCGGAATCGGCTTCGAAGTTGAGGTACCCGAAACAGATCTTGAAGCCGGGCGCAAAGTCGACGTCGAACGAAGATGCCATCGAACTCGCTAGGAACTCACCGGGACCCCTACCCGGCGTGCCAAATGTCGAGTCTTAAACTCGGCACTAGTACTACCCGGTCCCTCACGAATGTGGAATTCGATGGTGCAACACACATAACACACAAGGACGCTCGATTTTAGACAGGTTCGGGCCTCTCGATGAGAGTGATACCCTACGTCCTGTATGTTATGTATTGCCTTTAGCAGATTGCTAATTGCAAGTTCTCAAAGCCTTTTCGGGGGTCCCTGCTCCGCCTTATATATCCGGGGAGCTAGGGTTACATGCGAAGTCCTAGTCGGTTACATGGATTACATATTCGAAGCTCTATCTCTATACTTTCCTTGTTAATTCAGAGTCGTAACGGACTACAAACTACTCTTTTACTTGTTGCTGAAGTCATCATATGCCGGTCTTGACGCCCGCCTTATTTCCATACCGGTATATGGAATCTTCTCGTTATTCCATACTGGTAAGGAACCACTCTGTGGTCCCTCTTTGCCGATCCAATCTTCATTGATCTACCATCGCATCTCCAATTATTCATTCCTTTATCATCCGGATACCCGTAAGGTAAGTATACGACAAAGAGGTGGAGAGGCATTTTCTTTAAACAAAACGAAACACTTGGGAGCCACAAAGGGGCTAGCATTTTCGTTTGAAACTGTTTCACTTCACCCCGGCGACCGAGAGGGGGGGGTGGCATTTTCTTTAAACAAAACGAAATGCTTAAGAGCCACACAGGGGCTTGCGTTTTTTCATTCGAAACATTTACACTTCGCCCCTAGTGACCGAGAGGGGGAGTGGCGTTTTCTTTAAACAAAACAAAATGCATCGGAGCTGCAAAGGGGCTAGCATTTTTGGTTCGAAACGGTTTCACTTCGCCCCCAATGACTTAGAGGGAGGAGTGTCATTTTCTTTAAACAAAACAAAACACTTAGGAGCTACAAATGGGCTTGCATTTTTCGTTCAAAACGGTTTCACTTCGTCCCCAGTGATTGAGAGGGCGGAGTGGCCTTTTCTTTAAACAAAATCAAAAGCTTAAGAGACGCAAAGGGGCTTCCTTTTTTTCATTCGAAACATTTTCACTTTGTCCCGAGTGATTGAGAGAGGGGAGTGTTGTTTCCTTTAAACAAAACTAAACGCTTGACAGCCACAAAGGGGCTTGCCTTTTTCGTTCGAAACGGTTTCACTTTGCCCCCAACGACCGAGAGGGGGAGTGGCATTTTCCTTAAACAACATGAAACACTTAAGAGCCGCAAAGGGGCTTCCTTTTTTCATTCGAAACATTTTCACTTCGTCCCGAGTGATTGACAGAGGGGAGTGTCATTTCCTTTAAACAAAACAAAACGCTTAGGAGCTGCAATGGGGCATGCATTTTTCGTTCAAAATGGTTTCACTTCGCCCCCAGCGATTGAGAGGGGGAGTGGTGTTTTCTTTAAACAAAATCAAAAGCATAAGAGCTGCAAAGGGGCTTCCTTTTTTCATTCGAAACATTTTCACTTCGTCCCGAGTGATTGAGAGGGGGAGTGTGGTTTCCTTTAAAGAAAACAAAACACTTGACAGCCACAAAGGGGCTTGAGTGTTTCATTCGAAGCTGTTTCACTTCGCCTCTAGCGACCGAGAGGGGGAGTGGTGTTTTCTTTAAATAAAATGAAACGCTTAAGAGCCGTAAAGGGGTTTCCCTGTTTTCATTCGAAACATTATCACTTCGTCCCCGGTGATTGAGGGGGGGGTTGACATTTCCTTTAAACACAACGAAACGCTTGAGAGTCACAAAGGGGCTTGCATTTTTCATTCGAAACGATTTCACTCGCCCCTAGCGACCGAGAGAGGGTTGTGGCGTTTTCTTTAAACAAAATGAAGCGCTTAAGAGCCGCAAAGGGGGTTGCTTTTTTCATTCGAAACGTTTTCACTTCGCCCCCAACGAATGAGAGTGGGGAGTGGCGTTGTCTTTAAACAAAACGAAATGCTTAAGGGCCACCAAGGGGCCCATGTTTTTTTTTGTTTAAAACGTTTTCACTTTGCCCCGACCGAGAGCGGGGGTGGCGTTTCCTTTAAACAAAATGAAACGCTTGAGAGCCACAAAGGGGCTTGCGTTTTTCGTTCGAAACGGTTTCATTTCACCCGTGTTATATTTACTACATTCATATAAACAAAAATACAAGTTTGAAATAAAGTAGATATCAAACTCATAATATTTCCAACAATTACATCCTATGTTTAAAATTATTGAAATTGCTACTTGGATCACACGTTAACGCGGGTGTTGGACCTCTCTCAAATATTTGACGCAGGTGCCGATGCAAAAGAATATTTCACTAAAAGGGTGGCACTAGGACTGCACAAATGTACATTTTAATTTATCCATTTGATAACAAACACATGGTTTCTGAACTGGAGCCGCCCAAAACATGGCCAACCCAAATTGATTTTGAGCCTAAGTAGGATTCTCAGGTCACTACTATAGTTCCAACTACAACGCTAAACAATGCAAACAGTCCGCACCTCCTCTTCGGCTATATCTTATTTTATGTAATAAGGTTTACAACAATTAATAAAAGTCACTCCCTCCAACCAAAAATATAGTAGTTTGGGTTCATCCAAATTCAAACTGTAATAACTTTGATAATCCATGAAATAAAGTTTATAATAACTATGTTTACGCACGTAATAAAATTATCCAAGCAACATGGTTTCAAAGAGCATAGTACATACATGGATTTTATTATAAAAATGAATATCGAAAAGAATATAAATACACTTTTGAAGATATTAAGAATGATCATTTCTTATGTGATCAAACTTACCAGTTTCACAATTTAAGGAAATCACAAAAATAGAAAAAAACAACATGACACTCAACGAGTGAAAATATATATCAACACCTAGATGTAATAGAGTAGTATGGTTGATACAACGGAGGAGGCCACCAAGTTTGTCAATATCTAAATGCAAAAGCCACATAGAGTTTATAAAATCTTAAAGGCGTTGTTATATCCAATAGCATACAAGAATCGGTAACTTTTGAACGATGCATGTGGATCCAAATTGTGAACGACATTAGACAGGAAGGAACCTAGTACAAATAAAATCACTCAGCCTTAGAAGTTTGTTAGGAAATCAGTTAGTATTTGGAGGAAATCACTCCTTGTTAGAAGAAAATCAATCGGTATTAGAAGAAAATCATTCAATATATAGAAAAATCACTCAACATTAGACAAAAATCTCTCAGCATTACGGACAGCTTATAATGTGAGGGCAAAACAAAATATACTATGCTTAGTTATCTGGAACATCCAGGGTAAATCAGTAGTAAAAAAATTCACTTTCCAGTTTCCACATGTGTAGTACGAAAATGGAATTGTAACAAAAATAGAGGGAATAAAATAATTTGTCATAATAAGTACAGTAATATGATTTGCATGATCGAACCATCTCATGTTGCCGATGTTGCAAAAAGAAAGCGATCGTACGTTGCCCATGTTCCAATGGAATATTTCTACTATGGTAGCAAAATCAGGTAAATGTGATATCTAACATATCTCCGCTACATAGAGAAGCTGAAGATTACTGGAACAGAACATCGGCACAAAAAAAAATGACATAAATTTTTAGCTTTCCGAAAATCATGGAGGAAAATACAGTAAATTTCAAGAAGACATGTATCACCCATGCAACAGGCTAGAACAGAGGCCTGAGTCTAGGTAGTGTTTGGAGGACCAAATTTAGTACTCAAAATAGGAAGTATTTTATAAATCGCATGGAAGGTGGGATCTGGATTTCTTCCTACGTCTTTTGCTCTTTGGAAATCAATTAATGGGCATTGATCTCCTACCATTAACTAAAGCCTATTTGTAGGGTGGGTAAAGGAGAGGGGTTACTCACGCTGGGTGAAAAAGTCGGCATGCAGGTGACGGAACACAACTAAAATGATGTCAAAAGCGTTTCATGTAACACCGTTTGATATAGAAGGTGGGCCGGATCCTAATCTGATGGTTAAGAAAGGATTATATGGTTTAGATCAAGGGTATATGGAGTGGTGGGTAGATGATCGCAGGGTAACAGATAAAACGTAGAAAGTTTATTCTTTATAGTATAGATTTAGATCAAGGGTACATGGAGTGGTGGGTAGATGATCGCAGGGTAACAGATAAAACGTAGAAAGTTTATTCTTTATAGTATAGATATAGATAAACCAACACAAAAAAACAAATAATAAGGGATCTGATAATCATTTCCATTTCAGACGGTTATAAGAGGTTGAACTAAAGAGGTTTCGTACAACCGCATAAATAGATTGCTAATCTAAAAAATATAGCATGGATGTAACATGAAAATATAGCATGGATCTAACATGGAAACTGACAATTGGGAAAGAAGAAAACCTGGAAAACTATATGCTCCAAAAGGAACACTCTGAGTTACTTGTTCTCGTGTCCGTTGGCGGTAGTCGCGCATGTACATTCTCTTGTTTAGCCTTTTCTCCTATGAAAAGGGTGCAAAACAATAACAATAATATCAAATATTATTATTAGAATCAGAAACCAATAAAGGATAGGAGTACCTGATGTAATAGGGTTGCCATCAACATTTTCAGGCAGCCCACGCTTAACATTATGCGTATTCAATGGGCATATTTCTATCCCAATGTCATCAGTTTTCCTTGTTTTCTTTGGGCGGTTTTCTTTACCGATTGTTTTAAAAGCTTTGTTGCAAGAGTATATAGGCGCAACAACAACACCTGACTCAAAAATATAAAAGGTCAAACATCATAGGATTACATATTTCAGGATATTATTATTGTATCACATATAGAATCAAGTGTATGATATATTTGTGAAATAAGATGTTACAACCAACCTTTGTTTGGATCATAACAGTTTTTATTGTCCAGAGGTGTCCTCTGATTATCACCACTACTTGGAATTGCATTTTGACCGGACATGATGATCACCTGGGGGATTTTTTTTTACCATATCGAAAAAGGAGTCATCTAGAGAATCTCTAGATAAACAACCGTGCTGTGTAAAACCATATGTGCGCTATAAAACCAGAACAATGCTTGTGTATTGCCAGATATAAACCACAATTAGCTGGTATACGAAACTTCCACCGTTCTGATATTTTTTTCGCATATTATCCCTTGCAAGTACCAAACAACATCCAGCCACATCATTTACATTTTCAAAGTAAAATTGGTATACCTGGTCCCACAAAGATGAGATGCGGCGACGGAGACGGGACAACACCAGCACCAGCCGTAGGTGCAGATTAGTATCTTTCTATGCCGCGCACATCCACTCCTACCAGGCCGGCGTGGAGCTCGCCGTGGAGGCTGCCTGGCGCTCGCCGTGGAGCACGACCAGGCCGCCGTGGAGCAGGGCCCCCGTCGAGCTTGCCGTGGAGAGCGATCAGGCAGCCGTGGAGCGCAACCAGGTCGCTGTGGAGGTCATGGAGGTCGCCGTGGAGGCCGCCGTCGAGCTCGCCGTGGAGGGCGACCAGGCAGCTGTCGAGATCGCCGTGGAGACCGCCGTCGACCTCGCCGTGGAGCGTGACCAGGCCGCCGTCGAGCTCGCCGTGTAGCGCCACCAGGCAGGCGTGGAACAACCATAAATTTCGTGCGTGGAGGTCGTCGTCGATGATTTTCCTTCACCAACGCTGTCCGTTCCTCCGTGATGTTGTACCAAGAAAGGAAACAAAGTAAATTCCGTGCATGATGCTGTAGCAAGAAAGGAAACAAAGTAAATTTGGAAATAAATTAAATTCCGTGCGTGGTTACGGGTGGCTGGTGGGATTTTTTTCGCGGTGGGAGAGTTTTGGGTGAAAAAAGCTGGTTGGCGGGGGCAATGAGAGGCAGCATTTTGGCCTAATTTCGTGTAATATGTAATTGTAACCCCTAACTTTTGTGGGTCTAAAACGCAATCAAGGGTCAAGGATTAGTGTATCATCTTCATCCGATGATCCAGATTGTTGGGTATAGTACTTTGTGGGCGAGTAGATGGGTCACAGGAACTCATTCTTTATTGGTTTAGAAGAAGAAACGTTTTCACATCGCTCCGGTGACTGAGAGGGGGAGTGGCGTTTTCTTTAAACAAAATGAAACGCTTGAGAGTCACAAAGGGGCTTGCGTTTTACGTTCGAAACGGTTTCATTTCGCCCCGTGACTGAGAGGAGTGAGTGGCGTTTTCTTTAAATAAAATGAAACGCTTAAGATCCACAAAGGGGCTTTCTTTTTTCCATTCGAAACATATTCACTTCGCCCCCAGCGACTGAGAGGGGGAGTGGCCTTTTCTTCAAACAAAATGAAATTCTTAAGAGGCGCAAAGGGGCTTCCTTTTTTCATTCGAAACATTTTCACTTCGTCCCGAGTGATTCGGAGGGGGTGTCGGTTCGTTTAAACAAAACGAAACGCTTAGGAGCTGCAAAGGGGCTTGCATTTTTCGTTCAAAATGGTTTCACTTCGCCCCCAGCGACTTAGAGGGAGGAGTCGCGTTTTCTTTAAACAAAATCAAAAGTTTAAGAGCCGCAAAGGGGCTTCCTTTTTTACATTCGAAACATTTTGACTTGGTCCCGAGTGATTGACAGGGGAGTGTCGTTTCCTTTAAACAAAACGAAACACTTGACAGCCACAAAGGGGCTTGTGTTTTTTGTTCGAAACGGTTTCACTTCGCCCCCGACGACTCGGAGGGGTGAGTGGCATTTTCTTTAAACAAAATGAAACGTTTAAGAGCCACAAATGGGCTTGCTTTTCTTTTAATTCAAAACAGTTTCACTTTGCCCCCAGCGATTGAGAGGGGGAGTGGCGTTTTGTTTAAACAAAATGAAATCCTTCAAAGCCACAAAGGGGCTTGCGTTTTTTGTTCGAAACATTTTCACTTCGCCCGTAGCGACGAGAGAGAGGGAGGGAGCGGCGTTGTCTTTAAACAAAATGAAATGCTTAAGAGCCGTAAAGGGCCTCATGGTTATCGTTTGAAATATTTTGACTTCGCCGCCAGTGGATCGAGAGGGGGAGTGACGTTATCTTTAAACAAAACGAAATGCTTAAGAGCCGCAAAGGGGCTCACGGTTTTTGTTTGAAACGTTTTCACTTCGCCCATAGTGACTAAGGGTGGGAGTGGAGTTTTGTTTAAACAAAACGAAGTACTTGAGTGCCACAAAGGGGCTAGTTGTCACACCCGGTTTTAACGAACAAAACCGAATGCAGCTATATGCGTGCCCGGGATCAAGTTTCACGCACATAGGACAAATAATATGGTAAAAGAACAATATTTTTATTAATTTATTAAATAATTACATCAAGCACCCATAAGTATAAAATAAAGATTACATTGCAGCGGAATAATCTAAGTGTCGGTGTCCTTCAACTCCCACAGGCAGCCTACCGGAAGACCACAAGCCTAACTCTTCACTCCTTCTCTTCATCCAAAGTCCACCCTTGTACTTGGCTTCGTTCAGCAGCAAGATTTGCAAAAGAGGGAAGCAATAACGTTTGAGTACATTACATACTCAGCAAGTGGGGGAAAAGATGACATGCTTGGCTAATTCAAGAAAGGCTTAACACGAGGTTTCTTGTATAGAGCAGCTATGTCTAATTTATTAATTAAGCAACCTATTTACTAAGTGTGAGGTTCACTCCCAAATCCAATCATAATCCAGCGTCACCATCCGATCCATCATATCCAACATGTCCCTCTCATAACCACCCATCCATGCCCCCTAATCGAGTGAGGACTTCTAGGTCGCTCTTGACCCGGAGCACGGTTGTCATGACAGTTTTACACTTTGCAGAGGTTGTACCACTTTACCCACAAGTCGGTGATTTCGTCCCCTATTGCCGGGTGGACTAGAGTCTCCATGTTGCCATGGTAGCTAGCCACTTGTATACTTCCTTAGGTATGCTGCCAGGAGATCACCGCAAGACATTTCATTAGGCTCTTCTCCAAGATCGTATGTGGCCACTAAGGTTTCACCGGTAGGAGACTACCACTCCGGTACGTCCTCCTAAGGGCCCCTTCTTGTGCCTTGCGAGTCTTGGGACGACCCGTCGGTCCTTGCTCCTCATCGCCCATCCCACCAAATCTAACAATACTAGGAGAGTCCCCTAATTACCGAGTCAAGCCTACCCATATCAGCCTTGTGTTGGCACGAAAGTCCTGGGTGAATCGCTCCAAGAACATGTCCTTAAATCTACAGCAAGCATGCCACAAATCACCATGTGCCCTCGGCACCAACCATCACATATCACTTGCTTAGATTCCTATCTAATATGTTTTCCAACACATGCGATCATTCTCATGGATCATCATCAAGGTTCTCATATATAAGTCTTCCACTAGAATTAAGTAAGCTAAGCATGACGTACCAAAGTCTACATCTAATTCCACCCGAGCGACAAGGACAAGTATGGAACAAGATATGACTCAAATAGGATTCATATTTTATGCAATGCAAACAAACATGTGTAGATAGAAAGAAGTAGGTGCAATATGTATCAAGGACACTTGCCTTTTTCCTTTATGCTGCTGATTATGTCTTTCAACATCTCATTCTTCGATATCTACTGATTTAACCGTCTCTTGATTATGTTTCGCGGACAAACATACAAATAAACTAAGAAACGGAATAGTAGACCATGCCAAAATATTATAAAAACACTACTAAAAGATAGTACACGTCGCTGAAATTCCGTGAGCGCAAGAATCGTCTAAATTGGAGCTACGAGCGAAAAGTTACAAGGGTTTGAAGTTTTAGGGCTAAAACATAAAAACAACAAAGGTAGGAACTTGTTTTTAAATATGAAAATGGTTAGGGACTAAAGTGTTTAAGAACAAAATTGTTATTTCATAAAACACTAGGGTTGTTTTTGTAAAAGTGTATGAACTAGTGGTTTTATGCTAAAAGGGCTAGAACACAATTTCATAAAAGATTGGGGGTGTTTATGTAAAAAGGTTAATGGCTAAAACATTGATAAAGAAATGTTCAGGAGCTCAAATATAATTTAAAAATAATTAAAAAGGTTAACTGTAAAAGATTAGGTTGAAAACAGAATAAACACAAAGGTTATGGTTGTTTTTGTGACACCCCTACCTTGCAAAGCAAGAGGGATTGTCGCACAGGACCGCATCGGGAGACATTCGACTAAGCGAACGTTCATTGCACATACGTTAACAATACATCCACTATTTTCATATACATGTTTAGATACATGAGTGACATATTTTTCATCTGAACTTCAAGTTATTATTATACATAGAGTTCGAAATTCAGATCTAATATACAATGATCGAAGCATAAAGATAATCTCGACGATAGTTACCTCAAATGTAACACATCAAGCCCGTAGATGTGTCCATTCTTATCGACAATCTCACCTGCACAAAAATGTTAACAACAAAGCCCTGAGTATATAATATACTCCACAAGTCTTACCCGACAAAAATGGTTTCTAAAACCGACATATGAAGAGGGTTGTAACATAAACATAAATTTAATGAGCAAGACTAGCAAACATGGTTGCTGTACAGAGATTAAGTACTTCAAAATAAGCAAGTATAATATCCATATTCACTTCATTACTACGATGTGATATGCTCGAGACAAGTGGTACTCATCACCGTGAGGGACCGCGATATATATCGATTTACATCCTGCAGGAGAAACCCAAATGCACGACATAAGCATCATTTAAGAACACGTATGGTCACCTTACACGAGATCACCATAGATATGAGCCGGGTCCACCCTCCGAGTGTGTGTTCCCCTTGCAACCACGGTAGCGTCGGGTCCAAAGATAAACAACACACCCTCCATCTATAGCATTATGGAAAGGCAACTTTCAAAATTAAGCAACTAGTGCTACAAAGCACTTCTAAACATAAATTCTATGGCAAAACATGATTTGCTCATGAGGAGCACCAGAAACAATTAATATGATATTTTTTTAGGCATTTTTCCTAATTAAACATTTATAGGCAAATACATGCTATATAAGTATATAATGATAAATATGATGAAAACATGTATGAATGGACAAAAGGCATGTACCAGAGGGTCCAATATGTTATGGAAAGTGCTCATGTCAATTTTCATAAATTTTACACATTACAAGACTTAAATTTGCATTTTTACATGAAACTCCAATTTTTACCACAGAAACCTATATGGCAAATGGTTCCATTGCAAAGTACATCTCTCAAGCTTTCCAAAAAGTACTCATTTGCATTTTTCTCGAGATTCATAGTAACATATGGAATTTACAAATTTGAATAAATTTCACGCAATTTACGATTTTGCCACTCCATTATTTAAAATGAAATTTGGCGCGCGCGATAGGGCAACGCCGGTGAGCGGCGGCGCTCCTCGTCGGAGCGGGCCAAACGTGGAGCTCAAGGGCTGGGGTTTGCCGCCCGGGCGTATCTCAAGGTGGTGAAGCGAACCGGAGGGGTCGCACGGCCGTAAGCTCACCGGGCGACGGTCCACGACGAGAGGCGGAGGGAGAGCAGCTTCGGCGGCGATGTTCATGTCGTGCGGTGGCCAAGGCGGTGCAGTTCGTTGTCGACGAGCTTCGGGAGGGTGCACAGATGACCGGCGTAGGACCGGTTGAGCTTGGGGAGGCCCGGAGGGTATTTTGCATCGTGGGGGTGGCATAGGTCATATGGGCGGCAGCGGGAAGAACACAAAATCCAACGGCGATGCTGCACGAAACGAGCTCGAGTGAGACGGGTGACTTTGTGGTGACCTTGGCAAGCTTCTAGATGCAATCAATGAGGACGAGCTCACCTCAATCGCAAGAATTTGCCATGGCGGTCAATGGCGGCCACAACGGGGATGTGCTAGGGTTTGATCCAAATTACCGGGGAAGAGGGGTGGTGGCTGCCTTGGGGTGCTGTGTAGGGTGGCTGAGAGTGCTGCGCATGCGTGCTAGGGTGCTGGGGTGCTAGCTGGGCGAAAGAGTAGAGGAGCGAGTAGGGCGACGACGGCCGGGAGGGAAGCTTTTAGGGCGGCGATCAACGGCGGGCATTCCTGCGTGGAATCAACGCCACCTCGGTGATCGTCGACGCGTGGGGCGGCTGTGCAGGAGGATGGTGGGTTGTTCAGCCAGAATGGGCACAAACACCGAGGAGAGGCTGGCTGGTGGCCCTGCTCCCCGTACGCGCATTGTTCCTCAAGTTTTCCATCTATTTACCAAAGTGCCATTCTGTCACCTTTCTGTTTTGCTTCCAAAACCCTAGCTCTGATCAATATTTTCCTACGCCAACTTTTGTACATGATCCTCACATTATGATGAGCAACTTGTTATTAGCAAAAGTTGTGATTTTGCTTTGAAAAATTATTAAAAATTCAGAGATTAAATCTGTTTTCCTGCCTTCAAGTAATTGTTCTAGGGATTTGTGGAATGAGAAAAATTAAGAAAAAATGTCCTAAAATCATGTTTTGATCTCCTCTACAAGGATCTGCAAAAATATTGGCATACTTTTGTTGAGGATCATTGAGTTTTAAATAGTTGGGTTTAAACTAAATTAAAATTTTAAAATTTTCAAACACCTTTGTTCATCATTTCATGTGCATACTCATTTAATTATGTTTTAACTCAGTAATTAGGGTACTGGCGGAGTTCACAGGTGATTTGTGACATGCGATGTCACAGTTTTTATAAAGGAGAGGACCTACTAGCAATATACGGAGAATTACATGGGCTTAACTGCAAATCTGTCTTTATCTCGAATTTAATAGAATTTATACGAATTAAATTTAAATAATAAAAAAACTCGTGGACCAAGGCTACAAGGGCCAAGGACCCGGGTTGAGTTACGGGTTCATGGTCCATGATGGACCAGGCTCGATGTGGTTGTGGCCGTGTGGAGACAGGTTGACAAACATGTCTGCGTTCCCATGATACGATTGCAGATATGAACAAACGGTTTGCGCTAAATTGTTTGCAGAGATGTGGAACACGTGAAACGTTATGGTGCTTTGTTTGAAAATCACATGTACTGGAGATCGATGCCTGGCAAGGCGGGCACGTGGTACAGAGACAGTTGGAGCGCCAACGGCGTTCCTGGAGTCCTCGGTACAGATCAGGGCTCTATCTCCTGGGTACTCGACAAGAACTTCCTGGAACACGATATGAAGCAAAGAGATCATCAGGAAACACTACAGGTAAGATGGAACAAGCTTCGACTTTACCTAGGCTCGTGTTGGACGGGAACAGACAACGAGTGGTGGCCATGGCGCAGCAGATCCCAGACGCATCGCAGCTGCTCTTGCCGTGATTTTTGGATATGTTGTATAGGACATTCACGCACATCATCTGGTGAAATTTGGCGAGATTTGGCTGGACGATTCGACGGGGAACGCTAATGCAATCTGTGGGGTTCTGGCTGTTCGTGAATAGCAGCAACGTGGGCAAATAGATTGGACTCCAAACTTCCAGATTGGGAGAGAGGAAACATGGGGATTCGGTAGCCATGCCAAGGGTCGGTTAGGACTGGTTTTATAGGCTCGTGGAGGGAGGGGCGAGGTCAGGGCGGCCAGCTGAATGGGCATCAAAACTGGAGGCTGAGTTCTGTCCATAACAATGACGTTCATGGGATTTTATGGAGGAGAGCAAAAGGCAACTGTTTTGATCCTAAGTGGAAACTAGTAATGTTGGATAGCTCATTAAGGAGAGCTTCTGGTGTTCCATCATAGCCAACAGAGGAGAGGAGAAACGACGGTGGTGACGTCTGTTGGTTGCGGCATGAGGTAGGGGAAAGCTGGGTGGGCTTGGCCGGCAGAGGTTTAGGCTTGGGCTGGTTACGTTCCCTTCGCTATTTTTTTCTATTTTCGTTTCTCTCTTCTAATTTCTAATTCCTATTCTATTTTCTAAACCAAACCAAATCGAATTTTAGTTGAGATTTAAAATACATTTTTGTACTCAATAAAACCTAATGTAAACTATTTCAGCATGAATGCATCTATCAAATATGTAATTATATAGCCTAGTTATATCTTATCTAAAATAGGTGAAGATAGAATGAAAATAATTTGTTTTCAAATCAAATTTCATTAAAGATAATAAAATGACTTGGTAATGAAAACTCCTTTATAAAATACTTTAAACAAAATTAATCATTTAAATAAGAAACCATTTGCATAAATCATGTGTTATACAATAAACTATCCTCATAAATTAAAGGCATTAACTCAATAAATCATTTTCACAAATCCAATGCGTTTATGAAATAAGCATTTGCAAAGCCAAATCAAATCATTGGTAAATTATAAAATTGTAATAGATTTAATTTAGGTAATAAATCTATTTTTGAATTGTGTTCCACTCGCATATTTGGCCCTCCTAGCTCCACATACTACTTCGGACAACACAGGTTTTTGACCCTTGCAATCGTGGTACACGCCTTCTATGTATCCTTTGCCTTACTTGGTAGGACCCTTGTAAGAACTTGGTAAGACGTTCCATTTGCTTTTGTGAGAGTCACCACTGTCCACCATAGTAGTAGTAGTGCTTATTAGGAATAACCTTCACTGTTTGTTCCTATTTTGGTATTTGCTATGGCAGGAGATGATGCAGACGTTGGCACCCCTAAAGATTTCCATGAGTGTGTTAGTCAAGGACAGCTTCGATCCGTGCTTGATAGGGAACGTGAGGAGATGACAGAAGCTGTTACCGGGGCCGTTACACGACAGCATCAACAAACTCAATCTCGACAACCAGTTTGAGAGGATCGATAAGCAGATGTCCAAGATGACAGAGACGGTCAACGCTCTAGCAGAAGTGGCGACAACGTTGACCGGCAAGATGACCGAGGTGGAGGACCGTGTGAAGATCCAAGAAGATGATGCCGGTAGCAACGCCGGTGGAAACAGATAAGATGATACGGTGTATGATGCCAATGTAGACGTTGATGACGCAGCTACACGAGCACAAAGGCTTCACCGGCGTCGACAACATAACACCAAAGTATCGGAGGCCACCATCGACAACAAGGTAACAACAATCGAGCCCTCGATGATCCTTATGCTAAGATTAAGTTTACTATTCCACCTTTTTCGGGGCAATATGATGCGGGGGTTATCTTGATTGGGAGATGACAATAGAGCAAAAAATTAGTGGGCACCTAGTTCCCTGAGCAGCATAGAGTTAGACAAGCCACTAGTGAATTTAAAGATTTCGCTATCATTTGGTGGAATTCTCTAACTGCTGGTAACATTCCCGTAACTTGGCCTCAACTTATGGAAGCTATGCATAATCATTTTGTCCCTCCTTCTTATCATAGAGATTTACACAAAAACTTCAGCGCTTAGAACAGGGGGGTAAATCTGTGCAGGACTATTATGCTCGAGCTTCAAAAGGGTTTGCAACGCCGCATGAGAGTAGAGGATAATGAGAGCTCTATTGTTCATTTTTACACTAGTTTCGGACGTGATATACAAGACATTGTTGATTATAAGGAGTTTAACACCATCAACCAGTTGTTCCAGTTTGCTATGCTTGCGGAGAAAGAATTGCGAGAGACGGGAGAGGCAACATAGGAGCAGATAGTACAAGTAGGTCGTCTTACACCCCACGGTCGACGCTGTCTTCGGGGTTTTGTTCCCGGCCATCTCCACCAGCAAGCTCCAAACGCACCTCCTCCACACCCTGTAAATTCAGGTAAAAATTCTGTGCAGGGTCCTGCTCAAAGTGCTTCATCGGTCGCCTCGACGAGACGCACTTCCAACATTCGGTGCCACCCTACCATGGACTCGGCCATGTGCAGAAGGATTGCCCAAGTTAGCGGGCATATGTTTCCACTAAAGATGGAGGATACATCAGCACCCCCGACATAGAAGACGATGATGAAGACGAAGTCGCCGATGACACCACCGAGGGCCATATACTTGGTGGAAAAGACACATCGGGTTTCATGAACATCATTGTACAACGTGTACTCAGCACGCTAATTCAGACTTCGAAAAGATACAACACCAGAACTTGTTCTAGATTTTCTACGTTATCAAGAATGGACGAGCACGTTTGATCATTGATGGAGGAAGCTGCAACAACTTGGTGAGTTCGGATCTGGTTGAGAAGCTTTGTTTGGCCACACGGCCACATCCTCATCCATACCACATTCAATGGTTAAATGACTCGGGAAAAGCTATAACACAAACTTGTAGAGTTCCTTTTTCCATTGGTGTTTATTCGGATTATGCTGATTGTGATGTGGTTCCTATGCAAGCTTGTTCACTTTTATTGTGTCATCCTTGGGAACATGATAATGATGCTACACACCATGGTAGAACTAATAAATACACTTTTATGCATAAAGGACAGAAAATTACTTTAGTACCTTTGACCCCTGTTGAAATTGTACAAGCTGATAG
This sequence comes from Chloris gayana, assembly GCA_031894775.1. Classification (NCBI taxonomy): domain Eukaryota; kingdom Viridiplantae; phylum Streptophyta; class Magnoliopsida; order Poales; family Poaceae; genus Chloris; species Chloris gayana. Next base: position 117,782 of record JAUNZO010004746.1, read on the forward strand.
AGAATGAGCTGCTTCTTTGAATAATTCTAAATCTGAAAATCAGCAATGTGACATCCCCTCCGGGACACCCAGGAATCGGTACAGAGGGACACTCAACGACGCGAGTTACAACAGAAACATCATCTCATACAAGCCAGAATATATACATCATGGTATAATACAGCCAGGTTTTCAAAATACAAACATTCGTGCAACGGAATATAACTTTATTGAAGTTTAACATCCTACGAGTATTTCAGCGGAAGCTTGTTCTCTTATACAACTCAAAAGACTTCAAACGAACGACGTGATGCACCGAGCCCTTCATACATCACGGTCCTCTCTCTTCACGGCGTGGGGATGCGTTCCCACCGAAGGGAACCTCCCTCCGGACATTGCTCCTCTTCGGGGAAGCTGCCATACAAGTCGTGGAAGTACGACTCGTTCCCCGAAAGGTAACGAACAAACCCCGAGTATTCTAATACTCAGCAAGACCGACCCGTCGACATGGCACACTAAGGCCGACGACTAGCATGCAAAGGCTTTTTGGCTGTGGGGTTTACTCCTTTGCGAAAAACAGCATTAAAGGGTGGGTCCTTACTTTCAGTATTTTAGCTCACATTATGTTCATTAGCCTTGATGTTTGCAACCTATCACTATGGCAACTAAGTTCTCAATCAAGATACAATAGATCTTAATTTTTCCATCTCTCATCTTCATCTTCCATAAAATTTACTACGATGTGACGAGCTAAACAAGCGGTACTCATTACTGCGAGGGACAGCGATTCGAATCGATTTATACCAGCTGGAACAATCCGACTACACGACGTATACGCATCACACCGATCGTATAGGACAACCTTTCCGGCTAGCACCGACAACAGACTAGCCATTTCCAACTCCCCGGAAGTATGGCGACGCCATGACTTCCCTTGTGGTCGACCATCTCCCTCCCGTGAGACTATCCTCTCACTAACAGCCGATAAAAGAGAGCCGGCTACGCTACATCTCTCGGGGCGGTAGGGTACATCAGCTTGTCTGGGCCCATGATACCAGCATGTAGTACGGTACGTTCAAACTTGTTCAACTAAGCCGACAACGGTACGGTCCTTGACCGACTCGGACGGGGCTACCACCTTGCAAGACCTCATCTCCGTCTTGCCCTTTCTCCTACGGGGCCCGTCCGGTCTCAACTTCATTATCACTCTCATCACCTTTAGTGTCAACACAAAAACCCTTAAAGCCTCCATGCTTTAAGATTCCTTAACCATCTACCGTTGCCACTACTAATTAAGCTTAGCCTCTATTGAGCTACCTGTACCAAGTATAGAATAAACAAACGGAAACCTACCATAATGCATCTAGGGTGTCAACCATTCCCTAACACCTAATGCACAAACATAACTCGTACTATGTGATAAAATAAAATATTTAAAAAACATAGGTAGGATGCACCGGGGCTTGCCTTGATTCTGCTCGAAGTTAGCTTCCTCGGCGGCTGGGTCGATGTCGAGATTCCCGCTCCTGATTCGCCCTCAGGTGGAACCTCGTTCACTTCGAACCTAGTCGACCGAGTAATGCATCGCGAATCACAATCATGTATGCATGAATGCTCATGATGAAAGTATGCAAGGATCCATTGATTAAGTCAATAAGCAATAACTAATAATTAAGGCTTAATTACCTTAGTTAATTAATAAATTAAGGATAAGTATGTTCATTAAGCACTAATTAACAATTAATTATGCTGATTAATGAGTGCCTAATCAAGGTCATTATTTGTTAATTGGTTATGTTCCTTAATTACTTAATTAAGTTCACTAATTACTTAGGTTTAATAATTAATAAATTATTCTGGTTTATTAAGCAACAAATAAATAATTACTTTAAGTGATTAAAGGTTAATAGATTGTGATCACATAAAATAATACAATTTAAGTTTAGTTTTGGAAAATAAGTTTCATAATTAATTTCGTCTGCAGTATGTCCTTCATCAAATAAAATTATTTTTCATAATTAAACATTTTATTTACATAAAATAGTAGCCTTTCTCTACTCAAGAAAGTGATTAATTACTAATTATAAAATAAATTTACTCAAAATAAAAAGTTTATTTCACAAATAAATAGATCTCATTTTTCTAAGTCTAACAAAGTTGGTTTGACATTTTTCCGAACTTTAATGAATTTTCTACGAATTTTGAAAATTTAAAAACGATTCTCGTGCCACACGGAGGACCACAGGGTGGCCACACGGAATCCGCTCGTGGCCACACGCGATCCAGCGCGTGTGGCTCGCGGTGTGGCGCCACCGCGGCGACCGAGGGGACGGCGGCACGGCCACCGGTGATGGCCGGAGATGGCCCAAAGCTCGCCGTGAGACCACCTACAAGCTCTACTCGACGCGGGAACACTCGGTGTGAAAGAAAGAGCATGAGCTCGGCCGGAAGCATGCCGGCGGCGAGGTGCGGCCACGGCAGAGGCTTCGGCACGGCGGGAAGCTCGCCCGAGCACCCAACAATTGGGGAAACCGCTACGGACAGCATCTACGGACCCTAAACAAGCTCGTACGAGGACCCTAGGAACATGAGCACGGTCGGAGGGTAGAGCTCACCGTGGAAGTGCGGTCGGCGGCGGACCGAGCTCCGGGAAAGAACGGCGATTGCTCTGTCCTCTGCGAATTAACTCGATGATGAGTTGTCCAAGAGAAAGAACATGTAGTTGCGCAACACTTGATTGAAGAACGAAGGTTTATGGCTCACCAGAGAGCTTCAATTTCCGGGCGCGGCGGAGGAATGACGACGACAGCTCGATGAGGGAAACGGCTTCGCCTCGACGGAGTAGGACGTCTCGACTCAATTGAAACGTTGGAGGAGCTCTAGGGGTTGGTTGCGGAGGTCGTGGCGGAGTGGGCTCGGACGGAAGGTGGCCGGGGCGGCCTAGCGGCGGTGCTCCGGAGGGGCGGGGTGGCGGTGAAGTGTGGAGTGAAATGAGGGAGAGGAACAGAGAAGAGAGGGCCGGCGGGTCTTTATCCTCGGCAGATGCGGCAACGGAGCAAGCAGCTGCGTATTGCGAAGCTCTCGCGTGGCGGGGTGGCGTGGCGGTCGGTCGGGAGGCGGTGCGGCCGCGGGCGGCGCCGAGAGCGCGGGTGAGAGAGGGAGAGAGGAGAAGAGAGTGACAATCGGGCCGGTCTCGGTCATTTTGCAAAAAGCCCTTCTCCTTTCGCGAAATTAGAAAGTGGCTTTCCTGAGCTCCAAAAATTCCCACATTTTTCAGGGGTTTAAATGAAAACATTTTAGGCACTTTTCCTATTAAGTCCAAGTAGAAATTCCAAATCCTTTTCCGATTAAAAATTCATAGTTAAATTAATAAAAGAAGCTTTGTTTATTTTCTCGTAAATATTTTTACAAGGTAAAATCTTTTCAGTAAATTTTCATAAATCATTATTTGTGATAATTAAGCCACAAAAAATATTAAACATGAATTTTCTATTTATTTCATTTCTTTTTAAATACTTCCTCTCTTCTTTATCTATTTTGTTATTTTATGTGTTTATTATTAACACAAAATTTGATATCTTCACAAATGCAACCATGTGATGACATACTCATGATGACATGAAATGCATTATTTTTCTGAGAGTTGTTACAAGCAAGTTGCTAATTCTTTTTTCCCACCTATAAAGGATAAGTCTGCAGCTATTTCTAAGGGCGATGAGATTAATTTGAAATGTCTTTTTATGCTTGCTACAAAATCAGACCTTGCTGAAATTTCTAATGATATGCAAACAAGCCTTGTATTCCCTTGATGATATTGCTAGCTCTTTGCCTTCTGCTATCACCGACCTTTTACAGGAGTTTGAGGATATTTTTCCAGCTGAGATTCCTCCCGGATTACCACCTTTGAGAGGAATAGAACATCTAATTGATTTGATTCCGGGAGATACCTTGCCAAACCTTACTGCTTATAGGACCAACCCCGAGGAGACAAAGGAAATTCAGGGACAAGTCCAAGACCTTTTAAACCGCGGGTATGTGCGAGAAAACCTTAGTCCTTGTGATGTTCCTGTACTTTTGGTCCTAAGAAAGATGGTAGTTGACGCATGTGTGTTGATTGTAGAGCCATTAACAATATTACTATTCGGTATCGTCATCCTATTCTAGGCTAGATGACATGCTTGATGAGTTATGTGGTTCTATAATTTTCACTAAAATTGATTTGCGTAGTGGTTACCACCAAATTAGAATGAAACTTGGAGATGAATGGAACACAGCTTTTAAAACTAAATTCGGATTGTATGAGTGGTTAGTAATGCCTTTTGGGTTAACTAATTCACCTAGTACTTTCATGAGCTTAATGAATGAGGTTTTGAGGGCTTTTATCGAGGCGATTTGTGGTGGTTTACTTTGATGATATCTTGATTTACAGCAAGTCTTTAGATGAACATATGGATCATTTACGTGATGTTTTTACTGCTTTAAGAAATGCACGTTTATTTGGTAACCTTTTGCACCGATCTAGTTTCTTTTCTTGGCTATGTTGTTACTCCATAGGGTATAGAGGTGGATGACAAGAAAATTGACGCTATTGCTAGCTGGCCGCAGCCCTAAACCATCACATAGGTTCGAAGTTTTCTTGGTCTTGTAGGTTTCTATCGCTGCTTTGTCAAAGATTTCAGCACCATCGCTACACCGTTGGATGAGTTGACAAAGAAGGGTGTTGTGTTTCAATGGGGCAAAGCACAAGAAGAGTCCTTTAGCTCTTTGAAGGACAAGCTTACATCTGCAACTTCTAGTTTTTGGTAAGACTTTTGAACTTGAGTGTGATGCTAGTGGTGTTGGCATTGGTGGTGTTTTGATGCAAAATGGCAAACCTGTTGCTTATTTTAGTGAAAAGATAACTGGTCATGTTTTGAATTATTCTACGTATGATAAGGAATTGTATGCTCTTGTACGTTCTTTGCAAACGTGGCGTCATTATTTATGGCCTAAGGAATTTGTTATTCATTCAGATCATGAATCGCTTAAGGATATTCGCTCTCAAAGTAATTTGAACTGTAGACATGCTAAGTGGGTTGAGTTTATTGAGTCTTTTCCTTATATTATCAGGCATAAAAAATGGAAGGATAATGTTATTGCTGATGCTTTGTCTAGACGATACACTATGTTGTCACACCTTGATTGTCGCATTGTTGGGCTTGAATCAATTAAAGAACAATATGCCCTTGATGCTGATTTTAAAGATGTTTTGCTGCATTGTAGAGAGGGTCGTACATGGAACAAGTTTGTGATAAATGTTGGATATTTGTTTAGAACTAACCGCCTTTGCATTCCAGTTGGTTCTGTTCGTCTTTCCAGCTTTTAACATTGCAGGTTTGAAACCTTATTTGGGTGAGGAGCATGAGCTTGAGTCAAGGACGACTTCGATTCAAGAGGTGGAGGATGATGATGACATCACTCCTTTGGATACAAATGACACTCCTCCGCTGAACATTCAAGGACCAATCACTAGAGCTCGCGCCCAACAATTGAATTTAGAGGTGAGCTCGTTCCTAGATCTTTCCTTTCATAATTTTGATAATAGTTTGCTAACTAATGATTTTATTATGATTAGGAATCAAAGAGAGGACCATAATATGAATGGAAGAGGGCCTGGAGGCGTGGAGGTCCAGCAAGAGGGTGCAAGGCATTGTGGAGGCCCAAATCAAGTCGAATTTGAGTCTGTTTCGGAGTCCATGAACAATCTGATTTAAAATAGACGCACAGATCGCATACGATGTCGGATTTGGACGTTCTACATATGGATGCAAAGATAATTTCATAACCTTTCTAGTGGATCTAGTCTCATGTCAAAATTCATCCGAAGTCGCCAGGAATCATCGAAAGAGTGGGTCATCCAGAATCTGTTTTGGTGCTGCGTCACCGTTTTTGGCCTTCGGGCCGTGTATCTCGTTTGAGCCCATTAGGGGAGCATCCAGGGGGTTCTTGCACGTCCCCAAGTTCTTATTAGTAGCAGCGGTCATCCAAGTTAGAGTTGGGTTTTGCTTAGATTATTCTGCTTAGACAGTTTCGCCATTCATCGGTTTGTGAGACCCCAACTCGTGAGATTAATCATACATCTACAAATTTAGTTGTGTTCTTTCTTGTTCTTGCTTGTGTTCTTGATTCGCAGGTAGGGATTAGCCTTCTTGGCGAGGTCAACCGTGCAACGCCAGTAGATAACCATAGAGGACGTGGTGCTGCGATTGCGGGGTTTGAACGTGTTGTTTAGGAGCCGGATCGACGTGTGTCATATCTTCGCCAAATCAAGAGTTATCTGAACCTTTGTATGATCGGGACCCTACTCCACATCAGGGGGAGTGGTGTTTTCTTTAAACAAAATGAAATGCTTAACAGCCGCGAACGGGCTTGCATTTTTCATTCGAAACGGCACTTCGCCCCCAAGGACCGAGTCGGTGGGAGTGGTGTTTTCTTTAAACAAATGAAACTTTTAAGCGTCTCAAATGGGCTTGCTTCTTTTCATTCGAAATGTTTTCACTTCGCCCCAGCGATTGAGAGGGAGAATGGTGTTTTCATTAAACAAAACGGAACGCTTAAGGGCCGCAAATTGGCTTGCGTTTTTCTTTCGAAACATTTTCACTTCACCCCCAGTGGATCGAGAGGGAGAGTCGTGTTTTCTTTAAACAAAACGAAAGCATATGAGCTGCAAAGGGGCTAGAGTTTTTCGTTCGAAACATTTTCATTTCGCTCCCAGTGATTGAGAGGGGGCAGTGGTATTTCCTTTAAATAAAGCGAATCGCTTGAGAGCCACAAAGGAGCTTGCGTTTTTCATTCGAAACAGTTTCATTTCGCCTCCAGCGATCGAAAGGGGGTAGTGGCGTTTTAAACAACATGAAACGCTTAAGAGCCGCAAAGGGGCTTCCTTTTTTTCATTCGAAACATTTTCACTTTGTCCCGAGTGATTGAGAGGGGGCTGGTGTTTCCTTTAAACAAAATGAAACACTTGACAGCCACAAAGGGGTTTGCGTTTTTCGTTCAAAACGGTTTCACTTTACCCCCAAGCAATCGATAGGGGGAGTGTCTTTTTTTAAAAAAAATGAAACGCTTAAGAGCCGCAAAGGGGCTTGCGTTTTTTTCATTCGAAACATTTTCACTTCGCCCCTACCGACTAAGAGGGGGAGTGGCATTTTCTTTAAACAAAACAAAACGCTTAACAACCGCAAAAGGGCTTGCATTTTTCATTCGAAACGGTTTCACTTCACCCCCAACGACTACGTGGGGGAGTGGCGTTTTCTTTAAACAAAATGAAACTCTTAAGCGCCTCAAACGAGCTTTCTTCTTTTCATTCAAAACATTTTCACTTCGCCCCTAGCGATGAGAGGGGACAGTGGCGTTTTCTTAAACAAAACAAGTACGCTTAAGAGCCGCAAATGGGCTTACGTTTTTCGTTCGCAACATTTTCATTTTGCCTAGTGATTGAGAGGGGCAGTGGTGTTTCCTTTAAATAAAGCGAATCGCTTGAGAGCCACAAACGGACTTGCGTTTTTCATTCGAAACGGTTTCATTTCGCCCCAGCGACCGAGAGGGGTAGTGCCGTTTTATTTAAACAAAACGAAACACTTAAGAGCCGCAAAGGGGCTTCCTTTTTCATTCGAAACATTTTCACTTGGTCCCAGTGATCGAGAGGCGGGAGTGGCGTTTTCTTTAAACTAAACGAAATGCTTAAGAGTCGCAAAGGGCTCACATTTTTTGTTTGAAACATTTTCACTTTGCCCCTAGTGATCGAGAGTGGGGAGTGGCGTTTTCTTTAAGAAAAACGAAACACTTGAGAGCCACAAAGGGGCATGCGTTTTTCCTTCGAAACAGTCCGACTTCGCCCGAGGGACCGAGAGGGTTGTCGTATACTTACCTTATGGGTATAGAGATGATAAAGGAATGGATAATTAGAGACACGGTGATAAATCAATGAAGATAAGATCGGCGGAGAGGGCCCTCGAGTGGTCCTCGGCCAGTATGGAATAACGAAGATTCCATATACTCGGTATGGAAATAGGGCGGGCGTGAAGACCGACGTATGATGACTTGAGCAACAAGGAAAAGAGTAATTTGTAGTCTGTTAGAACTCTGAATTAATAAAGAAATCTTAGAGATAGAGCTTCCCAATATGTAATCCATGTAACCGACTAGGACTCTACATGTAACCCTAGCTCCCCCGGATATATAAGACGGAGCAGGGACCCTCGAAAACTCTCTCGATAACTTGCAATTAGCAATCTGCTAAAAGACAATACATATCATACAGGACGTAGGGTATTACTCTCAATCGAGAGGCCCGAACCTCGTCTAAAATCGCGCGTTCTTGTGTGATTTGTGTGTTGCACCATCGAATTCCACGCTCGTGAGGGACCGGGTAGTACTAGTGCCGAGTTTAAGACTCGACATTTGGCGCGCCAGGAAGGGGTCCCGGCGAGTTCCCGGCGAGTTCAATGGCTTCTTCGTTCGACATCGACTTTGCGCTCGGCTTCAAGATCCGCTTCGGGTCCCTCGACTTTGAAGCCGATTCCGCCGGAAAGCTACTCTTGATGAATCCGACTCGTGATCCGGCCGCAGCCTCCGAAGAGCGATCACCGGACACGGTCAAAACCTTATACATGAAACCCAGCGGGACCGACGTAGCTTTAGCGTGAATCATCGGACCGCTTATGCTTCGAACCGGTACCCGGTCTACGACGATGAGCAGCTCTTTCGAGCTTGATAACGACTTCGAGGAAGGATCTGAAGCCTTCTTCCAAGTGTTTATACTGGCCCAATTCTTCAAGAACTCAACCCCGAGGAAGCTGCTGTCGAAGAGGCCAGGATGGCGAGAGACGAAGCAAACCGCCGCCGGTGTGAAGCGAGACGGAACGGACGTGGAAGATCCACCTCCACGAGCTTCGATCGAAAACCCTCGCACAAACATCATTGGCAACAGCCAAGACCGAGAAGGTATTCGTGCCACGGCTGCGCCCGCTCATCGGACTACTACCGGAGCGATCCGGAGACCCGGCGGAAACATCGCCAGAGCTATAATAGCGGACGTGGATGCCGCAGTGGTAGACGCCATCGTTCTTCTAGCGAGGACATTGAATTTGGGCTCCATGGAGGTCGAATTAAATGGCGCCCGAGTCTTCACATCACCAGTCCACAACATTGTGGGGGTAAAGCAGATTCTTGAGACAATCCCGGAGGAGGTGTTCAAATCAACGATGGGGCTACAACGCGCTCCGAGATTAGTGGATGCGGCTGCTTTACAAACTAACCAGCTTGTCCATGACAGAGCTGAATCTTCCAGATCGGTCTCATTCTCACTCGGAGCAGCACGCAAGAGCCCGGTCGAAGGAGCCTCTTCCGTAGGAAGAATTAGACCTCGACATACCCCAATCGCGGACGAACACGAACGTGCTCCGGATCAAGACTTACGCGTACCACTTAATGGTAATCGAGACACTCGTAATGTGCTTATCAACCGTCATGTAGAGAGAGCGGAGGAATGCAGGAGACGAGAAGAAGATGAGCGACGACGGACCGGTTGTTTGGATGATCGTTCGCGAGATCCTACTCCTCCCCGCCCATGCATAACTAGTTCGACTAGGCATGGGCCGGCTGCTCAGCCGCCGCCCCGAGCGGAAATCCTCCACGCGATGATCGTCGAGGGCACGGCAATCGGTATGCTCATCGTGATGACCGATCAAGAAGAGACGATCAACGAGATAACCGAGATCAACGGGGACGAGATAACGAGAGATAGAGCCGGGAGCCCCGATAAAATAATAATGACCGTCGCGCGGTGCCGCCGCCTCCTCCTCCAGCTCCTCCTCCATAGCCCACGGAGCAAGGCAACACCGATGGTCATGACGGTCGGGGAACCGAAACTAGGACGATCGCTACTATGACTACTCCGATGATGACAGGGACCGCAACTACCGACATTACCCCGATCGGCGCTCGCCGTCGCCGGTATGGACCGATCCGGAAGACGGATAGTACTTCGTAATCCCGACTTTTACGCGGGACCTACGCATTTGCAAATACCCCGGAGGGTTTAAGACTGGGCCCATTGATAAATATGATGGTAAAGCACCTCCTGCTGAGTGGCTTCGTATGTATACTACCGCCATCCGATCAGCAGGAGGAGATACTTTTCTGTTAGCAAATTATCTCCCCATGTGCATGGAACAGGCTGGATGCTTGTGGTTACAATCTCTACCCGAGAGATCTATTTATTCTTGGAGCGATCTTACCAAAAAATTCGTTGAGAATTTTCGGGCGACTTGTGAGAAGCCGTAAAACTACTTTGACCTCAACGAGGCTAAAGCGTAAGCCCGATGTGACGCTTACGGAGTTCATCGAGCGTTTCTGCAATAAGAAGGCCTTAATCCCCAATGTTCTTGATCAGCAGATAATTGCGGCATTTCAAGCTGGCGTCCGAAGTGAAGCATTCGCCCACAAGATTGGAAGGCGTAATCGAAACCTTACCATGACGGCGTCGGAGTGCTTCAAGATAGCAGATGACTATGCTCGCTGGAGAATCAACCGTGGTTGCATGAGAACAAAAGGAAGGAGCCGAAGCACGACCAAGGCAACCGAGTCTGGATCCAAGAACAATAAGCACAAGGCTGATAACCTTGTTACGGCTGTCGACCAATCTCATGGAGGGGATCGGCCGGCACCTCCTAAGAGGGCCCGAAAGAACGACTTTCGTTTGAAGCACCGCTGGAAGGTCCCTGCATGATTCATAATGGGAATCATAAGGCCAAGGAATGCTTCCTGTTAAGACCGTTCGCTCGCTTGCTTTAAAGGTAGCACCCCATTTTGGACATCGGAACCAGCGAAATGATAAGGGCAAAGATAAGGAGCATGATGATAACGAAGATGACGGAGGCTTTCAGGAGCCAGCAAGAGAGGTGAACTTCATCCACGGAGGACCGGATGCGTATGAGTCAAAGCGAAAGCAGAAGTTGGCGCTCGGAGAGGTTAACGCCATTGCTCCCGCTACCCCCGAATATCTACGATGGTCGGAGGTACCGATCACATTCAGCAGGGCCGATCATCCGGAAGTCCTCCCTAAAGCTGGTTCCCATTGTCTAGAACGTACGATTGAAGAGAACTTTCATTGATGGGGGAAGTTGCTTGGACATCCTTTTTGCTAAAACCCCGCGCAGCTTGGCCTTTCGTGGCAGACTTGGATTGCAGCGTTTCACCATTTCATGGTATAATACCCGGTCGAAACAGACTATCCTTTGGGGCAGATTTCTCTCGCCGGTGACTTTTGGGACGAAGGAGAATTACGGAAGGGAGAACATTATCTTCCGGTAGCTGACATCGATTCAACATATCATGCTATACTAGGAAGACCGGCGCTGGCGAAGTTTATGGCCATACCAAATTACAAGTATTTGATGTTGAAGACGCCAGGACCAAATGGGGTCTTATCGTTTTGGTCCGACATCAAGACCGCTTACGCTTGTGAAGTACATAGCACCGAGTTGGCTACTCGGGTTGTCACACCCCTATCCCGAAAGATAGTTAAGTGTGGTACGGATCGCCTTGGGAGATGATTGACGAAGCAACCATACATAGCATCACATTAACAAACATACACGATTGGCAAGGTTACATAGTTAAATCTTGATTACAACATAGAGTTCGAATAAAAGATACATTAGGTTCGAAAATAAGTCTTACATAGCCATGATCTTTGTTCGAAATTAAAGTGCGGAAGCGAAATACATAACTCGACGATACATAGATAACTTAAATGAACCATGCCGGCCTAGGCCACGGCTCACTCATCATGGGTCGGAGAGCTAGGGACCCATTCAATGGTCCACTCTTTGGGCTCTTCTCCATCCCAAACCACCTTACCACAACAATCACAAAACCCGGCTTGCGGGAAACCCGTAAATCAACATGTAGTGGCAAAGCCTCGAGTATCTAACATACTCCGCAAGTCTTACCCGTCAAATTGGCCATCTAAGACCGACTCCTAGATGCATGGGGCTTGACCGGTTTAACTTGGCCTTTTGCATAAATAGCACCTATGCTAATTAGGTTGGCAAATTTATTACTTAGCCAAATTAATAGGGTTGTTGCATGAAAGGAACTTTAGTGAGCATACTAGCAAGACAAGAGTTTGCAATACAATTTAATATCATTATAAAACAGCAAACTATTCAATCTCTTTCCGTTACTACACATGGCGAACTGCTCGAATCAAGTGGTACTCATTTAACCGAGAGGAAACGGCGATAATTATCGAATTATTAATCCTGCAGGAAAGAACCCAAATGCACGACATACGCATCATTTAAGAACACGTATGGCCACCGTTCGCGAGTTCATCATAAAGTAAAACACGGGGCCACCGACCCCGAGTACACGTCCCCTTGCGACCGTTCAACAACGCGCCCAAGGCTTAACCCATGTACTCTCCAACGGTCCTCAACCCGTGCAACCACCGTGCCAAACACATCACCTCCGGGTCGGTGAGATATCCGGCTCACTTTACAACTTACAAGCTACATAGGTTTACCAATCCCCATAAGAAAGGTATGCAAGTGGTACACAACTCAAACTTGTTCGCGGAGCCACAATGGGGTGTTCTCAGTTTTAACCAAATTCATCATGTTCACATTTAGTCATAAGCCATGAGTGAGATCCCCAATTCTATCGTTGACTCCCAACAACATAGCATAGCACTTCTAACGAGGATATGACACATAATCGACATAGGACATATAGGAATTTATGCACGTGGATTTCCAATCAACGCCTAAGAACTTAAATGCACATTCATCATCCTTAATATAGTGATAAAAGAAGACATTTCAAATAATAGGAATGCACCGGGGCTTGCCTTGAGAGTGATCGAAGTTAGCACTAGCCTCACAAGCGTTGAGCGCGGTGATAGCTTCTTCCGGCGGGATCAATTCGGCGTCGTCACCTAAGGAATGAAATGCAATGCATAAGTCACATGAAAACAAGGTCGATGATGAGAGTAATGCATGTGTGCTGTTTTGTAAAGATCCATATGAGTATGTAATTCAAAAGTTTTGTTGGCTCGAACCCAAGCATGACATGCCTCTTGTTTTCTTTTACGTGACCCAATTACATGAACAAGCATAACCATACTAATATAATGAGTAATGACTTGATGGCGTAGACATGAGTGCTGTGGTTAGAGTAGGTTTAGCACTAATATCTTAGCAAGTTTTATAATACAAAACGAAGAAATCTAGGCTTAGGTGTTTTTAACATCACATGCGATGACGATTTCCTTTTACATTAGGAATTCGATTTCAAAATTCATACATACGTGAAATACGTGAAACCTTTTGACTAAACCTGCCATGAAGTGCTAAAGGACATGATGAACAGTAGAAATTACATAAACATGCATGATCATGGTTCTTAATGACATAAAACTAATCATGCTTGTGCTGAAATTGACCCTTTTGAAATTTAGATCTAGGGTTTGCAAAAATCATTACTTAACATGCTCCAAATTTAACATGGGATTTTCTACATATGCACAGTACCAAAAGGAAATTAATTGCCAAGTTTCATGCAGAAATAATTTATACAGATTTAATTAAAAATTAAATACAGAGAATGCAAGAAATGCAATAACTTGAAAAATATGAAATGAAATGCAGATCTTCCAGTGCCAAATATTCGTGTGTGTTTGGGTGAAGACTTTGGCCAAGTGGCATTTAATTTGGATTTATATTTTTAAAGTTATGGCTTAGTTAAGTTTTCAGGGGTTGACTTTTGTCATTTTTGTAAAAATGTGAAAACGACCAGATCTGATGAGTTCATGTTACTTTTATGAAATTACAGGTCTTCTAGTTTCCAAAACATTTTAGTTTGTAATTTTTGGGCGATTCAAACGCTAGATATGAATTTTTCAAACTCAAACGAAGTTCGGGTATATTTACGATACTGCCATCGGTTCATTTTTTAAAACAGAGGCTGCGCGCGCTCCGGCGAGCGGCGGCCGGCGCCGGCGAGGTTCGCCGCGGTGGCGCTACGCTGGAGCTCATGCTCCGGCCTTTGGGGAGATTGGTGCACGCGGCGCGGGAGGACGATGGTGGGGTCCACGGGGACGGCGGATGGCCGGAGGCGGCCGGCGACGAGCGGCGGCGCCAGAGCGGCTCCGGCGGAGGCGCGCGTCCCGGAGAGAGAGAGAGAGAGAAAGGGAGGGAGAAGGTCTGGGAGCATCACCTCGCGAAGGGGAGTAGCGGCGTGAGCTTGGACGGCGTGGAAGTGGACCGGGGAGGTGGCTCGACGGAGAGAGGCGGCGGGGCCGGGCGACGGCGGCGGAATCCTCTTCAACTCCCGGCGCTGTGCTGCGTGCCAAGGCAGGGGGTTAGAGAGGAGGTGGAGGCGTCCCTCGTGCACGTTTTGGCGAAGAAAGGAGGGGTGCGCGACTTGCCTAGGCGGGGAATTCGCCGGAGGCGTCCTCGGCGGCGTCAATGGAGGGCAGCGGCGTTTTCCGGCCGCGCGCGAGCTACGAGCGAGGAGAGGGGGAGCTGCTGGTGTGGTGAAGAGCAGAGGGAGTGGGGGCAATGATTTGAAGTGATGGGAGGGCGAGACTTGGCCTCCGTGCCGCTTTCTAGCGCGGAGAGGGACGGCGGCAGGGGCGGGGAAATTAACTCCGGCGCCCTACTGTTGGCCGGCGGGTACCAAAATGGTTGGGGAGATGGCCAGGAGGGACGTGGCGATGGGACTGGGCAGGCGCATGCTCGGGGCGACGGCCAGGCTGGCCGGACCGCCGGTCCGGCCGCCATTGCCCAGGGGGCAACAGTAGCTCGAGGTGTTCTTTTGAATTTCAAATCTACAGTTTGAAACTTTGACGAAAATTCATATTTCTGTTGCTCCAAAAATGAAACCAAAAATATGAGGAGATTCAGGATGACGTGCTCTAATTTTCATCTTAAAGTTTGAAATTCTAAACTTGCTTCCAAAAATTCATACAAAATTCACAAGTAACAGCGTTTCAGATTTGAATTTGAATTTTTGGGCATTCAAAACTTTGTTCAAAAATTTTGTAAAAATATTGTAAATTCATATTTTTACATGAGCAATGTAGTGGTGCAAAAATATGTGGGTAGTGTTTTTATAATTTTTGCATTTTGGTTAAGGCTAGGGTTTTGGATTAGATTTTCCTTTTTCCTTTTTATTTTTCTTATTTCTTTTTCCTGGTTGGGTGATTAGTACTTCCTTAATGCTGTGATTAGGAGGTTAATTACGTGATTACGTGATTAGCCTTAATCGTGACACGGGATGTCACACGGGTCAATTCGGAGGAAGAATGTCGGGAAATCGGAGAAGCGGTTGAAACTCTAGAAGCACATGCGCGGCTGGAAGAAGCTCCGACCAAGAAGATCGCTAAGGAGAAAGTGAAGACCGATGCAGTTGCTTCCAAGATTATTCAGCTTGATGTGTCGGACTCCTCCAAGGTCACCCATACAGGGGCTGACTTGGGGGACAAATATAAAGCGAGCTCATTCTTTTCCTCCAGGAAAATAGGGATATATTTGCATGGCAACCTTCCGACATGCCTGGTGTCCCAAGGGAGAAGATTGAGCATGCACTCTTGGTGCGTTCCGATGCGAGCCGCTAAGCGTAAGCTCCGGAGGTTTGCTCAAGACCGCAAAGAGGCGATTAAGAAGGAGTTAACTAGATTATTAGTAGCTAAGTTCAATTGGGAGGTGTACCATCCGGATTGGCTTGCCAATCCGGTCCTCGTACCAAAAAAGAATATTAAAGAGTTAAGAATGTGTGTTGATTATACCGATCTCAACAAGGCTTGCCCAAAGACCCCTTCGCGCTGCCTCGAATTGACCAAGTTGTTGATTCGACCGCCGGCTCGCGAGCGTCTTTGCTTTCTTGACGCTTATTCGGGATACCATCAAATTCTCCCGAAGGTTGAGGACCAGATAAAGACCGCGTTTACACCCCCTTTGGAGCATACTCGCTATACAACGATGCCGTTTGGATTAAAGAATGTAGACGCCACATACCAGCGTGGCATACAACGCTGTTTGGATTCGCAACTTGGAAGGAACGCGGAAGCTTACGTCGATGACATAGTGGTGAAATCCCGAAAACCGAAGATCTTCTCTTTGACCTAGCAAAGACCTTCGGTAATATGCGGAGTTTTTCCATGAAACTCAATCCTGAAAAATGTGTGTTTGGAGCTGGTTCTGGAAAATTACCGAGGTATCCGGTATCGTGGCGAGGTATTGAAGCTAATCCGGAAAAGATTCGGACGATTATTAACATGAAACCTCCAAGCTGTTTGAAGGATGTACAGAAGTTGACTAGAAGTATGGCTGCACTTAGCCGATTCATTTCAAGACTAGGAGTCGGGGGCCTTCCGTTATTTAAACCGCTCAAGAAGCGAGGATAAGTTCGTGTGGACAGATGAGGCGCAAGCCGCGTTTGACCAACTCAAGGAATACCTTAGTTATCCGCCGGTTTTAGTACCTCCGAACCCGACGAAACCATTCAATTATATATATCTGCAACTACTCATGTTGTGAGCACGGTATTAGCAATCGACCGGAGGGAGGAAGGACATCTGCAATTGGTGCAGCATCCGGTATACTTTGTAAGTGAAGTCCTTACCGAGTCTCGAATGCGATATCTCCGACTACTGAAATTGATATATGTCGTGGTGATAACCTCTCGGAAGTTAAAAGCATTATTTTCAAGTGCATCCCATTGAGGTCAAGACTGGGTTTGCTATTGGAGATATTGTTCGTAATCGAGAGGTCTGTTGGCCAAGTTGCCAAATGGGCTATAGAACTTGGACAATATGAGGTCACATTTTCTTCACGAACGGCTATTAAAGGACAAGCTTTGGCTGATTTAATTACTGAATGGCTAGAGACGCAAGTCCCACAGAGCGATTCAGACTTTGGAGTATTAGGAGATGTTTTTTGATGGGTCCCCGTAGCTTTCAGCGCGGGGCTGGGGTTGCACGTAACATCCTGGCCCAGGGCTTAATAGGATTGATAGAATACTCATGTCAACAAGTTGTAACTTCTTTTCCGAAGCTTATCTCTAAAGAACTCTAAGGTTAAGCGTGCTTGGCTTGGAGCAATTTAGGGATGGGTGACCGACCGGGAAATGATTCCCGGTATGCATGAGTGAGGACAAAATGCGTAGAAAAGACTAGTGTTGGTCCGTGAGGAAATCTTGAGGGCCTATTAAGCTGCCAGGGGTAGCGGGCCCGGCCCGGAGTGGCGGGACGTTACGGATGGTATCGAGCCGACTCTCGCGGTTTCACGGGCGCGTGTGTTGCACGTGTGCAGGCATGGTGTGCATGGCTGGTGTGGGCCCGGAGTGGTCACACAGCATGACACATGCGATGGCAGTGGACACATGGACGTGGCCAAGAGAGGAAGTTCTCGGCTCTGGGGTTGACCGACGAGGACGTCGGTCTTCTAAGGGGGTGAGTGTGTAACATCCTCGGCCCAGGGCTTAATAGGATTGATAGAATACTCATGTCAACAAGTTGCAACTTCTTTTCCGGAAGCTTATCTCTAAAGAACTCTAAGGTTAAGCGTACTTGGCTTGGAGCAATTCAGGGATGGGTGACCGACCGGGAAGTGATTCCCGGTATGCATGAGTGAGGACAAAATGCGTAGAAAAGACTAGTGTTGGTCCGTGAGGAAATCTTGAGGGCCTATTAAGCTGCCGGAGGTAAGCGGGCCCGGCCCGGAGTGGCGGGACGTTACATTGCACTTCTTACCCCACAAAAAGAGCCGTTAAGATATGTATTGCAAATGCATTTTAGCGCTTCAAATAACACCGCGGAGTACGAGGCTTTGCTTCATGGACTTCGAGTGGCTATTTCATTAGGAGTCGAGTGATTAGATATATATGGTGATTCGATGCTTGTGATCAGTTATCTAATTCTTGAAGGAGAACTTTATCGACGTGGAGTTAATATTTTGATGAAGTGCATATCGAGTCTCGATGGTGTTCAATTGCTTGAAGATATTCATAAGGGGATTTGTGGCAATCATGCTTCGTCAAAGACGTTAGTTGGGAAAGTGTTCGAGACAGGGTTTTTACTGGCCCACAGCTACCGATGACGCGCATACGGTGGTTAAAAACTGCCAAGGATGTCAATTCTTCGCTCGGCAGCCTCATACTCCGGCTCATGAATTACGAGTTAATTCCGATGACTTGGCGCCAGGAGGGTTTACACACATTTTTGTGGCAGTTGATAAATTCTCCAAATGGATTGAAGCGGAAGCTGTCACCGGTACGACCACCGCTCGAGCGATCAAGTTTTTACAGAATATCTTCGTACGTTTTGGTGTCCCGCACGATATCACTACCGTTAATGGGCCTCAATTCACTTCAGAATTTTTCAAGGATTACGCTGAAACTCCGGGAGTTAAGATACAATATGCTTCGGTTTCAGATCCCCGAGTAATGGACAAGTGGAGCGAGCCAATGGAATGATTTTAACCGGTCTTAAACCTAGAATTTTTTACCGCTTGAAGCCGTATGCGAGAAAGTGGGTTAAGGAATTGCCCTGGGTGCTTTGGGGATTACGTACCAACGTTAGCCGGGCTACAGGACAATCTCCTTTTTCTCTCGGTCTATGGATCCGAAGCCATGTTGCCTACAAAAGTGAATATGGTGTCAGCTAGAGTGCGGTATTATAATGAAGAGAAGTATGAAGACCAGCGTCAGGTCGAGTTGATTGCCGCGGAAGAGTTACGAGATCAAGCCTTGATTCAAGCAGCTAAGTATCATCGTGGGCTGCGTCGATATCATGATCTCAATGTGCGCACGAGGGAATTTCAAGTAGGAGATTTGGTGCTTCGGAAGATTCAGTCCAACAAGAACAGACATAAGTTGTCGTCGGTGTGGGAAGGACCTTTTCTCGGTTAAATCGGTTTCCGGACCGGGGCTTATAGGCTTATGACCCTGGAGGAAGAGGAAATTCCAAATTCTTGGAATATTGATCAGCTTCATCATTTTTATACTTAAAGATTTTCTTGTAATTTCCTCCATAATATAATAAAGTATTCTTTATGTCCGATATGAATGTGTTCGTATTTTTTGTGTCTCGATATTTTAATTTTGAATTAACTTATCGAGTCGGGGCTGCTTTATTAAGAGCAATCTGTGATATTATGATATCTCTAAATATTAGAACTAGTCATTTGGTCAAAGAGCTGCTATATTAAGAGCAGTCTATGAGATTGATAGTAGTCGTTTTCAGCCTCGATCGGCATATTTAGGAAGGGAAATTTTAAGCATCTCTTTCGAATACCGGCTCGTAGGCTGCTATTTTTAGAGCAGTCTGTGATATTACGTGACCTTAAACCTTAAAGACTGGTTGTTTTTTCTATGTACCATGATCTTGTTAAAGTAAGCTACTGTTATGTATTGTGATCTATGCTGACTAGAGCCATTATTCAATCTTGTTGGTTCAAGCTGAAACAACCATCATTGCTTAGATATAGAATTCAACTATTAGGAATAGGATGGTGAATTTTTGGTATCGGTATTAAAAGGAAAGAGAAGGCATTAAAACTTCATCATGATTAAAAGGATAATAATATAAATTATAAAGTACTATAATAAAATTGTTTGTTCAGCAGAAAAAAGACTGGTCTTATGATAAACGACTCATCAGGCAGGACCGCTAGAATCACCGGTATCTCCGATCTTGGGATCTTCTACCAGTCTATCATCAATCGTGCCTTCGGAGTCGAAAGAAGAAAGCAATAAATCTACGTCAAGATCTTCGAATTCATCTTCTATTGATTGTCTAGAGGCTGCAGCTGCATCTTGAGCATCTTGATCCGAGAGCGGGAATGCCGCGGCTTCATTTAGAGGGACACCCGTTGGATCCGGAGGAACATCGTCGATCGGTTTAGACACGGTACCAATGAGTGAATTTTTCAACTCATTAAACCGGTCTTCAATTGTATTTGGGTGAGCACCTTCTCTCGATGAAGTTGAAATCGCATCTTCGACCGGAGTCCAAGACTGGATTATGGCAGCAATGTGTCCTCCTCCCGATGCGGCAACCATCTTAGAGTGCTCTCTCGATCCTCCTAGGGACGGTCCGGATAGTCTGTTTCAAGATCCAATTCATTTTGGTCGATGGGTTGACCTCCGTTCGGATACTCAAGCGTCCGCATACTGCCTGCAGCAAGCTCCGAACAAGACGCAAAAATATAAAGAAAGGTTATCATCGCGGACTGGTATTAAAAAGGAGTTTCTTAAATGGAAATAGGAAAGAAGCAACTTACGTCTATGCCTAACTTCCGCAGCTCTAAATCTGCCTTTGATGTTGACATTAGACTCCCTTAGCTTGGTCTCAGTCTTTAGCGAGACGTTGAATTTCATGCTCTTTCGCTTTGATAGCAAGCTGGACAGCACTCGTGTGCAGTCCTCGGAGCGCTTTCCTTTTCCGTCTGCGTTGTTTTGACCGCTTCCGGTGCTTCAGCTAGCTCGGCTTTCAGGCGGGCATTTTTGGCTTCTAGCATCTTGTTGGAGTGCAGAGTCCGTGTCGGAATGTTATCTTTGACAGTAAGCTCGCCTTCCAGTTCTCCGATTCGAGCTATCTCGCTGCTCTTCAACCCAACAGACCTTCCGGAAGAGCTTTTCTTGAGCAGCTGCCTTCTCCGACAGAATTTCTTCCGCCTTTTTATGAGCGGCAACAAGAGTTTCGAGCGCTGGAGCGGACAAGACCGGTCGAAGGATAAGAAGTTAATTAAAGAATTTGACATTAAGATTAAAAACTTACTTTGGATTTCTTTTTGGAGTTTAATGATCTCTTGTCGGCGTTCCTCCATCATTCGATGGGTATTCAAGCAGATTTGCTTCTCTTAGCAGATCATCTTCTTTGGACTTCGGATCGGCGGTCCGAGACTCAAGTTCAACCAACTGCTCTTGATTCTGATAAAGTTCTTCCTCTAGACGAGCGATGATTGCACTCTTGGCCTCGTAGTTTTTAGAAGAACCTAGAAGATAGAAGAAGCAAAGAGTCGATTATAATGTGAAGAAATTGAGAAAGGACTAGAAGAGACAAGCGGACATACCTGGCTAGATTCGGAGAAATTCTTTAGAGCCTCTTCCTCTTGAAGCATTGAGCCGTAGCTGTGAATTTCCTTGCTCCGCTCGTGCTATCGACTTCCACATCTCCTACGACCATCCCGGCAAGTCCGGGTCCCCCTGGAGCTTTACGCGTAGTCCTAGCCCTACGGGGAATCTCCTCGACCCGGACCGGTCCCAGTGGGAGTTCGGGAGCTGCCTGGAACAGAGTAGCTTGTGGTGGAAAGTCACTTACGGATGTGTCATCAACATCAATGACAACCCGCTCTTCGACCGCTTGGGAGGATGGTTCTTTGGAAGAGGCAGCAGGGATTTCTTTTGTGGATGCTGCACTCTTGACTTCCGGAGCTTTTTCAATGGTGGAGGCCGAAGGAGCAAAGATTGAGGATGCGCTACCAGTCGTGGCAGGGATAGAAGGTTTGTTTCTCGACAAGCTAGCTATACTAGCTTGGAGATTCGAAGGAATTTTGTAGAAGAATTGAATACATTACAAGACTTGGATGAAAGTGACTAAAAATGTATGAGTGTTGCGGAAGACTTACGAAGTGGCCTTTTTGAAGCCGAAGGAGGTCTTGCTCTTCTTTGAGGCTCCTTGAGTATCCCCGCTTGAACCCTCTCGCACTTCTTTTTGCCGCTGGTTGGACTTACGGCGCGGGAATGGATCCTCTTGTAGCACTCCTCGAAGAACCGGTCCGAGTGCCATACCGGGACTTCTTGGGAATGTTAGCGAGAGAATCTATTAATTGGGAGGCTTCCCGAGACCCCCCCCCTAGTAGCGGCAGCTTCGAATGCGGCAAGACCGGCCCGACGATCTCTCTCAACGGCTTCTTGCTCTTTGCGTCGGTCTTCAAGTTTCGTGCTTCCGTACGAGTGTCGCCTCGGTACGGAAGCGGAGATTGCCGTCGACTTGCCTATGGTCGGTGAAGTAGTACGTTTTCTTGTACTGGGGGCTTGGACAACCTTTTCGGACCTAGAAATTTTTGGAGTTACCGCGGTCGGCAAAGGGAATGATCGGATCGAAGTCCCGTGAGTCGGAGCGAGGGCAGGCGGACCGGCTTGAACAGCAAGAGGAGCGGTATTGGCTTCATAATCTTCTCCCCAAGTATCATTGGGAGGAAGTGGTGGATGATTTCTGTAGTAGTCCATCTTCCGCATTGAATAGCAATATATGAATAAGGGTATGATGACCAAAAATACTGGAACTCAAGGAGGAGAATACTTATAGGGTCTCGAGGATATGACACTCGAATGCCGGACCCACCTTCTGGCATCCTGTTAAATCCTGCCCAGACCGGAGCATCTTCTTTATATGCTTCTCTAACCGCTTTACATCGGGAAGAGGTGTTCCGACCAATGGATTAGCGATATCCTCGTTGAAAGACCATGCTGGATGCTCCTGCCTTTTCAATGATTGAACTCCTCGAACAATGAAACTCCAAAGAACCGTCTCGGCAGTGACGCCTTTGACTTCCTTCGGATGTTTGATACTTGCTAGGAGAGCAAAGATTTCTTCATCTTCTTTAAGTTTGTCCCTGCTATCTTTGGAAGGCAAATCTTTGGCTATTTTGGCATTGAAAGGGGGAAGCGCGGGTTGGGGATTGTCACAAAAAAACCACCCATTTTTCCAGTGAGACAAACTTTTATTCAATGGCAGGGAGAAGTACTCATCGGTGCTCCAAGCATTGTATTCCTGCCCCACCTACTGCAGCTCGGCGGTCCGATGAGGGAAGTGGACGGATTTGGAAAAGGTACTGGAAAAGCTTAAAATGGGGACAGATTCCAAGGAAAGCTTCACACGGATGAATGAAAAACGCGATCCGAAGGATGGAGTTTGGATTTAAATTTACCAATTCCCATCCGTAGAAAAAGAGCAGTCCTCTCGAAAAAGGAGGAGCAAGGAAGATCAAGGCCATGGAGGAAGAATGATTTGAAAACTAACTCGTTGGGAATCCTCTATTCCCCATGGAATTTGGCTAGGAGTGGGGGCATTCCGGTTCGGAATGGGTTGTGGGGGAAGATACCCATCGAGAACCGCCTCACTAAGAGATGCTTCCGTAATCTTGCTATTTCCCAAATCTTGTATACCAAAAGGAAGCTGATTGCGAGGAACAACGGATGAAGAAGAAGGATTGGAAGAAGATTTCTTCTTACCCATCTTGAAGGACGGAAAAAGGAAATTGGAGATTGGTTTATGTGGAAAGGAAGAGATGTGATCGTAATGTCCGAAGAACAAGGATGTATGCTGGGCGCGTATGGAGTTTCGGGAATGGGTTTGACCTAGATCGACCCTTGGTTTTCTTTTTACGAGTACCCGAGCTGGGCTCGAGGGCTGGAAAGTTATTGGGCCGTTTTTTACAGCCTAATAACATTAGCATTAAAGATTTATGGCTTGATTGTGCAATTATGACCTAACGGTCATAAGAATATTAAAGATTTATGGCTTGATTGTGCAAATATGACCTAACGGTCATAAGGATAATTAAAATTTATGGCTTGATTGTGCAATTATGAGCTAACAGATCATAAGGATAAGTCACCATGATTATTACAATCATGAGAGATTTTTGTGAACAAAAAGCAGATCTGAAATATGAAATTTTCTGATAATGGATTAATATAGTGTCGAATTAAATTATTCGGCGGTATGAAAGAGTTAGATCAAAGATAATTTTGATCTTGCCTAACTCAATTTTAATGGATGCCTTAGGCTATGGGTGTTAATCATCCGGCTGATTATAGGCCTTCGAGACTCGAGTCGATGTGAGAATATAGGGAAACAAACTGGTCGGATCAACCAGGATTTTGCTTCTTAGTTAAAATTAACTAAGTATATTAAAGTTAAGACTGATTTAAGCGGTCTGTTACATCAATATGGGTATAAATCTTTAAAGGATATGCGGCATGATCGGTTCAACCAGTCTGAAAAATATGTTCTTGGCAGGAGTTGCTGAAAGGAATGTGATTTGATGGGAAATAATAAAGCGTAGTCTCTCAAGAAAGACTCTTGCATTATTTGCGATCCTCAAACGATACAAGAGTCGGGGGCTATACCTAATTAGGTGCACCTGATCGGTGCACCGTGTTCAAGAGCAATCTGCAGAGATCTCGAGGAATGGAAAACAATGGAAATTGAAAGGAACGGTGTGTAGAAATTGCATATTGAAGGAAATAATGAAGAATCAACTAGTGTACTCTTGCATTATTTGAAAGGAATTCAAATGATCCAAGACTCGGAGGCGATACCTAATTGGGTGCACCTAATCGGTGCACCGAAGAAAAATACTTTTGTTTTTGCATACCTAATTAGGTGGTATGGAGGATAAAATACCAAATTTTTGGCTTTTTGAAGCGTCTTGGAGAAAGAAGAAGTATTGCATAAGATTGGAGTTCTTTTTAATTTTACAATGGAATCGGACCAACATGTAGAAGACTGGTCGGTCTTATTTAAGGTCAAATCAAAAATTACTCGGGGCTGCTATCGTATACTTACCTTATGGGTATACAGATGATAAAGGAATGGATAATTAGAGATACGGTGACCAATCAATGAAGATAAGATCGACGGAGAGGGCCCTTAGAGTGGTCCTTGACCAGTATGAAATAACAGAGGATTCCATATACCGGTATGGAAATAAGGCGGGCGTCAAGACCGACGTATGATGACTTGAGCAACAAGGAAAAGAGCAATTTGTAGTCTGTTAGAACTCTGAATTAATAAAGAAAACTTAGAGATAGAGCTTCCGAATATGTAATCCATGTAACCGACTAGGACTCGCATGTAACCCTAACTCTCCCGGATATATAAGACAGAGCAGGGACCCCCGAAAACTCTCTCGCTAACTTGCAATTAGCAATCTGCTAAAGGCAATACATAACATACAGGACGTAGGGTATTACTCTCAATCGAGAGGCCCGAACCTGTCTAAAATCGCATGTTCTTGTGTGTTTTGTGTGTTGCACCATCGAATTCCACGCTCGTGAGGGACCGGGTAGTACTAGTGCCGAGTTTAAGACTCGACAAGGGGAGTGGCGTTTTCTTTAAACAAAACGAAATGCTTAAGAGCCGCACATGGGCTCGCGTTATTTCGTTCGAAACATTTTCACTTCGCCCCAGCCGATCGAGAGGGCGGAGTTGTATTTTCTTTAAACAAAACGAATCACTTAAGAGCCGCAAAGGGGCTTCGTTTTTTTTATTTGGAACATTTTCACTTTGTCCCCAGTGATTGAGAGGGGGAGTGGCGTCTCCTTTAAATAAAACGAAACGCTTGAGAGCCACAAAGGGGCTTGCATTTTTCGTTCGAAATGATTTCACTTCACCCCTAGCGACCGAGAAGGGGGAATGCCGTTTCGTTAAATAAAATGAAACGCTTAAGAGCCCCAAACCCTAGCACTCGCTCTATCGTAGGACTAGTCAACTCCAACGGAGCCACAAAAGACAAGTCAATTGTACTATTACGAATGCTAGAGAACATATTGAATCGACAATATATCTTAACCATAACTCGAGTAGCCCGATTGACCGTCTGCGAAAGCACTAGCATCGACAACAGAACGAAACTGGACAAGTCAACCGAATCGAACAGGATAGGACACGTCAACTACCCCAAGTCACCGATATTCGTAACTAAAGCTTCTAATTGATCGAAACTACCGGATAACTAGGAGTTACATTGAGTCAAACACGGCCAAGCCGACATGAAATATTTTATGCACTTACCCGACAAAATCCCGATCGATGACGGAGCCCCGAGAGCTCAAGCAGTTGACGAGAAAATCCGTCGAGTTGATTGTGGCGATGCGCCGAGAGTTGTATTTGATTGTGTTCTTTTTACAATGGTCCTAGTCTACTATTTATATCCTGGTCACAACCGACCGACTCTGATTATGTCCTATACTGATTCTACCACTCTACTTCCTATTTTACATACTATTTCCTAAATGATAACTTTGGAAATAAAACTAAGACTTCCAAAAATACGCTGCTCCTTCCGGTGCTTCATCGTGGCAATCCGTGTCTTTGTTGATCTCTCCATCTTCCTCTGGATTCGCTTCTTCTACAGATGCACATTCCTTTTCGTACTCATACTGCTGACAAGTGGGCCCAGATCCAAAATCTGGTGTCAACAAGTGTATCCATAATCCTTCTATCTCTTCTTCCACACTAAATTAGTTCTTGCAGGTGCTACAATATATGTTGTGTGTATCCACATCCCCTCTCTTCTCTTGAACTTGATCAGTCTCACCGGCGGTGTCAATGGTATCCACAACTATTCCCACTCCCCCACTTGGTGGGTTCTCACTTGTGGTACAATGTGCAACGAATGTATCCAGATCCCTTCTATGTCTTGTCCCATGCTCGATCAGTTCTCACTGGAGGTTCTGTGTTCATCGAGTGTATCCACATGCCCTCTCTCTCTCTCTCTTGTCCCATGCTCAATCAATTTTATTTTGGTGGTATGATGTCTCGATTGTGCACAATGCATTAGTATTGTTCTGCCTTGTACCTTGTGGGAACTCACATTGTTAGTGAATCTTTATTTTGCTCTATGGTTAATATTTAGTGATGATAACTAGCTAGAGTTTTGTTTGGAAAGAATATGTTGAATGAAACTTTAGAGGATGTTATTTTTGGAAAAATATCGACTACTAAAGTTGCATATTGCTCATATTTATGTTTTCGTGATGTCGTACTTTGAAAATTGCACAACAGGATGATACATCCCATGATTTTAGTGTGGTGATGGCGACAATAGATGTAGCACACACAAAGGCGTTGATCCGGTAGCTTGGTCAGAGCGTTATTGCGCTGGTGGTGGAAGGGGATGGAGATGGAGGGTAAATGGAAAGCCCTACTTCAATTTGGGCTCACCCCTTCTAATATATGCCTCCATGGTGCGCTCAGATCCTCTACATTACTGACCACGCTGTAGCGGTCATTGACATGTGGGCACGGTCCCACCTGTCATGGACTGCTAATGTAGGGGCAGTATTACAGAGAATCCTGATCTCGCCATGGTAGCTTCTGGTGACGAATAAGAGACCAACCGTGAGAACCTTGGTGTCCTATAGGGAGAGGGACACAAGGTAATACATGGCCTACTGAGAACTGCAACAAGAACTGAAGTAGAATAGCTGTTTAGGTCTATGAGTGATTGCTTCCCTCCTTTTGAGTCCCTGCAAGGAGAACCCTAAGGAGCAATTGTTGTGAAGTAATGGGTTTCAAAGATGGGCGGCTTCTAAAATTATTGATGAGATATAGCCTGAACAAACATCGCATCTTTTTCTAGATGCTCTATTTGGGACAAATGCTATCACGAGACTCATTGTCTATCTGGATTACATATAGTTGTTATGGTTCAAACTCTAGTGTTTGTATCCTGTGGCATGTGTCTAGAAATGATGTCTTCAATCTGACTTGAATAAGCATGGCGACCAGATCATTTGCTTTCTTTCAATGTTCGCCTCTAATCGGAAAGTGTTAAGGGAAAATTCTGCCTTGGTGTGAATTATTCAGCCAAAAGATGGATTTCCTACCGGCAGAAAAAAGTGATGTTTCACATTTCTAGGCTGTAGGACATACCACTTGTTTCTACCTCTGCAATGGTGTAGATTTCATTACCGACACTACTGGAAAACGAGATTCTGCCGTGTGCCACAATATTCTCCGTGTGCTTAGGCGTTGGGCACACGGCGAAAAGTCATTTTGCCGTGTGCCCAGCGTCCTGTCACACGGTAGAAAAGCACACGGCGGCAAAGCCTTCGCTGTGCGTCCTACACATAGCGCATGACAAATGTGCCTGTTTGCCGTGTGCCACAGTACCAGCACACGGCAAACTAGGAAACACCCAAACGGCGTGGACGGCCGTTAGAGTGTCCCCTACTTTATCGTGTGCTGCCACTATGGCACACGGCAAACATGCACATGTGTCGTGTGCCAACACATGGGGACACGGCAGATGGCCCGCTTTGCCGTGTGCCAAAGCAACTCATAATTGTATTTTTGAGTCTCACCTCCACAACTTTTTATGTACTTCATTATATGTATTGGTAGACTATGTATCAATTTGGTTGATTTATCATCATTTTTTCTATATTTACCATTTTTTTCTTTTAAAAGACTTTTTTAGAATAAGTGACATTTGAACTACAAGTGCATGAAATGATAGACAAAAGTCAGTCCAAAAATGATATTCATGATATTGATGTTGGGGTAAGACGATATGCATTGGTTAGAATGAAAGTTTGAATATCGTATGGACATAACATTACCATGATCATCGGGTGAAATAATATTTAAATTCTAAAAAATTCAAACAATATCTAAAATTCAGGAAATTTGTCGTAACACCATTTTATCATATTCTAAGTATGTGATAAATAGTTGATATGTTTCTGTGGATGTTATTGGATAAGATGTTTGTAACGTGAAGGTTGCCCGATGAAGTTTCATATAGATTATAAAAGACGACGTAAAGTTCATACATGCAAAGACAAGTTCAAAATATAAATTCAATTTGAAACCTTATTATATGCACAATATACAATTACACAAGTAACATGAAATAACATGTTATTTTTAGATAATTTCAAACTAGTTTCACAATTTAAATGAAATAACAGGTAATTATACTATTTTTATTTTTATAATTTTTTCTCACTGTACGTACATGAAATAATAGCCTTCTGTGTGAATAATTAATATTTATCTAATTCAGACCAGATACTTGTGTTAAAATAAATATTTAGCATTAAATTAATGAAACTAGTAGCAAAAGCCAGAATGTTCCGTGTGCCAACCGACGACGCACGACGAATCGTGTCCGGGCCCGCAGGCCAGGATAGTTGCCTGCACCGTGGTGCCGTAACGATGATTTGTGCTGGAAACGCATAGTGGACAAGTGGTTCTTACCCGAGTGGGAGGAGTTGCACAACGCTGGCCGAGCCCGACGTGCGCTCGATGCCTGGTCCATCTCACCACCAAGGCAGCCTTAGAAACGAGGAGTATAGGGCTCGATGCGTATGCAGAGTCATTTCTTTATTTTATCTCCTAATTATGCATAAATAGTAATTAACTTGTTGTTATTTTTTTTGCAGTCCCGATCACATGGAGGCGTAGAGTGTCCTGAGTTCGTGGGCTGGGCTATGGCCCACCAGAAAAAGGCTACTCGGACGACCTACGACCCCGAAAATCCTCCGTCGGCTTACAGCAACACTCCGTATACTCCCGCATCACCGCATATACGGAGGTGGGTAAGAAACTCTATGGCCAAGAGTGGGATCCGACCGCCCACCCTATGGATGCTGAGGTGGCCATGAGGGCGGGAGGAGGCAAAAGCATGACCGGTTGGTCATAGATGACGGTATCGTAGACACGAGCAGTTGCCCCACCCTCTCACAGCTTCAAGCGAGGGACCCGACCATCGCCCCGCCATACGCCCATGCCGGACCGTCGCAGATGTGCAAGTGCAGAGACTTGAGGTTATTTCTGCTTCACTAAACAATTATTCAATTTCTAATCATGTATTATCACTGCATTGTAACAATTGAATGGAAACTTTTGTAGGCCGATGTCGTCGAAGAGAGAAGGCAGCGACAGGGGAATCGGCACGACAAGTAGGGGATGTGGCCAACTTGTTTGCTTACATGCAAGCTGAGTTGGCAGCTAAGATAACATAGAGACTCGGATAGCGTATAAACTTACGATCTTAACTAAAATGATTTTTGTCTCATTTGCAAACTTTTCTACTTTTTAGAGAACCTATCGGTGGCATCGAATGCCTCGGTGAACATGTCACATATGTTGCCCCCTCGGCAGTTGTTTTCACAAGTGCTGCCCCTCGACCCACCGTCTATCGATCCACCGCCCTTCGGTCCACCGCCTTTCGAGCCACCACCCTTCGACCCACATCTTTGAAATCATGTTTTGTTGTACTCGTGGACGGCCTATGGACGTTATGTGATGTTTGTGACGATATTTGTGATTTTATGAGACAAATGGATGATATATGTTTTTTTATTTGTGATGTATGAGTCGTGCGATGATATGTGCGATGAATTGATGATTATGTGATATATTTATGATGTGTTTGACATATGTGCTATTTGAAATGTAAATGAGGTAACCGGGGCTAAAAAAACAGAAAAAAATTAAACCCGATGGTCGTTTTTCCGTGTGCCGGGGCCGGACACACGATAAAGTGGCCATACTGAAATTCAGTTTGGTCGCTTTGCCGTGTGCCAGGGCGGGCACACGACAGAGTGACCATTTATTTACCGTGTCACCGACACACGGCAAAGGCTATATTTCGTCGTGCCACGCATATGGCACACGGCAAATACCAATTTACTTTGCCGTGTGCCGCGCGTATGGCACACGGTAAATTACAATTTATTTCACCGTGTGCAGAGGATCCGGCACACGGCAAAAAAATTCACGGCGCTTTTGTCATCTTCTCCGCTAACGACATATTTTCGCCGTGTGGTGGGCCTGACGCACGGCAAATACTTCGTCGTGTGCCCGCACTTTGCCACACGGCGAAGACGGTTTTGCGGTCTAGAAATGCCGCCGTCGGGCTTTCATCGTAGACCACCTACGTCAAAAATATTTGAGGCCCTTCGCCATGTGCCGCAGACACACTGCAATATATCGATTTCCGGTAGTGCCACGGTATGTCTCCCAACATTCTTTCTACTTGCTGGAAATATTCTGGTCAAGTTTAGTAAATGCATGATGTGTGAAAAGTCAAGCCCTCTTTCCTGGTACATTGTGCAATCATCCTGAATTGAATTGAGTGATCGGAGGCGGTTCTTCAATGCGTGCTTGAAATTGTTGGTTGGTCTTCCTGGATTTCATGTCTCGCAAAAAGTAAGAAAGCGACAAATCGACTACTCCTGTGACCAAACGGCAGCGACCAACAGTACATACAGCAGGTACGGATCATTTGCCACCATCTAGCAACATGGCCACATTGGGTGCTTGGTTGACCTTTCATACAACAAGATACGGGTTAACAACTGTGCTTCTGAAATATATTATTCCCTTCCGTCACGTTTTTAACTTTAATACATCTACTTTATGTCTTATTTAAAATATTTATAATAATATTATTTTTTGTTATTATTTGTTTTATCACCATGTTACTTTATGTATGATTTTTTTTGTTTTTATATTTTTACAAATATTTTGAATAAGACGAATGGTCAAAGTTAATTTCTCTCTGTCAAAAACATCCTATATTAAAGGACAGAGAGGGTAATGATCAAGCAATATGACAAAAGGCACGGTGCTCTCTTTGTCCATTTTATGTGTGAAACGAATGATACATGCAGGAAGCTAGCTGTAACACCAAGTGGCCTCTGTAGTAGTGGATTGGGCTCAAGTGGCGCGTGAAGTAAACTGGATGTAGGATTAATCTTACATTAAAAGTTTAGTTAGCATCACCGGGTAAACGTTTTACATGAAGTGAGGCCGAAAGTGTAAGCGTGATGCTATACATACATGAATACGCATGGCCGCTCCTACGGAGGGTTGGGCTGTAAGTGGACTTCGAACACGGGAGGTTAAACTAATATATATTTCTCAACTTATTATATACTATTATTTCATAAAAAGATTAGGAAAAAATCCATTTTACTCTCCCGAACAATCCACTTGTTCAAATTACACCCTGGACTAAATCATGGCTCATTTTACTTCTCCAAACAATTTAAGTTAGTACAATTTACTCCCTTATGTAATTTCTCTTTTATATTTTCATTTGCATGAGCTGAGTTTAGTGCTCAAAATTTGCATAATGATAGTTTTTATTAAAGCTTACATTTAAAATATATAATGTATATTTTATAGTTTAAAAGCATCAAATATCATCTTAATAGTTTTAGAATTGTATACCAAATATTTAAGAAAAAATACAAAATATTCTCATTTATATAGAGAATGGTACCATCTATCATCATGCAAAAATTGAGCTTTAAATTCAAATCGTACAAAGAGAAACAAAAAAGAGAAATTGCATAAGGGAGTAAATTGAGACAACTTAAATTGTTTAAGGAGTAAAGTGAGCCAAAATTTTGTTTGGGGTTGTAATTTGGACATGGTGGATTGTTCCGGAGAATAAAATAGACTTTTTCCTTTATTATGTATAGTTACACTAGGCTCTGAGCGTGCAAACCGAAATTTTGAAAGAAGACGAGCAATGTCGTTATGGAGCTGTACATAATCAAGGAACAAATAAAATTTCCACCACGTCAAAATATTGCCGAACGAGAACCTCTGCATTTCTTTATAGAACACAGCACCTGGTGCACGGTCATGAGAGCTGTCCTTAATAGCCGACAGAAGGCAAGAGGAGTCGATCTCCAGCGGCTGGTTACGGGTCATACCATTTGCCATCAAATTGCATAGCAGCTAATCCTTTCTGAGCCTCTATATATGCACACTCATGTACCGCTGTAAGCTTAGCCGGATCTACTAGAATCGCTAGTCCATCATGAGGGCGTACCACAAAGCTCCATCCACCGTCCTTACTTGCGGGAAAGAAAGCACCATCTATATTTACTTTATAAGCCCTCCTTAATTCAGAAATTTTTTTTTTTTACTTATTTTACTATTACATATACTTTAAATATGATTTACTTGTTAATTAAAGATATATAAAATGACTGTTAAATGTGCTGTCCAAAAGTAAAAAAAAAACTTATATATTAGAACCAAGGTAGTATAACAAGATGAGAAAGCTGACCAAGACATGATTTAAAATCGATTTGTAGCCCTCTACGATAATCAACCAATATGTGGTGTCAAGGGATGAGTGTATATATGCAATATGAAGCCTCTTTACAACATACATCGTACAGTAGCAGAGTCGTATAAAACCCAGACTGATCACTGATTTTACATGAATACGTGCAACGTGGAGTTGATGACAGTATCTGCTAGCAGCTTGTACATCTTCTCCGTGGGATGGATGGCATCGAAGAACACATACTTGTTGGCGTTTGTGCACAAGAATGAGGTGCTCAGGCTGCAAAAGTAACCTGCCTCGAAAAGGCCGGTCCCACAGCACCCTTGCACCGCGTTGTCGAATCCTGGTTACCAGAAATGGAAAGAGAAGCGATGGTCAGCCAATTTCTTCCATAAGAATTAATTTCGTTGCTAAAATTAATATTATTATTTTTTGAAGAAAGCATGTGTGTGAAGGCGGCAAACACAGGTGGCGCCCATGCCTCTCTCTACGGAGCAGATGAGCAGAAGCACATTAATTAATCCGGACGTGATGAATGCGGCAAACTACCCGGTCTCTTGTCTTGTGAGCCGAATGAATGAATTTTTTTTTTTTTTTTTTGAAGGTGGGCCGAACGAATGAATTGGGATGGGGAGAATAATATTGGGAAGAAGACGGCGCACGCACCGTAGTTGGCCGGCTTGTCGACGACGGAGGCGAGGAGGTCGTAGGTGTCGGCGAAGACGAGCTGCAACCCGGGCAGGTCCTTGTTGAGCTTGGCGATGAGCTCCTTCATCTTGCCGTTGAAGCTCCTGGCAACTGCGTTGTACTCCTGGTTGCACATGCCGCGGTTGCCGACGCGCTCGGCGGGGAGGCAGCCCATGGGCGTGAGGCCCGTGAAGTCCATCTTGCGGCCGCCGAGCGCGTGCACGCGGCGGATGGCGGCCTCGGCCAGGCCCACCAGGTAGGCCTGGTACTCGCCCACCGTGTACTCCATCCGCCGCGACGGCAGGTTGTAGTAGTTCTCGATGAAGTCGTTGGTGCCGATGCTCCAGATGTAGAGCGCCTCGCCGATGATCTCCTTCGCCGCCGCCTCGCCCTTGGCCGTCTTCAGCCGCTCCGTGTACTCCTTGAAGTAGGCCAGCTGCTCGCTAACCGTGATCACCGACTTATTTGTTGCAACAATTCACAATTTGCATGCACCAATTAACACTCTCATGCTTGAGATATAATTGCAGTCGGGCCAAAAAAAAAGAAAAAAACAGGAGGGAGTACCAGGACGCCGGCGGTGGCGTTGTCGAGTCCGGTGGCGGCGGAGGCGAACGAGACGCCGGTGGCCAGCCGGTCGATGGAGCAGTTGGTGTCGAGGTATGCCGGGATGGAGGGCGGCAGGCCGAAGGCCTCGGAGATGAAGTCGGTGGCGAGCCGGCCGTTGGAGAAGCGGCCCGTGGGGAGGCCGTCGTCGTAGTCCAGGCCGTACGGCCAGAAGTTGCTCCTCGCGATGGTCGGGATGAAGTTGTTGTTGCCCGTGTCCACAGAGGAGTCGCCGAACACGATGATGGCCGGAACTTTCCCGGCTTCTGCTCCTCCGCCGGCATTGATGAGCACCAACAAGACCAGCCACCTCCGGACTGACCACATCACTTCCACTTCCTCCGCCACAAAGGAAAGAGATTAGGGTGCTGCGTGTGTTTTCAGCAGTACTCTACTTACTAGCAGATAATATATAGGGTCGTTACCTGTTTTCTCCTCACGGAAGAATCGGCTTCCGGCAGGCCTGCAGCGGCAACAGTGCACAGTACTACTAGCTGCGCCGTGCGTGATGTCATTAGGATCGCAGGGAGAGCGAGAGGTGAGAGGAGAAGCTTCTGCTCAACTGCATGTGAGGCGCTTAAGACCGCATTTAAGCACCTCTGTGCCTTTATGGGAACAGCAACACCGTAACAAATACGTAGACGCGGCGTTGGCCCTTTTGTTGGGATTCATTGAAACCTCAAATACCACAGGCACAGTTACATTCCAGCCCCTGTCCTCTCTCAGCTCTGTTTATTAAAGATTTATAATCGTTTCTTTATCTACGTTAGCTAGGTGGCGTTACAAGTTTCTAGAGTACACTAGTGGTGGTTGCTCTCCATCTGGTATGCCCTTCAGTTCCGTTGATAATTATTTAGCTTCCTTTTATCTCCTGTCTCCATCAGGGATTGGAGTACAAATGCTTATAGGTTTGGTATCCCAACACCTTTCGATTGCAAAGATTTAGATTTTATTTGGCATTCTTACAAACAGAAAGATGCAGCTAGCTGAGGATGTGTTTGGTTGGACTGTGGCTGTGACAAAAGCTGTTGTGGGTCAGTAGTGTGAAAAAAGCAGTTGCTTGTGAAAAAGTCGAAAGCCGTTTGGTAAAACAATTGTGGCTTTTCGAAATTTACTAGCAGACCCTACTTATCATCATATATACGTACATATATACATACAAATATATGTATAAACATTTTATATTTATATATTTATTTATATCATATATATAATATAACATATATACATGTATATAAATAAATAGATAAATATATATATAAGATATATATAAATAAATAAGTCAACACACAATATTTTTATAAGATATATGTATATAAATAAATAAAAGTCATATAACATATATATTACATGTATATATATACATACATATACATATGTAGGTAATTTCTTCAAACTTGTGAAAGCCAAAGCCGGAAAAAGCACCTCCACACCTGCTTTCGAAATGAACTAGCAAAAAGCTGCTTTTGGTTTTGACTTTTGTTGGCAGTCAACCCTTTGGTTGGGCTTCAGCTTTTGGAAAAGTCAAAGCCAGAAAAAGCCCAACCAAACACACTCTGAGTGAGGTGGATGGCAATGTGAAGTCTGACGATTGCATTTGAGGGGCGAGGGCGCGCTCCAGAATAACGCAAGGAAATCACTTCTAGTGGAGAAGCTGAGCAAACGAGACGTGGCCCTTGGCAGGAAAGGAGTCGTTGCGTCAAGGAGATTGAGACTTTGAGAGTAGTAGCCTAGTAGGTCACGACCCAGTTCTCATTGCCAATCTAACAGGTCCTCTAATTATGTGTTTTAAGAGAAGTATCGCTATAGGTCCAACCCGATTGTTCTAATATAAAAATAAAAAAAATCATGATGCAAGTAAGAAAAAAGACAAAATAATGTATAGAGTTATATTTTTGTCATTTTACATTGGATTTGTTATTTTTGTATCTTTTAAAATAAATTGTATTTGGACTTGCAATTTTGTATGCATATATACCTCTATTCCATGTAATCACATGCCAAGTTTCAGAATTTTTTAAAACTTTAAAATGTGATTTTGAAAAAAGTTTATATGATTGCACCTAGTGCGCGGTTTGCACTACATATTTCGTCATCTAACAGAGCAAGCAACAGGTATTTTGTTGCTATAAAATTGAACGCCCCTCGGTTGCAAGTTTGCAATCCTCCTGGTTCTTATCTTCAGCCTCAGGTCCCTCCACCATTGCTTCAAGAAGTTGTGGCGTGAGCAGGCATATATGAACGAGTAGCATAAAGGCAAACCTCCTTCATTTTGACTCCATACTGTCCCTAATTCGAAAATGCATCTAGCTTTTGCATGGTCTGATGATTAAATGGCCAAAGTGTAGCTATTGTTTGGTGGCCTCTTCCTCATTTGCTTTGATGCCCACCAATTGTTCGATGCAACGTCAATGAAGAATTCCAGAGCATATGACAACTATCTGTTTGTCAATTGATATGATGTTCTATGTTATTAAACTATTAAAATTTTAATTTGTTCTAGAAAACTCCAACAATGGTAATATATTATTTCTTTCCTAAGAACCTAAGAATGTGCATACAGCGACATAGGTACATTGATATGAGACAGTAGCATAGCGATAAGGAAAAAAATTCAAAACAGTACAATGGTGATAAAGAGAGAGTATCGTAGTATCGCCATACTGTATCCCACCGTATAGAATACAAATCTTGTAGCTAAGAACCATTGATAACCAGCTGCATATATTTTATTCGATCCATTATTTTGTTAACTGTAGATGGAGCTTGCCCTGGTGCTGGCTGCGCCCTAGCCAGCTGGGCCGCATGCCCTGTGGGCCGCGCGACGGGGAGGGGAGATAGGAGCAGAGGTGGGCGAAGTGGGCTGGGACGTGGAGAGGAGGAAGAGAGGAAATTTCAGCCCAGAGAAAAGGAAAAGATTTTTTTTTTTCTAGGATTTTTTTATACTTGGATTTTCGTGGAGATTTTTGAGGATAAATGGAGTTTTATTTTAGGACAGCAATACTAAAAAATAAAATAATTCAAAACAAGCTGGCACTGTCAAAGTTCGTTTTATAATTTTCAAAAAAATTCGATTTCCCTCTGTAGTTTAATTAATTGATCAACATTTTGGTTTTCAAAAAATAAAATCCTAATATTTAAATTTGACGCGAATTTTGAATTTGATTTGGGTTTTCAAATTTTGGGGTGTTACAACCTTCTCCTACGTGTTTTGGCTAAAAAGAAGAGAAAAAATATGACTTAAATGTAGGAGTGCAAAAGAAATAGTAGGAGTGCAGTCCGGGCATTTTTTTCTACAGTAGTCCAGGTGAATTTTCTTTTTTTTATAGCGAGGGGTACTTTGGTCATTTCCTGATGTGTTAAAGTGAAAAAGAAAAGAAAATAGATGTATCAAACAGGTGTGGGCATTTGAAAGGTGAGACATGTATACTCGGTGAGCGTTTTAGAGAAGCCCCACAAGCGATGGGCGTTCCAGCGAAGCCTACCGAACTCGTGGGCAAAATAGCAAAAAGCTCCTTCAATCACAGTGTCTGTACGGCTCCGTGTTGTGACTGCACGCGCGGGTGGGGAGGGGGTTGGAGGGACGTGGAGGATGTGTTTCTAGATTTCCATATGTATTTCGGGGTGCCTTCCCCTCCAAGCCTTGTTCTCTTATATATACCGCCCGATGGCCTACCAATAGATTAACATTCCACCGATCCTATTCTCCTACAAGTTTGTATTAGCTGTAGTGCACCATGTATATTCAAAGAAAATCATATACACCTCTTCATTTTTTTCTAATTGGTACAGACATTGTCATAGAAACACCTGTAATTCTTTGTTGAAAATATCATTTGCTACTATCTTATAAGTCCTCTCCGATGGATGAACTGAATCAAAGAACACGTATTTGTTCGCATCTTGACATGTAAATGTTTGGTCAATGCCGCAAAGTACCGACGTCTCGATCATTCCTGTGCCACAGCATCCTTGGTCTACGATCTCAAATCCTGTTCGTGAAGAAAGGAAAGGGAAAAGGGTGAAAACTTAAGATACTGTATCTAATGTGCATTGATTCAGTTGCAAGTATTCTCTCATTAACTATATCCTGTCGGTTTGCAAGTGATTGATTTTGCATTAAAAACATAACATTAACATGTTTAAATTGTCTAGCAAGTAGCAATAACTCATAAATTAGATTATTTTATTTGGAACCATGTAAAAGATCCCAAATCATAATTCTTTAGAGATAAATTATGGCCTCGCAATTGTTTGGGTCACAAAAATAAATGTCTGCTTACCATACTCGGAAGGGCTGGCAACAATAGAGGCCACCGTGCTGTACGTCTCCGTGTAGAGCACCTGCGCGCCGGCGAGATCATTATTGAGCTTCCTCACGGTATCCTGCAGGTCAGCGTTGAAACTCCTTGCTAACTGGTTGTACTCCTCGTTGCACTCGCCTGGTTCGTCGTGGTTCAGTGTCCTAGCGGAAGGAATGCACCCGAACGGCGCGAGTCCGGAGAAGACGATCTTGCGGCCACCGAGATCGTAAAGGTCGCGAATGGCTTGGTCGGCAAGGCCGACGAGGTAGGTGACGTACTCCGCCGCAGTGTACTGGGCAGGGCGGATAGGAAGGACAAAGTAATTCACGATGAAATCGTTGGTGCCGATGCTGAAGACGTACAGGGCCTCCGCGATGATCTCGTTGGCCAGAGACTCACCCTTGGCGGTCTTGAGCTTCTCCTTGTACTCCTTGAAATACTCCAGCTGCTGTCGCAGCGATATAACTGACTGACATTGCATAAGACAAGTTAAACACAGAGGTCGTTGGTTCTTAGGTGGAATCAGAATGGACGAAATTTCAGTTATAAATATAAACGCAAATGCCTACTGCTCTAGACATCAACCAAAACATTCTCCAATCTTGTACCATAGCTTATCTGTAACTGTTATAGATTCTTTTTGGGTTAAATTACTCTTATAAATCTATGTTTTGGATTATCCACAATCATGTAAACTTTGCTCACGTGTTCAATGCGCTCTATAGATATATCAGCCTCTTAATAGTATGAAGGACAAAGTCACTTCACAACCTCCAACTATCAATGAAGTCCACTTGATCCCCTGAACTATAAAACCGTTTGTTTTACTCCCTCTAATTTTACAATACCAACACTTTACCCCCTTGACCGACTTAGTTGCATGATTTTGCCGTTGTGGCAGCTACGATAGGCTAGGACCCAACTTATAAGGCGTCTGTGAGGAGGAGGTGTCACGCATGGAGGAGGACATGACAACCCATAACACCCTAGATCCTATCCGCCTCAATGACGCCCCTTTCCCTCCATGTCTTGCCCATGGAACACCAGCCACCACGTTCACCCGCGCCAACTTCTAGACACCTGACAAGTTGGTATGGGCCTATAGTAGTTGCCATGATGGCAAAACCACCCACAACTACCTTGATCCTATCCACCTCAACGACATCCCTTCCCCTCCATGGAGGGCAGGATTTCACCAGCCAACATGCTCGCCACCGCCAACTTCTGGGCTCCTAACAAGTGGGTCCGGGCTTATCGTAGTTGCCACGATGGCAAAACCACCCAGCAAAATTGGCTAAGGGAATAAAGTGAATGGTATTGTAAAGTTGAAGAGAGTAAAATAAACGGTTTTATAGTTTAGGGGTTAAGTGGACTTCAGTGGATTTTATCCTAATCTTAAATTAGCGGGACGATTTAATAGTGTTTAATCAAACTCATATTTAGCATCTACAAATACAAAAAATATGACATTGGTAGGCCTTTTTATCTTTGAGCCATAAAACTCGAAAGGTACTCTCTCCTTCCAAATTATAGGAAATTTTTTGTGACACAGGAATTAAAGAGATGTGAAAAAGTGTGATGCACAGAAAACGAGAATGATGGAGATAGAGATAGAGATGTATTGGGAAGAGAAAATGATACATTGAGAAGCGAGAGTGTCTTATAATTTGAGAAAACTAGATGAGTGAAATCATACACTGTGTTAATTTACTTTCAACTTTCTAGTTATGTATGCCCGTTAGTTGAATTTTCTGATAGGATTTTAAAAAAAACGTTTGACAGTTCCCTCGAATATAAACTGAATCAACCTAATAGTGTCAGCTAATAGATGGGTACGGCAATGCGTTTGCTTAAAAGAAGTATAACTCAAATAAACAGTAGTGCCAAGCTTCACCGTACATGTCATCGTCTATGGTGTTATGCATTGTTTATGATACCTATGAAGATATATGAAATAAATATATGAATCATATTGAAACTGAATATTAATCCCTTCAAAAAAAAGAAACTGAATATTAAAATTATATCTTTTAAAATTCGCATGACATCAGAATATAACAGAACACTAGATATTGGACCTTGTTTTATTCAAGTACCATAAAGTATATTATTGTGTTATTTGAAAAATAAAGTTTATTATTGTAAGAATATTCATGCATGTGTCTTGAACATTTACACCATCAATCATATAACATAACTTTAGGATGGCACATATTTGTAGGAATACAAAATGTTTACGATGGCAAATACAAAATGCTTAAGTGCTTTTTGAAGTATTCCTACAAAGGAAGAAAATTACTAACTGAAATGGACATGTGACATTTCATTTTCATAATTAATTATAGTTTGGGACACGTAACATCAACCCTCGCTGGAATTCAACATATATGTTGCAGTAACCTTTTTCGGAAACATAGTACAATGTCACATCGTCTTAAGAAGACTGACATATGACATTCAACAACTAACTATGCCATAATGACATGGATGGAACATGTAATAGAGAAAAATTATCACAAAGACATATTCGAAGAATTAACTCCAGTTCACGTGTGTAAAAACACACTGCACAAATTTTCGTGGTTGCTTCTATATGAGGCTAATTTGGATAACACCGTACCTAATTATAATATATATCCATTCCAGACCACACACACTCACTGTACACTTTAAATTTCTTTGTGATCCTTTTTATCATGTTGGTCCTAAATGACATAAGTTTGGAATAAGGTATTACAGTGTTAACACTTTAAATTATTAGTGATATTGTCTCCGTAGATGACCAGCTATATCTTCTTTTATTAATTTCGTTTATTGCCTAGTTCATATACATATTGTATGCTAGCTTGGTCCAGATATAACAATATGAAACGGCCATTCCTTTCTGAATTCTTTATTGAAACTCTAGTAGTTGGGTTGAAGGAATAGGGTAGGATACTTGATAATCTTTCTTAGACCCTATCCAAATCACCACGCTTGCAATACTGTCACAATTGACTGATGGTGCAAAACTTAATGATACCAATTTATTACTCACAGGGATTTTCGCTGTTAAATCATCCAACCCGGTTCCTCCGGAGGCAAAGCTGACACTCCTGGCGAGCTCGTCGATTGTGTAGCTGGTGTCAAGGTAGGCTGGCACGGACGACGACAACCCGAATGCCTCCGAGAAGAAGTCTGTGACGAGGCGGCCATTGGAGAACCTGCCGGTGGCGACTCCACCGTCGAAGTCACGCCCGTAAGGTGGGAAGTTGCCCCTGGCTATGGTTGGTATGAAGTTATTGTTGCCCGCATCAACCGTCGAGTCCCCGAACACGATGATCGCCGGCACCTTGCCGGCATTGGACGTGCTGCACGAGAGCAACAAATATTGGAAGACAAGAAGGAGCAGCCAGTAGAGCCAGCATCGCGGAAACATCTTCACTGGCAACTCCGAATTGAGAGCGAATTTCCGATATGGATGGAGTGTTCGCAATTTTGTGAGTTCTTAGACTTCGGTGCTCTTATAAGCACGGATGGAGTTAGCGAGTGATCGAGCAGTTACATGTATCTATCGAATAGAGAAATGCATTTTTTTGTGCTCGATATAGTACAGTTGTGGCTCATCAACTAAACACGTGCACACTAGACACCGAATAGCTAACGCAACGGTCTAGAGAGTGAGAGCTGAGCTTATTTCTCCATCCAACCGATTTTGAGGCGCTGATATATCACTATAAATTAATTTGTTCAGCTGCATTTATTTGTCCATGGTAACGTCGTGAGGCCATCGGAATGATTATCTATCTTATGTAGTGTTCTTGGTTATTCAGACATGGCAACATTTGACAGATTAGACGGTGT
The DNA here is from genome assembly GCA_031894775.1 of Chloris gayana. NCBI lineage: Eukaryota > Viridiplantae > Streptophyta > Magnoliopsida > Poales > Poaceae > Chloris > Chloris gayana. The sequence continues at coordinate 160,080 of JAUNZO010004746.1, forward strand.
TATATATCTGCTCCCGCCGGGCAGTTATTACCAAGCCCATTCGGATCTAAATCCTCCAGAATTTGTTACACACGTCCACTTGAAGCCATAAGTATTTGAATCAGGTCTTTTTTTTATTCAAATTCTTACAAACCTTTTACTTTAGGCTCTGTTAAGTTTTCTTAAAGTACTTCTACTCAGTGGCAGAGGACGAACGAAATTCGAGGTTGTGGCGAAGTTGATATTTTGATAGCGTACCTTTTTTAAGCAAAAATCAGCCTAGCATGCAAAGGGCTGATGGTAGGCAGAAACAAGCTCCACCGCTACATATGGGCCAGAACGAGAAACAGAAGGGAAAGAAACTGTCCGGGCCCGCAAAAGACCATGTTTCTTCCTCCTTCGGTCTTGTTTAGTTCGTGTCCAAAGTCTCTAATGACGGCATATATAGGGGCGGGCAGCTGCAGTATACGGGGTTCTTGCGGAAAATTGAGGTATAGGAGTGCTCCACCTCGCCATACTAAGAGCTCCGCCGTTGCATCTACTCGAGATTCTAGGAGAAGTCATCTAGAGGGCTACCACCCTCTTTAGCATAGCTTCCTCAAAGTGCATATGCTCCGGATTCTAGAAGAAACTATCCAAAGGGCTCCAAGAAAAAATAGATTCTACTCCTCTCTCCTAGAAGCGCTTCTCAAGTTTGTACTAGAATTCAAAAGCATCAAAAACATATATTCTCATTGATTTTGTACTCATCTTTGTATTGAAGACACACATGAGAATCCGTTTTGTCAAACAATTTTTTGTTAGAGAATTGAATTTTTTAAGGGAATCTATTTTATAGAGAATTCATTCTATTTGAAAAGTTCTACCAAAGTGGCCCTACATAAAACATAAAAGGTTTTGCTCCTCCTTCCTAGAAGCACTTCTCAACTTTGTACTAGAATACAGAAACACAAAAAACATAACTTCTGGTAGATTACCTACCCATTTGTGTATTGAAGATACACATAAGAATCAGTTTTGTCAAACAACTTTTTTGTAGAGAATTTGTTTTTCTACAGTCATCTACCAAATGGACCCTTAATTCCCAGAAGTTTTAGTTGAAAAGCTGTTAAGAAATATTATAGCAAACCTGATGCACGGTGGAGCGCTTCCGTATAGGAAATTTTCCTTCACGTCTTTATCTAACACACAACGGACACATTGTACGGTTGATTCTTTTCTTTATTGGACCAACTTGTATTTGTCAATGCAAATTTCGTCCGCCATCCTAGAATGATTTATATCGTGTGTTCCATTGAGATGCAACTTGTCGCTCTTTCATACCATCCACATCACTTTTGCGCATTTTTTCCATAGAATACTTCCAAAATGTTCCAAAACCATCCTCATCTTTGAACTGCTAGACGACTTCACATCGTTCCTCTACTGTGCCTGCCAACGAGCCCAAAGCTTATTTTACTCGTTGTTGGGTCTCAAAATGGAAAGAAAAAAAAAACCGTTGTTTGGGCAGGGGGCAAGAGATTCCTTGTTTGTTTGGGCGTTTTCTACTTTATAGGTTTAGGGATAACTCAACAGATTTTAGGGAGATCAACAAGGACGTCCTATACCCAAAATGATCCACGGAGTCAATCGATAGATCGGCCCACCTGGCCCATGGAGCAGCGGGCCAGCGAGCCGCTTTGTCCAATGCTCGTTCCACGCGTTGTCACGGTTCTTAACATGGATGTAGATAGCCTCTACTATTGTGACACATATCAATATTTTAGAAAAGCTATGTCAACATTTTTTATAAATACAGATCAACATTTCAGAAAAATAAAATCAATATTTTCAAAAAAATTGATATAGAATATCAACAATGTTGACACAACATAAAAAATTAAAAATATTCATGTCAGATCTAATTTCACAAAATTAATTCTAAATAACATAGTGGTGCAAACAGATTCAAAAATTTAGTTACGATTTGGAAGAAAATTATGTTTGATGTTTCAAAATCAATTTGATTCTCTCTCCCACCCATCCGCTCCAATCCTCTAGAGACTCGTTTCAGCACTAGTCACTCTTCTCTTCTCCACCCGTATGAATCTGTGTAGCATTCATCTAGTTTGCACGAATCTCAAACATTGATCTACGTATAAGAAATTCCGATCTGCAAGCACCCAACAAGGCCCCCTACCAACACAGCGTTCAATAGGATCTTTGTGTAAATCGGACCATGGCCCATTTACCAATTTGCGGGAGTCAAACATGGCATACATCTGTCATTGTAGTCCATTAACGCCCGCACAAGTGCGTTTTATTTGTTTTTTAAATTTAAATCACAGTATTAGATAAAAATATTCTGAACTATTTGTTCTATTATTTTTTTAACATCTCTCTACATTTTACAAAATTGATTTCAACGTTTTGAAAAAATTAGACTCAATATTTTCATGAAAAATAATGAGATGAAATATTAAAATGAGGACATAATATATTTAAATGTTGATACAGTACATTTAAAACATTTATTAAAAATTGAATTTTTAAACAATTGAAAAAATGTTCATATTGAATGTTATCATAGAGTTTATTCTAAATAACACAGTGGTCAAACTGATCTGCAAATGAATTTATGGTTGAAAATGTGTTTGAAAAATTCAAAAACTGATTCATTTCCTTTTTATCCCACCCGCAGCAACTAGGGATTATCATGTGGCAGCATCACGAGCGTGGTTCTCCATGCACACGCACATGAACATTTGCACGAATCTCGAACATTGATCCGTCAGTCAACTCCTATCAACCTATCAACAGTTAACTCCTATCAGCCATTCTTTATATAGGAACAAATAAGACTCAAACAAACAAGGTCCAACAAATTTAGTTACCCCTGATTTTGCAAACTTATGTTAAGGGGGTGTTTGACATGGCTCCGGAGCTCAACTCTCGGCTAGAGCTGAATAGAGCTAGCCAAACAGTCCAACTCTAGAAAATTAGTGGAGCTGGAGTTGGTGGAGTTCTAATTCATTTTTCAGAGAGTTGATGGAGCACCTGTTTTCCAACTCCACGAAAGTACGAAATAAACATATCCGCGGAGTTGTGAACTATTTACCCGCCTATGCCACTGATTACACGGAAAACGTTTCGATTTCTATTCCTCCCAACGACGACTCTCTCTCCTTCCCGTCACCCACGCCATCTTTGCGCCTCCTTCCCCCGGCGCGCGCCTAGCGAGCTAAACCCTAGCCGCCAGGGCGCCGCCCTTCCTCGCCGTCGCCACAGGAAGCCGTTCCGCCGCCGTCACGCGCCACACGGAACCAGGACCAGCCAGGACGTCGCGAACCCGGCCGCCACGACCCGCCAGGACGACGCGACCTGGCCGCCAGGACCCGCCAGGACGCCGCGACCCAGCCGGGACCCGCCAGGACGCTCGGCCGCGACCGGATCCCGCCACAGGACGCCGCAATCCGGCCACCAGGAGCCGTCGCCCTCTCGCTAGCCACCACGAAGCCGGGCGCGACCCTCTGCTGGCCACCAAGAGTCTACCGCCGCCCCTTTAACAGCCAGGACACCAGCCTTCCCTCCGAAGGTAAAAGAACAATTTTTGTACCATTTTTCTCTCTTTATAGGCTACATAATTTTCATATTGGATTAGTAATAGTTGCTTGCATTTGATGGTCACGTAGTAATGAACACACTTGTTATGAAAATGATTTCCATTGTCTCATGTTGTTATCCTCATAAATTTGCTATTTCATTTTTCTATAGATGTCCGACATTGAGAGTGATAGCTCTAGTGATGCTGATGACCAATTTTTTAGAATTATCACTGGTGGTGCTAAACTTGCAGAGGTATATGCAGACTTGTACTTGAATAAAGAAGCAACAAGGACGTCTCTATTGAGTGGAATGGGCTGGTTGCAGGAGACTTTAAATACTCCAGGAGAGTGCCACAAGATGCTTCGAATGAACAATGAAATTTTTTTTGATCTTCATGATGTGTTGGTTGAGAGGTATGGACTGAAACCATCAAAACACATGAATACCTATGAGATGCTTGCTATATTCCTTTAGGTTTGTGCTGGATGTGAGTCAAATAGGAAAACCCAAAATAGATTCAAACATTCGGGTGAAACAATAAGTAGGAAATTCCATGAAGTTCTTGATTGTGTCATTGCAATGGCTGAACACTACTTGAGACCAGTTGACCCTAATTTTTGCACTGTTCATAAGCGAATTCGGAATGATGCCAAAGCCTATCCACACTTTAAGGATTGTATTGGAGTTATTGATAGAACTCATATTCGTGTCTCTCTTTCACCCGATGAACAAGTGAGGTACATTGGAAAGACAGGCATTGCAACTCAAAATGTGCTTGCTGTTTGTGATTTTGACATGCGTTTCACTTATGTGGCTGCTGGTCAACCGGGCCCTATTCATGATACAAGTGTGTTGTACCATGCATTTGAAGCTGATAAAAATGAATTCCCACATCCTCCAAAAGGTATGGCTACAACAGAACTTTTACTTGTCAAAATGCTATCTTATATATGTTGTACTTATATTGTTTTACCTAAAATGTGTAGGTAAATTCTATGCTGTAGATGCAGGCTATCCTAACTGTCCGGGATACCTGGCTCCATACAAGGGTGAGAGGTATCACACACCCGAGTGGCATAGAGGTATGGAGCCTAATACTCCAAAAGAAAAATTCAACCGGGTACATTCATCTATTCGTAATGTTATCGAGCGATCATTTGCACTATGGAAAGAGAAATGGCATATCCTCTATAAGATGCCACAATATTCAATGCAGACACAATGTAAGATTGTGGCTGCCACAATGGTTCTTCACAATTTCATTCGAGAGCATTCAAGTGGTGATGTGGACTTTGATAATTGCGATCGAGACCCTAATTTTGTACCCACAATCCCGGATAGGTACAACAAATATGTTGTGCCACAACATGCCTCAGATGATTCAACTCCCGAATCAAGTTTTATTAGCATGGATTCATTTCGTGATAGCATAGCAACATCTCTTTCCATTGCATGGAATTAGTGCAAAATATTCTTGTAATAATTATTGACACTAGACATTGTCACTTGATGTTAAACGATATTTGTGAGGTGTATAATGTGGTAACACTTTATTATTTGGTGCTTGAATCTGCATAATATTCAAACAGCATTGGATAAAGCCAACAAAGGGTAAAGATGACAATTGACCCCTAAAACTCTCATTTTGGGAGCTGACAGCAGCCTGCTAGCCAAACACATCAACATATGGCTCCAGCCCCACAGTGGAGCAGCTCCGGAGCAGAGTTCTAGAGTGGAGCTGCTTCACCGTGGAGCAGAGCCATGCCAAACACGCTCTAAATGTCCTTGGTTTGAGGGCTTAATTATTGAAACATATTTTCTTGTTTTTAGTTGACTGGATGTTGCAAAAACTTTCACTCAATGGGTTAATGGATTTGTGAATATGCAATATATTTCAAAAACAAACCCATTAAGATATTTTGTATAAATTTATAGTTTGAGAATTTTGTAGGGTTATATGATTTCATATAACATACATAAAAAATCTTATCTATTTATCCAAGCTCATTATTGTCTAAATATCTTAACGGGTCCGTTTTCCAGAAACGATAAATCTGATAAGGATTTTTAAGAGGTAGAGGATGCCCCCGCGCGCCCTTTTTCCTAAATTTTTGAATAAATTGCATCTCTTTCCAAGCTCCGTGTCACAGGTCATTGATAAGGGATACCTATAACTCAGCTTTCCACGCCGCATGGTGGCACGCGAAAATATCTTGCCACAGAAGGTTCTCCGAGAAGATGCTTATACTGCTATCAATTTTTTGTGTGATTTTACTGCTAGTAATTTATTAATAATAACAGTAAAGTGAATAACTTTGACCTGTGGACCACGATATATTGTTTAATATGATTTTATGAGTCTTCTTAATTAGGAGACAGATGATGGAACTACCATATTGTCCTTGTTTTATGTTGACAGGCAAGTGCAACCACCTATACCATCTTAATTAGCTATCACACCGAGATGATAGATTATTAGCCGTGGAAGTGCCGTATGCCCGTATCACCACCTACTTCCCTCCGTTCCTTTATATAAGCATTCTAAGGATTCAAATTTTGTTCTACAATGTAAGTATTCCTATGAATAGGATAAAAATTGATGGGTTGGTGGGCGGGTGAAGAATTTATGAGGTAATGTAAAATGAGGGTTATATATGACCTTTTCTCTCTTGACTATTTCTACCTCGGGATTCTAGGAATGCTTACATATAGGAATGGAGGGAGTACTATTCTTTTCGGACCAGTACTGCGATGGGATGTAACAAGCAAATTGTGGGTACGACCGGAAGAGTAAATTCCAGTGATAAATATCAGAGAAACTAGAATGCCGTTTGAACTAACTGCCGCACAGAAGTTTCAGCTCGCAGCAGTGTATGCAAGATTGATCGTTATGTTTTCTATGAATAAAAAAAATGGGCTTGCTAATTTTCAATCGATTGCTTTAGGGAACTTTCAATCACTATCCAACATCACTAGATCTAGATCAAAATTAGATGGTCTGAATAAATATTTTTTTATAGTATATACATTGACAGATTTTTGTCTTCTATCTACATGTTACATAACCTATAAAAAAATAAAAATACAAATTATAACACAAATCATGGTGATCGAAAGTTTCTCAACTTTTAGTCGATTGAAAAGAAAGAAATATGTTATTTAGTTTGTAGTACCTTGGAGGTTGCCCCGTACCAGACAATGGACAACGCCATTGAGATTCAATCAACAATAATTGAGGCTCATTCAGCTGTGGATCTGGCACGCCAAGATCCTGACACTACAAAGGAGCGGACATCAAGAACAACAAAGCGTAAGCAACATATAATTCTTAATTGGTTATGTGTTACTTACCATTTGTGCTCCTGTTTCTGCCTCTTGTTTCATCCCAAGACTGCCTTCATCCATGACGACCGCTCGGTGTTTAACACCATGGAGGCAGCTACACCACAATTGACGGATCTCAGCGCGCTTAGAAGGTCCTTTATCAACAACAGGCCCTACATGTTGCTCTACTTTGAGAGGTGTCCTGCCCAGTTGACACCTCCATCGCCATCTTGGGAGGACCCCGCCACGTCATCGTCATCCTTTCCCTCCTCCATGGCACCGAGGGCCTCTACAACATCATGTGCGACGACATCCTCACTAACCCGGAGCTGTCCTTCCTCGTGGGACGCATCTCCACCCATGATCTCGCACCCACTTGGAGCTTCCGCGACGGCCTCATCTTCTTCGACAAGCGTCTCTACATCGTGGCTTCATCACCTCGGCTCCACCGTGTCTTGGATGCTCTTCTTCAGCATGGCGAGGAGACCTTGCTTCGTTGGGTTGCGGAGGGCTTCCGCGGCCCTCCTCAGCATGAGCCGTATCTCCCTCATGGCGTGCTACTTCTCCGGGAGCTACCCGCGTCCAGCATTGCAGTGGCGGATGTTCGCTTCATAGATCTTGGTGGCCATGAGCTTCTTCACGTTCGAAAGCTGGCATTTGGAGTTTCTGCAGGAAACGTGGCACCTCTCTCGGCTGTCAACTTCGGCATCCTCTTCGGCCACCACATCGACTTGATGGCTGCACGATCATGACCACGTGACACCTGCGTCGTGACCCGTAATGGATTTCTACTGCCGTTCGAACAGGCTGCTTCGCCGTTCTTCACCGGGCCTCCACGAGATGAGTGTCTTCTCCACTTCGACTTGGGTGTCCCACAGATGTTTATTGATGCTCCAGGTAGTCCTGCTGTCATTGATTCCTCTACTGCACCGACCTCGTACCACTTTGCTACAGCAGGCAATATCGGGAATCTGAGCTACACCATCACCGACTTCATCCTCGACAACCTCAAGGTCTTCATTAAGCTTCGTCGGACCCTTCATCCTGCAGTTCCGGCAGTTTCGACGATTGCAGCTCATGGAAGGATGGCTACCAAGAACGAGGGCGTGCTGGTTCTCGATGGAGGCGGTGTTGTTATGGGCAGAAGGGTCTATGGCCTACCAGGGTGCTATTAGGCCGGCTCAGGTACTGTTCATGCGCGTGAGCAGTACCCGCGCCGCACTGTAGCACCAAGTCCAGCTAGGGTTACTTAGCAATTAAGTTATTTAGGTATTTCCATAAATTGTAATAGTTGCTTAGGAGTCAAGAAAGCCTATCTATATAATGAGAGGATTGTAATCAGATTTAATCAAGTAAAAAAGAAAGGCTTAGTCTCCATTTTCTACTCTTCAACCTCTCCCTGTGCCTCTCCTCTCCCTTGCGCGCCCTGCCCTAGCCGCACGTCACCACCACCATAGCACCAGCCGCCGCCCATCTAGGTCACCGGCAGCCCTAGGCCAACTATTGCACATAACGGAGGGGCTGACGTAATAAACTTTGACACGTTAGTTTCAATCGTTCTTAATCCATTAGTCAGGTTCCAATCTTTCTCAATCTAGTTTTACTCGCCGTCGTCCCCATCGACCCGCAGGAGGTGTGCTGCTGCTGTCCCATGTCAACCCGCCGCTGGCCTCCCCATTTGACCCGCCGCCGGAGCACCGCTATCGTTCCCCCTTCGACATATCACCTCTGATCGATCTATCATGCGACCGGACACCTTGATCAGGATCTTGGTTTCACCCAAAAATGCAATTTAGTCAGACCGGATCCTGTTTTTCACTTAGGACAGAACACATGTCAAGCACCAGGACAATCCCGGCCTAACCCATGGACATGTGTGACAGAAAGCGGGATTAGCAGATCTGTTTAGGTGGTGAAGTAAATTTCATTAGCAATTGGTGTGTGTAAAATGAATCAAATATTAGTACGAGGGATACGGTGATGTGGACTTTAGGTAAACCACGAAGGAGTAAAATAGACCTTCAATTAGAAATGGTTCCCTGT